>VZRN01004656.1:2265577-2373608 GCA_013397935.1 Dasyornis broadbenti | reverse complement strand
TCTGATCTTTTTCTTTTTTTTTTTTATGTCTTTTGAGAGTCTTGAAAAATTTAGAGGTACTTGTGAAGTGTCAAAAGACATGTACTTATTTTTATGTGCACAGCGTAGCTTCTTCTGTTTGGATAAAAAATATATACACTCTGAAAAATGCACTGTATCATATCAGGGTCAATAGTAAAGAACAGAAGTGGTAAATAAAAAATTCTTTTCAAGCAGCATATTTGTTTAACAGTGTTTCAAAAGAAGACTAAATTACTGGTGAGAAAGTTCAAAGAGGCACAAACATTAAAAAGAAAAAATCCCCTAAAGCTAGACTAGGAAGGTGTGAATGAATTTTCATTGCAGAGAAAGCCTGAAATAATACAGTGATTAGAAAACAGTACCAATGTGCTAAAAGAAAAAGGAATACGAACTGATAACTTTTACTGAAGCTATCCTTTATATCAGTTGCCTGTAACTAAGCAGATTTTTGGGAAATATTAGAAAAAATAATATTGAAGCTATATAATTTTGTTACTGATGATACGTCAAAGAGACATCATATTTATGATAATGTAGTGCTCCAAAAAAAGGAGATGACATTTCCAGGAAAAAGGTTATGATTTTGGAGTTAGGTGTGATTTAATAGAAGGGTGGTGCTGCTGGTGAGACCTGAATCTGAAATTACAGATCTTAGAAAACCATATGGTATCTCAATTTTGTGTATTACTACCTCACTCTCTAAATATGGAGTGTAATTTTGTTTTGAAAGAAGGGAGACCAAACCAGACTTATGAGAGAATATTTAAACAAGGAAAAGTTTATTATAAAGTTAGTTTATTATTTTGGGAGTTCTAAATTCTATGCCACAGCATTGTGAGAGAACAGGAGCAGTTCTCATCTTTGGTATGTTTCAGTGTCTCTGGCTGCAAAATTAAGAAGGTACTTCAGTGATGAAGGTAATATACATACAGGTGTGTCTTTTCAGATAAGAAGAAACTTTGTGGAGCAATGAATAACACAGAGCAATTAAGATATAGTTTTATCTTTTAGCTATATGTTGTACAATATCAACAAAGTAGAATATATTACACATTTAATTATTTTCCTGCAGGATATAGTAATTAATAATTTGTACTGAGTCATGCAGTATTGTTTGTCTGAACACAAAGAGTATATTTCGTGCACTACAGATTGAGAAGAATTACCAGAGAGAGGTGAATGTACTTTTTTAGAGTAATTTAAAAAAATATGAGATTTAATAAATTCTTTTAGTGAACAAATTATCGAGTATTTATAGCTTGCTCTTAGCTTGCAGTAATTCATATACGTTTATAAGTGCGAGGATAACAGAAACATTGTCACTGGCTATTAAAAATATAGATGATACATGAGATTTAACAGTAAGTATAAAATAATATTCTTCTATCTTGAAATACGAGATCAGAGAAAAAAATCTCCTTGAGTGATATGATTGTATATTAGATTGTGTGTCATAGATTTTATATTCTTTTCTATATAACTTGTCTTGACATCTGCCAGAACAAGTTAATAAGGGCTGCAATGGCAATTCCTCTACAGACACAGGACAGGAGAGAAACCAAAGGAGTGGCTTGATTCATCCAGGTCATGAACTCCAAACGACAACTTGTCATTGTTTTTATGACAGATGAAGTTACTAAGGCACTATCCATCATATTTAAACAGTCATGACAGACTGGTGGAGATCGCAATGACTGAAAAGAAGAAACCATAACCCCCATTTTTGAAAAGGGAAAAAAGGAATATCCAGGGAAATACAGGCTAGTCAATCTCACCTCTATTCTGCAAGATCATGGAGAAGATCCTCCTGGAAGCTATGCCAAGGCACATGCTAAAGTGACAGGTGATTGGTGACAGCCAACATGGCTTCACTACCGGCAAATGATGCCTGGCAAATTTGGTGGACTTATACAGTGGGGTTACAGCACTGGTGGATAATAGATTTGTGCACAGCATTTGACACTGTCCCAGTATTTGACACTGTCCTGCAGGACATCCTTGTCTCTAAACTGGAGAGATGTGGATTTGATGGATGAACCACTTGGTGCATAAGGAGGTGGCTGTATAGTCACACTCAATGGGTTGTGGTCAGTGGCTCAATGTCCAGGAGGAGACCATTGATAAGCATCTCCCTCACAGGTCTACGTTGGAACTGGTATTATTTAACATTGTCAGGGACATAGACAGTGGGATTGAGTGCACTATCAGCTGGGTTTTGGAGATGGCAGACCATCCAAAGGGACACTGACAGATGAGAGAGGTCAGCCCATGCAAACCTCATGAAGTTCGACTCATGCAAGGTCCGGCACCTCGGTCAGGGGAAACTCAAAGACGGATACAGGCTGAACGATGAGTGGATTGAAAGCAGCCCTGCAGAAAAGACCTGGGGATGCTGGTAGGTGAAAAAACCTAGATATGAGCTGGGAATGTGTGCAATACGCACTTGCAGCCCAGAAAGCCAGTCCTATTCTGGACTGCATCAGAACTGTGGCCAGTAGTTTAAGAGAGGTGATTCGTCTCCTCTCCTCCAACTCTTGTGTGATCTTAATTAGTTTATGCTTCATGCACATGCACAAGCTCTTAGGGGAGATATTAAATTGATTGAGGTTTTGGAAATAGCAAAAATCAAATCTTAATCCTAAAAAATTACTAAATGTACAAGCAGACTATCCTGTTCAAATATATTATTTGATTGTCTTCTTCTCAAATAATAAATACTCTTCTATTTGTCTAATAGTTCTTTCTGTACTTGCATTGCAGGATAAGGTCTAGAATACAGAAAAATATATTAAGCAAACAAAAATTTTAAAAAGGATATTAACTTTAGAACCCTTGAAATTGATAACTGGAAATATGTTCTGTCTGAATACCTACAGATTACTTGGATGGTGGAAGAAATTAGATTTAAAATGATGTGAGATGTTAGTATTTTACTGCTGCAACTAGATCGATATTTGGGGGAGGGGAAAGCTCTAGGATAAGTAAATGCTACAATTTCAATCTGAGCACACCCAGAAGTTATCCGTTAATGAAAAAAATAAGATCTATACTTCACCTGATGTGAAGGACAGGAAGTTTTACAGAATGTGAAAAAGAAATACATGGAAATACACACTGAAAACATTTTTTTCTCATCCTTAATAGAAGAAAAATTACTGGTTTTCTGCAAGTTAAAACTGTAACAATTGTCAATTCACTAACTAGGTTAGAGAATTTTCAGTAGTCTCTCTTTTTTAGAAAAAAAAACCTGAAAAAACTGCTATTTTTGTTGTATTACTCTTTATTATGCACAGATATGGATTTTTCTGATTGAAAAGAAGACATACACATGGAAAAAATAAATGGACAATTGAATAATATTGAATTGAATCTGTGCACTGTTGCTCTCTTAATAATCACTTTAAAATGCACTCCAAATAAAAGTAAACATTCCACTCTCATCTACTTTGCTATTAGTAGTCAGCTAAACTTAATAATTTTTCTGCAAGCCTTCTTAAAACAGTATTGATAGAATTGATATATAACAATTGGAATTTTGTAGGAATCTTTTATTGGCCTCTGTGAATTATATACAATTGCTATTTAACTGTGTTGTCACCTTAAAATTCTGCAAATTTCACATTTTTAAAATATAATGAATACCTTACAAATATATTGATCCAGCTTTACAAACTGAGATGGTTAAAAATCTATGCCACTAAATTTCCATGGTACAGAGATTAATGGTGGTTGAAGATAAGAACCTATAGGCTTGCAGGTTTTTGTTTGTTTGTTCGTTTGGGTTTGTTTTTTTTTTTTGGTCTCCAATGATACTAAAATCTTTGCTAAAAATATTGACATGTCAAGAAAAATTTTAGAGGTGTTCAATCCTTGAAGATGTTGGGTGAGCAAAAAGGAAGTTTCCAAAGAGCTCTCTCTTTCTCTCTTCCTCTCTCTCTCTCTCTCTCATTTATGTGGAAATAAGTTTATAATTTTCTAAATCAAGAAAAACTACACGAGATTTTGCAGGAGAGCCATCCATCCACTTCAGACATTTTAGCTTGTTTTATGGTTTTGCTCGTGTACTTGGTTGACTGCTTCTTTCTGTTCTGTTGGTATGAAGTCTGTTTTCTCCTTATGTTTTTGTCCTGAATAAATAATTTAAGCAATATTCATTGTTCCATGTTGTGACTCTAAGTCAAGAATGCTTCAGTGAAAACCGGTGCATTGCATTTCAGTGTAGAAGAAGAACTGCACAATGTCATTTCGAAATAGATTTGCTAGTTAGAGCTGTTAATGCCTGAAGGTTGTCGGAGGGATGGGAGGTCATTCTGAATACTGTCATAGGTAGAAATTTCAAGTGCTCTGAAAAATTAGAGTTGCTTTGTAATTTTTTTTTTCAGGCCAGGAGAAAATTACTTTTTTTATGTGAGTTTCACATTTAAAAGCGTATTCAGTTTTCTATAGGATACCAGCTTATTAGAGAGTGAACATTGGTGTAAATTCTAGATTCCTTGTCTTCTTATGCAAAGATTTTTCTTTAACTATAGGTAAAACAAATGAAGGCCCAAATCATGAGGGTTCTTAGACCAGTGCTCAAAGTGAAAGTTGGAGTTATTATTTCACAATATAGGTTGTGCTAAAATGTGCCTTTCTTCAAAATGCTCAAATTAATTATTTCCTTTTTCTAAAATCTGATTCTAGTTTTAAGAAAAGTGACAAAAAACCTTCACTTGCCTTAAGCAGTAGAACTTTCTAAGTAGCTATTCTGAATATTAGAGTAAAATAGCATTGAAATGAACCCTCCAAAACTCAACTATTGGCATATTACAGACCATCTTTCTTAACAAACCAAGCAAATGCATAGAATATCAAATTACCTCAGCCCAATATTAACATTTATTTGGAGAAATAAAAATGAACCATTTTTTCACTGATTTCTGAAATACGGCAGTGCTCTCGATTTTAGAAAACGGGTCTGTCTCCCTACCCTGTAGTACACACCAGAGACTTCTGCAGTTATTGTGGGAACACTTTATTTTAGCCATAACCCATGTTATTGACATAGGAAGACATAGGAACAGTCACTTGTCCTGGCCAAAACATTTTCTTTTTGAACTGTATCAGCAATGCTTAGGCATGCTTCTGACAAAGAAGCACTTACAATGTAATCACTGGGACTTCATTTCAGTATATCTCTTGAGACTAAGCACCCACTTTTCTGCAATCTAAGTGCTTCATTCTCACATGGGCTTCTCTTTAACCTATCAGCCTAAACTGTCTGAGAGACCATACGCCTTGGCTCTGCCTGCAGTGTCTATTAGCTTCAGTTAAAGAAGTGTTAGGCCAATGCTTAGTGGCTTTGAAAATCTCTTTTGATGGGGATTTCATCCCACCTGATACAACCGGCTTGATGACAAGGGGCCAGCTTCAAACATTGTGTTTAGTCTTTCTCAGTTGTACTCATGACCACTGAAACAAGAAGCACAAAACATTTAGTATAGTTTGATGTAGAGGAAGCATTTGACTCAATTGAATGGTCCTACAATATTTTTCTTACTTTTAAAGGTTCTGTTTCAGAGTGAATAAAATTAAATGGATAAAGCTGCTGTGTATTTGAAAGCATGGTTTGGATCAGGTATAGTTTTCTAACAAAACTAGCTACCCTGCTTTACTTCAACTGCCACAGCATCTGTCAGAACAAAAGATTGAAAGAGCCTCAGTTTGCTGTAATTCAGAACCCCTGACCTTTCACAAATGTGCCTAATTGATCAGTAGAATATGTTAACTGATGCAACATGCAAAATCCACTTAATGCCTTCTTTCCTCCTAAATTAAATAGGTTTTTTAGGTAGGATATATTAACAGCAACATTGTAGACGATACTATCTGGGGTTTCTTTGCAAAAACTGTCTCATTAGAGAGCAAATTCTGCCACTACCATTTTTTGTAATGTTCCTCGAAGTCTTTGTTCACCTAAAAACAGAGGCAAAGAGGAAAATTTCTTCTGATTTGGAGGGAGTGGTATAGAATACGAAGGATAAAAAGAAGTGATAAACACCGGGAGAAAAGGGAAAGCACAGAAAGACCAGCCAAAAGAAAAAAAAAGAAATAAAGCTTTATACTACCTGAATATCACTGTCATATAAGATTGAAATGATACAGAAAGAAACTGTTTAATTCTAGCAGAGCTCCAACAGCAATGAGGAAAGCTCAAGTGTTTTGGAGGAAAAAATTGCTAACCACTTGGTGAAATGATGAAGACAGAAAGTCTTTGAGTGGTATTGAGAAGTACTTTTTACTTTCCAAATTAGTGGGCAAAAGTTTTGGTGACTGCTATTGTAATTCGCTGTTCTAACACCACGTAATGGCCAGGGAAGAGGGCCATTAATCTTGTGCACTGGTAAAAAAATATTTTTCCTGATGGCTACATGAGTCATTATTTTTTCTTTTTCACAGTGTTAATGGTAATAATTTTTTTCTGAAGGAGTTGGCAGCAACTTTTGCCATATAAGGATAAAACAAAGTTATATAAAAAAAACCCTCTTGAAAGAAACAATCTCCTCATGAGTTAAAACTGCAATTTATTTAAAATTTAATGAAATGGTTTTTTAATGTATTTGTTGTATTTTGTCACAGCAGCAAGGGTATACATAATTTATATCTTGTTTATAAGCCTAACAAATGTGTTTTCCAGAGATAAGGGGTCTGTTTCTAATACCAGTTATTCTTTGCATAACAGAACTTTCCTAAAAGGTTTATGAACATTACTTATGATTATTTGTTGATGCTGCTGCTTTTTTTAATTGTAACCCCTGCTTTGCATGCCAGAAATCCTGATAGTTATTCACTTCACTTGATGATCTGCAAAGATCAGCTTGTCTTCAGATTAGGAGGGTATTAGGCATCCTGACCCTGGCCTGTAGATGTACAACTCTGTTAAGTAAGAAACTCTGATACTTTATTACCATTTAAAGGAACTTAGATATCAAAACCCTGGGTACAAGATAGCTGTCACTGAATTTACCCTGACATTTTTAGCTCCTGATCCCTGTAGTTTGCAATCTAATCTAACATATTGCAAATCCAAATGCCAGAAGGCTTTTATCAATTTGAACTTTGTAGTCTATTTTAGCTATATTTTCTAAAGGGCTGATTTCTCCTTAAGCATTGCAGTAAAGTGCCATATTTTAAGGAAAACCAGCATTGAGAACTGAGCTCTTGAAAATACGCATACTGCTGCTCATTGTCCAAATTAAATAATCACGGATGAAATCTTAGCCCCACTGAATTCAGCAGCAAAAATACTCATGGCTGCAGAGAAGTCAGGATTTCACTCAGTAGAATGGAAGCATTATTAAAAACTCTGCTTGAACTTCACTCTCAGCCTCTTATGGGAAGAAACAAGTTGCTGATTATTGTAGTGTTATCATCTTTTTTTCCTTTATTCTCTGGTCAGCAGAGAAATTACGTTCACTGGTGGCAAAATAGGTTTTAGAATTATCGCTCAGGGAGATGAATGCAGGACTTGTGTACTTCACTCCTAGTTCTACTTCTATTGCCAGCTGAACTGTCAGCTCTCACAGGAACGACGGTCTGCATTTCCCTTTGCAGTGTTTTCTTCACCATGATAGATTATTAAGCATAGATTTTTCTTCCAAATGAGAGGTTGTACTGTGGTACATAGACGGGATCTGATTTACCACACTGCTGGGAGCTAAGTAGCAGTGACCCCAGCTTGCAAGACGTCCTCTTGGCAGTCTGCAAAATTAAATCTCTAAAGAACCAAGCGGCCTTGAGAACAGATATGAAGTATGTCTGTGCTCTCTCTTATCTTTCAGGTTTCTGTATATAGAGCTGGGTTAGTGATCTGCCTCCTAGTCCCTGATGATTATAAACAAGCCTCTGTGTATGCCTCCAGGTGATTTTTTCTTGAACAGATCTGATACCATTTTAACAAGTTATGTTTTGTGGCTGAGAGAGTGGGGTATTGGATTTAGATCCAGAAGGGGAGAGAAAAGTTGTTTTTCCTCTTTTAGTCACTGAGCTCCTTTGTGAACTTGGGCAAATTAATTCGCCTCAATAATTTCTCCAACAGTTAGAAGGGGAATAATACCTCTTTATATAAATAACTGCTAGTTCTTAGGTTACTTCAGGTAGAGCTGTGACAGAACATGTTCTGCCTGAAACTCTGAGGTGTATAGGAGAAGTGACAGATCTTGGAGACAGCAGTAACAGGAGATGTAGAGGTAGCAGATCTTGTCCTTGTCACTGACTCTGCGAACAACCTTGAGAAAGTCACACACTCTCTTTGTGTGGTAGTTTCCAGGAGCATTCCTCTCTGAAGCAATGGTTTTCTGAAGTAAAATTCATTAACTTTTGTTAGGCATTCATCTACTTATAATTGAAAGTAGTTTTCTCTTTCACAAAGCAAAGGTACTTTGTGGGAGAATCTGGCCTATGAAGCAAGGTGCAGTACAAGCGACAAACAGGTCAAGGGCTCTCTTGTCATCAGCACTCTTTTACAGAGTCATCCACAGTATGCTAAAGTTCATTCAGAAGTTATAGTCTGAAATGAGCTGCCCCAGTAAACAGGAAGCTAATCTCTCTTTCTGACAACTAAGGCTTTGTTCTAAAAGTAATCATACGTTGCATAAACATTTGATTTACATCAGAAATCTGGAAAAATTTAAATAGCTTAAAGATGGAAATTATGGAAAATATTTATGGAAAATAAAAGAATATTTCCAATGGAAAACAAATTAAAAAGTTGGAGAGGTTCTTTTTACAAGGACAAGTAGTGACAGGGCAAAGGACAAATGCTTCAAACTGAACGAGTGTAGGTTTAGATCAGATACTAGGAAGACATTGTTTCCCGTGTATGGTGAGATACTGGAAAGGGTTTTCCAGGGTAGCTGTGGATGCGCCATCCCTGGCAGTGTTCAAGACCAGGTTGGATGGGGGTCTGAACACTGTGGTCTAGTGAAAGCTATCCATGCCCATGGCAGGGGGGTTGAAACTAGATGATATTTCAGGTCCCTTCCAACCCAACCAAATTATCAACAAATAGAGAAACAATGAAAAGTCAATGAAATAATGGGAATGTATAAATAATAGATCTCAAAGATTAACTAGGAAGCTAATATCAAAAAGATGTGATTATGTTTTTGATTCATTATCAAAATTTTTAGTGTGTTAGTTATTCCATTTAAGACAATAAAGTAATTTTGCAATCCTGTACATATATAATGAAAATGTACATATTTTTGCTTTTTTGTAGACAGCAAAAATCAAAAAACAGCAGCTGAAATGTTTTTTGTTTAAAATACCAAATGTCTTTAACCTATTCAGGCCACTGTTTCACAAGCTTGATTTTTCTGCCTCTGACACTCACTGAATGTCAACTGCTTTGTCTTCTGCTGGTTTTTGCACTATAGTAAAATTGAATTTCAGTTAATTATGCAACTAGGGTCTTATTACTAACATCTAACTATTATTAGAGTGCTAGGAAACCCACCACCCAAGTCTGTGCAGGATCTGGTTGTCCCCACTGTGGCATGCTAGTGGATGCTGCAATATGTAAGGATCTGGACCTCATGAGCTGTTTTTTCCATGTGTACTTGTAGGCTGCTCTAATCCAAAGCACAGGGCAGTCCCTGGATAAAGCCTGCCTGCAGGTCAGAGGGTGGATGGTATATTTTTATTTGTTTAACGTATTCAGCCTCCATGAGCCAGCAATCCCACTCCTGCATGCTCCAGCCCATCCGTGACACACACATCTGAGCATGTGGTGATGCAGTAGTAGTGTTTATGATGGGTAAATTTAGACTTGAAAATGGATCTGGACAGCTGCTTAAATGGGGATTTAAAACAACCTTTCCCTGTCACAAATCCCATTGCTTGGATGCTTGTGCTGCAACAAAGAAGTTGTTTGTGCAGGGAGGCTGTTTGCCAGCAGAAGGGAACTTGTGTCGGGTTACCTTGTTCTCCAGTCAGCGCTGGTGACCCCTGGCACATCCTCATTTTTGCCAGCTATCACTGCAAGAAGAAGCAATTAGGTGCCTGCCTACTCCCTTATTTAACCACAGAGGATCCTCATACTCAAAAGCTTCTGTAAATACCATAACAGCACTGAAGATAAATACTTCAATGCTTCAATAGTGAAATATCAAAGTAATATTTACCCATTTAATTTCCCTGAAATTTTTTGTCAAAAAGTTGTGTGGCTGCAACAGTTCCTAAAATGGCTCTTGATTTAGGAAGAGTAAATTACTGATGTTTAGCTCAAAGGGTTTAGAAAACAATGGAGGATTTTAGATATTCTGTTATTTTTTTCTTAGTATTACAGTCACTAACATAAATCTTCTGTTCAGATTACTTGTGCTTTCCCCTGGCTGCAGAAGGTTGCTTAGCAACATCCTTGGTTTAGCCATGTGATAAAAGTATGAAGATGGTAAAAAAGTCGACATTAAAATTATTTTTTAAAGGGTGGTATGCTTTTCAAAATTACTAACTAGGTACAAAAAAAAATAGATTTGTATAACCTGAAGATTTGTTTTCACTCTGTTACTTGAGGTGTAAGCATTCACTGAATCCCAAACTCCAAGCAATTAGTTTCGAATTTTTACAGGCCGATCCACTCCAGATTTCCTATGTTCAGCAAAACGCCACTGGTTGCACAACAGTGTGGTCCCTCTTGATAGCAGAAAAAATATTACATTTCTCTGCAAAGAGAATTAATGGCATTATGACATTTGCTGAACACATAAAATACTTAAGCACATCAGAAAATATGTGACTTTGTAAAGGAGTTCGATTTTTAAATGTCAAACTCTCTTTAAAGCAGAGAGATTTTAGAAAGCCTATTTGGATTCCTAGTACAATCACTATCTTTTTTTTTTTCAAACAGTGTTATTTTCTTCAGAGAGTTGGTGCAGCCTCCATCACAGAAATTTTCAGCCAGTGTTATTGCCTGTCAGTTGTAATCCCTCAGAATTTCAGCCAGCAAGGGTATATTAAGGTAAGTTTTGTTTTTCCAAACTCACATCAGATAATGAATTCTTGAAGTTTGTTCTTTTACCCACTATGTTAAATATTTTGGGTTTTTTTCATAGTCTGTTAAAATCACATATTTATTAGGTACTCAGTTAAAAAGTCTCATGTTAGTGTAAATAGTGATATTTTAGTGTAAAGACAGAGAAAGGAAAACACATAAATATGAAATGGTTCTGACTCAAACCTCCTTTGCTGAAAAAACCTAAATTCTAACAGAGATCTTGAGCAAGAAAATTATGTTTTCATTTGAAGTGGTTTAAACATGTAGTTTCAGATGCCAGATTAGTATTAAAGAATTAAAGAGCTATTATTTTTCTTTTTTTCTATATTTTCACTAGGTCCAACCATATTGTGACTTCTTCCTGGTTTTGGAAGATTCCTTCCCCATTTAAATTTATCAAGAAAATAAAAAATACTCTGATGGATATATTGATGGGCTATTACAGCTATATGAACTTTGAAAATGGAAATTCATGTTGCTGGACAGGTGGCTGCATTACCTTGTACAATTTCATTGTTAATTTAAAGACATTCTCTTCCGTTTTCTAACCCCGCTCACTGAGCTGTTGATCACTGCATATGACTCGTGCTGATGCCTGTTCTGTTGGAGCAGATTGCAACCACTTCCTTCCTTTGCATGGTGGGAACATAATTCCTTTCTTTGCCTTCATTGCTCTCTCTTAGTTGGTTCCCTTTGTCGTTGTTTCTACCACCTCTTTATAGGAACATGAATATATTTTCCTGGCTAGTGAAAGGATGTTAATCGCTGTCCAAAGCAATGCGTTGCATCTACCTACTGAGCCTGCTCTGTATTTCCAGATAGGGATTTATTATTCTGATATATATATTCTCTTATTTAATGGGGTATTATAGCATCATTATTTCCCCTTGCATATATCTGAAATTGTACATTCATGTTTTTAAAAATATAACATCGAGTTCATTTTACAAAAAATCTAATCTCTGAAATCTGTGAGAGACTACTTTGACAAACAGGAAGATGAGAGGAAACCTGACAGCCTAGTTTTAAAAACAAATGCATTTATTTTGTTATTTGAGGCAAGGAAGACGTAGACACAAGCCAGGAATATTCCACCAGCTTTATGAGATACTGTTCTCTTTCTGATTTACAAGGTTAAGAACAACAGTCCACTTAGATGGGAGTCAAAATAATTGTCAGAAAAAAGTACTGTTGAAAGACCCTAAATTGCTCTGTAGGATCTAATATGATGAAACCTGGAGACAGAAAATCCCCTGACTTCTCATTCCTTTCTCATACTTTAAATAGGCAAAGTATGGAATGCTTTGTAAGATGATTATCTGTGATTTAGGAACACTGAGGAAAAGATATATTTCCTATAAGTTTTATGCCACCTGAGAGTCACCTTTATCTTTCACATAAACATTCAGGAGAACTGAACAAGAGTTTAAAAGGGCAGTACTTGTTTGTTGTCTCACAAGCCAGTGAAGGCATACCTGTGAGGAAATTATGTTGGAGCAGACCCAGCTTTTCAATTTATGAAGTTAAATAAAGCTTTGTAAGAGCAGTGTGGAATTTCATAACACTCCATTGAGTGTATTGTGAGGGGCTGAAGGGGAGGGGAGGAAGAGCATATACATCACTGACATACTTCATCACTTCACATACAGACATCACATTCAATTAACTATAGAGCTCTCTGTCAACAAACTTGACACATACATCTAGGGAATGTCACCAACCCCCCAAAATCAATATTCAAGTTATGACAGACTGATAGCTTACCAGCTGAATCAGTGTCTCCTGATTTTACCTATTATTGCTTCAGAACACTGCAAAGTCCTTGTAACATGAACTAACAAAATTAACTGAGGGTTATGACTGAGTAGAAACCAAGAGTGAACAATACATACAGAGTTTATGAAAATGATTAATGAAATTCAGGTCATTAAGGAACTAAAATACAATGCTTTTGAGGAATCTGAAAATACAATTTTTCAATATTATAGGAAGCTAAAATTGCATTTTTTATATAATTTATCCAGATGAATACAACTTTCCCTCTAGAATTAAATCACTATGGACCTAGGGAAGAGTTTACCAGTGCTGCAATATTATTACCATTTTTCTTTTTTTTTTGTATATAAGACCATAAAAGCAGACCTAGCAGAAAAGACCAATGAAGTAACTAGTTTGAAAATTGCTTGATAGTGGCCATTATGTGAATCAGATGAAGGCTAAACATGCTACTTCTGAAACATTACTTTTACAAGTGTAGCTCAATAGCTATACACATACCAGCATATCTATAGAAGGAGGAGAATATTAGTTCTCTCACAGTTTTATGTTTTAGGGGATGACAACCTTACTATGCTCAGGACTCACAATATATGAATAATATAATAGAAGAATATACATAATGGTCTTATTTATGCTAAATAGAACAAACTAGCCCCTAAAATTAATATTTTTTCAATTTTTCTTTTTCTTTTTCTTTTTCTTTTTTTTTTGTTTGTTTTGTAAAGCTAAACTCCAGAATGAGCTGTCCTTATGGATCCTTCTTTTGGCAACTTGATCTTCGAAATACACATCAGTAAATAGCAGTTATTTTGGCTCATGTAACAGTAGTGGTGGCTCCATCCCTCAGACCATCTTTGTGACCCTCTTCTGGACTTGCTTCAACAGATCTGTCTTTCTTATGCTGAGGATGCCAGACTTGGACTGAATATTCCAGGTGAGAAGTAGTCACTGTTTTTATTTCAAACCATGAACTTGCTTCTTCCTCTTGTTTCCGTTTTCTTTGTCTATGCGGCTGGGGGGGGGTTGGGGGAAGCGGACAGGGAAGGGGGGGGGGGTGTATTTGGCTTCTAGCCAAGGCTAATCCTGCACAGTCATCTGATTCTTCCCTTTCTTACACCACCTGCGAACTTGCTGAGGCTATAAGTGTCCCATTGTCCAGGTCATTAATGAAGAGGTTGAGCATTATTGGCCCCAATATCAACCCCAGGGGTACACGGCTACTAGTTTTCTTCCAACTGGATTTTGTGGCACTGGTTAAAATCCAGTGGGCTTAGCCATTCAGCCCAAATGTCAATCACTCCACTGTACACTCACACAAACTGTGCTTCATCACCTTGTCTAAGGGAACGTTATGTGAGACAGTTGTAAAAGCCCTAGTAAAATCAAAATAAATAACATCCACTACTCTCATTCTCAAGGTTAGTCACTTCATTGTAAAGGCTAATGTCTTGGTCAAGCATGATTTGCCTTCATAATTCTGTGAAGACTGTTTCTGATCAGTTTGTCCTTCACATGTTTGGAAATGCTGCTCAGCATTATGTCCATCACCTTCTCAGATAGAGAGGTGAGGCTGACCATTCTAAAGTTCTCCAGTTCTTTCTCTTTGCCATTCTTGAAGATAGGAATGGCACTAGGTCTCTTCGAGGACCTCACCAGTCCTAACTGTTCAGAGAAAACCAAGAGTCACTCCACAATGTCATCAGCCAGCTCTCTCAGCACTCAGATCCTATAAATATATTTATGTTTTTAAACTTAGTTTTGTTCTAATGTAATTTCTGGAGAAATAAAAGACTTTATAAAACTGACGGTGTTTCAGGACGGACTTTTTTTAAGACTAAGCTAATAATGTCTATATGAAAGTGATTGTAACTATTGGATAAGTGCAAGAGGAATCCTTCAAAATATGTTCACAGTCTTCCTCAAATAACGCTCTACTTACATATTTAACTTTTAAAGATGTCTCCCATATGTTCTATACATGAAGTAAATGTGATGTCAGATTCTAGAGTTCATGAACTAAGCTCAGCCATCCAGACAGAATTTTGAATGGAGACAGGAAAGTAATCAGAGATTATAATATTTACTTTCTGATCTGATATTCACTTTAAACCCATTAGAAACCAGAAAAAAATAGAGAATATACAAAAGTGCAAAGGGTGCAGGAAAAATAAAGTGAAATGAAGTGAAAATTTCTTCATATACTGGCATTTGGTTATTGAGAGATAACTATTTTAAATATTATATTTAATATGGCATGTTGAATTGTTTATTATTTTATAGTATATTACAATTTTTTCTTATTTATATCTAGTAATTGTAATTTCTTGTATCTGCCATATTTTTCACCTTTTTTTCATGTACTAAATAGAATTTTGCTGTTGCTCATTGCTACATTCTTAAACTGAGATTTCAGCTTCTTTCACTAATGTATTGCATAGCCTTTGTTGTTTACCTTGACTCATGATGAAGATCCAAATGTCTATATGTATATACAAAATGATATATAGAAAATACCTGTTTGTTTTCTAATGCAGAATTTAATGAGAAAACAGCACAAAGAAACATCTGTTTCCCGTACATATTATTCCACCCTTTAATAAACTGACATTTGTTAAATTTGCCACCTGCAGAGGAATAAAATGTATATTTGATTAACTCCAGGTAAGTCTTTGAAAGAAAATATTTTTCTGTACTCTGCTAGGATCCTGCTAATTTAGCTGCCAGAAGGAGTTTTATGGTCTGAAAAGATGTAAGCATATTTACTAGAGAAACTCCAGGAACACAAATTTGCAAACATTTTGTAATCACTTAAGCTTAGAAAGAACAAAATGTACTCTAAAAATAAAGCTTTTAAAATATTCACTGAACACAGCTCCTTTAAATTTTCAGAAAGGCTGCTGCTTCGATATAATATTCAAACAAATACAATAAGTCAGATTTTCTGAGTGCTGTTTTAAATTGAAAGCAAAGAGGAATTGTTGTTCTTCTTATCATGAAGTTAAAGGCAGGTACACTAAATAACTTTCCAAGGTCAAACAGCAAGTGAATTGCTAATGGGGCACAGAGTCCAGATTTTTTTGCTGTGCAGCCTTGTATATCATCTAATAAATCACAGTAAACCTTTTCACAAAACTGAGCTCATTAGTTTGGAATTATTAGTGCTGTACCTTTTCCCTAATAAAACATACTTTTGGGTCAAGATATGAATGTTGACATTGTGCTGAAAGTTTGTTTCAGTCCACTTGATCAAGATGAAAAATCACATGAAGTCTTCTTTAAACAACTCCAAAATATCTTGCTCTTGGGGAATGGGAGGTGGAGGAATGGGGGACACAGGGGACAACTGCTCATCCTGATGTCTTATGGAAGGGCAACAGAGCAAGATATAAGGAACCCAGAAGATTTCTGGTGAATGTCAGGTTCTCGACACAGATACTGCATAGCCTAAGGGGCACTGCACAGATTGATCTGCTAGTCACAGACAGAGAAGAAATTATAAGAGAGAGAATAAGTAAGGGCTACCTTGGCTACAGTAATCATGAAATCATGGAGTTAAAAATCCTGAGGTGAATGAATAAAAAAGTAGCAGAGAACTACCCTGAAATTTAGGAGACTAACTTTCAGATTACTCATGAAACTCACCTTGTGCTTCTCCTTCCCACAGAACTGACTCCATGCCATGAGTGGAGGTTAGCTGGAATGACATACCCATGTGATTCATACCAGGAGTAAGGCTGGAATACTGACAACTGAGTCTAGCTAACCATGGGGTCTGAGGCTGCTTAGGATGCTTTCCAGATGCTTTCAGCATCTGCTTCCTCTGGTACTGTATTTATCTTAATCTCATTTGATGTTTTTGTCTGATGAAATGTAGATTGTCTATATTTATTTACCCGAAGACTTCCACAGACACTTCAAGGCACAGTCCGTTTGACTAATATAGGCTAGAGACTTTATGCCTTAAATGTGCCTACTCTCATCATTGACTAAATGAAGGCTAATATAATAAGCTTAGAATACAGATACCTAACATTAGGTGAACTAAATATCATTATCTTAACTTAAAATTAGGCTTGCCTTGTGAATTTTTTTTTTAAAGTGTCTTAATGCTACTGGTTTTACACTTAAAGATTAGATCCTCCAACATTCTGTTAATAAATATTGTATTTAAATGATGATACTCTCTAGAAATCCAAACTTTCAGGGGGTCCTGAGGCTGCTCCTTTGTAATGGTGCAAGCTGTGCCTACTATTTCTTTGCTGCGGTCCATGTCAGTCATGCTTTATAAGGAATATGTTCCTTCTCATACTACAGCATCTTTGTAGGAAGGGGTATCACATCATTTCCTACCATATAGATGGAACAAAGTGATAAAGTGGGAAAATGATGAGAGTTCTGTCATGGAGTGAGTTAGAAAATCCAAATTAATCTTGCTTAAACCTAAAAGAAGAAGCAAATACCAACATACTTACATCACGTGTCTCGTATTCTGCTTGGTCTCCAATTATAACTTGCAGAAGAAAGCTATAGGCTGTTGAGAACTGTGTAGAACAGGAGAGAACTGGAATATATGGTTATTGTTTTTTACCTTTTCTTTTTAATGGAGACTTCTTTTAGACTCTGAAAATCCCTATGTTGAAGAAAACAACCTTTTTCTTCCACATGGACCCACATGAAGATGTGCATAATCAAAACCAGGAGTGACTTTTCTCTATCCTGTAGTTGCCAATTTGCATAACAGCAGTGGTTATATGGATTTCTTGACATACACAAACAAATCCATTTATTAACATTCAGAATGCATATGTATACTGCTTGAGTTTTGACTTTTTTTCTCTCTAATGCTGCACCTATGCATACACTACTTTCTTTTTAGCCAGCAGTGGTGAAGAAAAAGTATATATTTTTTTTTTTTGCATTAGTAAAGTAATGGAAATACTGTTTTTGTCATAGAAAATAAGTGGACTGTGTTGGTTTTTCTTGGCCCAGTTCTTGCTAGTGACGGGGGGCCACAAAGATGGCTCCTGCGTGAAGCTTCTTGAAGCTTTCACCATGTCCAGCAGAGCCAACCCTTGATGGCTCTGAAGATGATGGACATGCTGCTGGCCAAGGCTGGGCCAATTAGAGATGTTGGTTACGCCTCTGTGATGACATATTTAAGAAGAAATCAAAACAATTGGTGCACGCACTTCTTTTTAGCCAGAGGAGGAGAAGAAGGTGAGAATATGTGAGGGTAAACAACCTGGAGACACCAAGGTCAGTGGAGAAGGTGGGGGAGGAAGTGCTCCAAGCACTGGAGCTGTGAATCCTCTGCTGGCCATGGTGATGACCATGGTGGAGCAGGTTATCCTCCTGCAGCCCATGAGGTCCACAGGAGATACAGAGATCTACTTGCAGCCCATGGGAAGGTGCACCATGCTGGAGTGGGTGGATGCCTGGAGGAGGCTGTGATCCAGTGGGAGTCCCAGTGGAGAGAGAGGCCTTGCTCCTGAGATGGAACAGCCTGGCCTCAGAGGTCTGTACCCCGTGGAATAGGGACCCCTAGCTGTAACAGTTTCCGGAGGACTGTCTGCCTATGGTGGGGAGCTTATGTTGGGGCAGGTTCAGGTGGGCTGTTGCTTGTGAGATTGGGACCCACAGCTACACAGAGGAAAAGACTCCTCTTCCTGAGCAGCGGAAGATCTTGGTGATGAACTGACCTACGCCTGCCCCTCCCCCTGCCATGCCTTGTCCACCTGTGCAGCTGTTGGGAAGGAGGGGAGGGGGGTAAGCAGAAAAACGGTGTCTTTGAAGGTCTTATTTTACGTCTCATTTACTCCTCTGACTCTGTTAGCAATAAATCACTTTGCAACTGTAAGTTTAGCCTGTTTTGCCCTGAGTGCATCTTCCCCCAGTTCCTTATCTCAACTCATTAGTCCTGTGTGTGTTAATGATTTTTCTTTCCTCTGCCCAACTGTGGCAGGGGAGAGTGAGTTGAATAGATGTTGTGGGTGCCTACCATTTGGCCAGCGTCAAACCACAACATGGGCATATTTTGTCTAAACTAGAAAATACTGGCACTGCGGTAAAAGACAAGAAAAAAAGAAGTAAAAAATGGTGAAACAGTAGGTTCCAGCTCATTGGAACTCACTGTTATGTACTTCAAAGGCTTTCAGAATAGTAAAAGAAATAAATATAACCATGTTTGGGAAAATCAGAATAAGAACAGATGATGTCCTTATCATCTCTCATTAAATTCCCAGAGGCAGTGCTATTTCAGTTTCTTGTCAATAATTTGTTTATTTTTTTATATTTATCTTTTCTCTCCCAAATATAAATATTTGTAAACAAACATCACTGGTGAATAGTGAATTAGTCCCACAGCAATGAGTTTTCAATCCCTGCTCTTTCATAATGTTTTGTTTAACTAGAGAAGCCTGAATTCATCTTCCTGCTGTGAACAAATATTTCTGCTCATATTGCTTGAATTTTGGTACTGATCTTATGAAACACCAGACAGAGGTCAAATGCAGAAATGATGCAAGATGCTTTTAGGTTGTCTTTAATGGTCTGTCTTAAAAGCAGTAACCTCATAAATTCTTTGCCAGTTCCTAAACATGGAAGTTAGAACAAATGGCGCTCCCTTGAATTTGACTTCAATTTCTGCAAATGCCTCATTTACATGAAGATATAGCTATGAGGATTACTGTAACATTTACTATATTTTGCACCTCTTCTGCACTGTGACTTTGCGATTTAAATTTGATACCAAAATAAATTTGCCTTTCCATCTAAATGAAAACAGTAACTTCAGTAATAAGTGAGAGCTTCTATAGAGAGAGATAGAATGTAAGATCTTGTTACTTTAAAAATCTAGAGAGTTGTTGATGTACTTGAGTCATATCTGGTAATAAACTATGCATAGGGTGTGCAAAAATGAATACAATATGTGAATACTATATAGAAAAATGAGGGATATATGGGTAGGGGGAAAGTTTAAAGAGACTCAGACTCATTTGGCAGCAGTCAAAAAACTCTTCATGGCAGCAACACCAAAAGTACAAAATCATGTAGTTTATTTAATACAACATTAAATTAAAATCCCAAGTAGAGGAGCAGGTGGGAGTTTCAAAGCATTAAACATCTTCTTTTCCCCCCAAGAAATAACAAAGTGAGGTTCCACTTGAGTGATTAATAACTTCATTTATATTTGTTTTACAGGTTTTGCACAATAACTTAACAGAACTGAGCGCAGCAACTGACCTAGATGGTTGGCTACATGCAGTTTTATTATCTTATATTTGTCAGTGAAGCTCATTGTTCAGTTGCAGAGATCTTCATTGCCTGCCAGGAAAGGCCAGAGTCAGGGTGCTGGATGCCTGCTTGGGTGATAGGATGTAGTTTTGGTAGTAGACTGCAGTGAGGAGGCTTGTATTGGCTTAGAGATGAAACCTCACTGGTGAAAGCAGTCCCAGAGTGAGGATTTCACTACATAATCACATGAAATTTTGTAATCTAACAAGGATATTTTTCAGATTTGAGGAATTTTGTGACTAAGACTCCCAGCAATTCCAACTCCATTAGAAAGTGTTAAGTAGGAACTACTGCTGCCATTATTGGTGAAAGCAACACAAGACTGCTTAGCTGGGATAAACAGGATTAACGAATACAAAGTTGTGCAGAGGCAGAGTTTGGCTGTTTATGTTCCATATGAACAGTCAAGATGAAGCATAGCTTCACCAGGCCGAAAGAATTTTCTTGGTAAACCAACAAACTTGATTTTACAGTTTGAAAAGGAAGGCATGACATTTGTACATTTTGCTTTTTGCTGACTTTTTCTTCTAGAACCTGCTAGCTTATTATAGAAAATGTATACCCTCAAAATTATTTCCTTTCTCCTTCTAAGCAATTTGTGACATGACCAAATAAGGTGCTTTATTTGTATCACATCTTTACAATGCACTTTTGCTAGCAGTGATCTTGTCAGTAATTCAGCTTGCATTGAATAGCAACTACAAGCAGATGCTCTAGTAGCTAGGAAGAGGGATTCTGTGCATATGTGGGGGCCTAGTCTTACAAAGCTGTTTTTAACATGAAAGCAGTCAAGGATATTCTGTCCGTGGCAAGGTCATGCAATGGCATTGAATTTATTTTCTGGGTTAAGGGAAGACATTTACTGAGCATTAGAAGTGTATGAAGGGTAGGGGGGATAGTTTGACAGACACTTGCAGGCTGCCTGAAAGGACTTGCAATAGTCGGATGATATATCTAGAGAGTATCTGTTGAGAAACTAAACAACTTACAGTCAACCGTGGCCATGTCCCCAGTGTCAAAATACTGGTCAAGAATTCTTTGATCCTTGCATGAATTTTGAGTTTAGAGGTTATTAGAAACAGCATAAATTGGAAGCTGGCTTATAAAAGGACAAAAACCTTACAAAAAATGAGGTAAAATAGAGGAAGGAGAAGTTTAGTAAATATACATACTAGGAAATTTAGAGAAACATGGTTAGAAAACAGGCAGATTCCTTTATGTAATACATTGAAGCAAGCTCAGTATAGTACACATAGGATAGTAATAGGTCATGGTATAACACCAGAAATAAGTTTTACTCAGGCAGAACACAGGCTTATTAAGCATTGCTTATTTCTAAAATCACCATTATATTGGATTTAAAAGTGAACTAAGAATATTTCTCTTTCTGTGCAGAGGTATTTGCAGTCTCTGACACTAAAGCAGAATTCTGATAAGTACCTTTTATCTCTACAGGATATATTAAAAGAGCAGAAAGGGAAGGGAGGTGTCATGACTTTTGTCATGCCTCTGTTGACATGATCATGTTGTAAAGCTGCTGATTATGCGATTATTAAGTGGACTTTCATTATTGTTTTCTCCTTGAGGCAGAGAAGGAATTTGGCCACCATTTGATCGTGTTCCTGTTCTGTCAGCTGTGACATATTCAAGGCAATAATATGAAAATTGGAACTGTTTTTCTCGGATATTTTTACTGTTTGGTTGCTGTCTACAGCTGAAGTACAGCAGGGGAATAGCTCCTCACTATATCTAGGGATAGTTGTACTGGGTCAGTCTGAATGCTGCAGGGCTACATGGGCTATTGAACAGAATAAAACACTGCTAAATCTGATTGGGAAAGACAGAATAAATGGATTATGCATTTTTGCATGTATAGGCTGCAAGTATATACACAAGCCTAAATATAATCAATGAAGTTATAATGAAGTCTCTTTACACCAACTTTCTGCGTAGCCTAGTAAAATCTCATTGTGTATCCAGGTTACCTTTATCTCATTGTTTTGAAATCTGTTTAGAAACAAGAAGAGGAAGACAAAAGAAAAAGCTGGTAGAATATTTGGATACTGTCTTGGTTTGGAAGACAGGCGTCTGCTAAGGCAGGTGGAAAACTGCCTTACAGGATATGACCCCCACCCCCCTCCAAATTGTTGTAAGGTCGAAATCAAAGGCTCTCAGGCAGAGATATGGGAAAAGGAATAACAGTTTTTACTCGTATCTATAACGAGGAAAACAAGCAACAACAACAGTAGCAATAACAAATAAACAAACCAGAAACCCGGTGCCAGCTTTCTCTGGGCTGCCAGACACCGCCCCTCCCCTTTGGTGCAGTTACGGTCACGGCCGGCAGGGGGCGCTGTGGCGCTAGCTCAGCTCCTCGGTGATGGCGGACGGAGCAGAGGGTGAGGCGGCTGCACGGCGAGCGGAGCTGCAGCAAGGAAATCTCAGGGCAGCAAACTGGGCGGCAGGGCTTGTCCACTCTAGCCGGCGAACAAACGAGTAGCAGAGACTCCAGCAAGGAAGAAAAAAAAAACCAGCAGTGCTGAGCTCCCGTGGCAGCAGTGAAGAAGAAAACAGCAGCTGTCTCCTCCAACAAGTCCCGGGGACAAGTGTGTCTCTGCCCACGGCCAGCCACCTTTTTCTTCTCTTGCCACACCTGGCTATGTTTTTAGTCTCTTAAGTGCGTCTTTGTCCCTTAGGTACTCAGTCGTTATCTCTTAGGTACCCAATCGTTGTCTCTTAAGTACCGTCGTTAAGGCTCGTTAAAGCCTCTCTAGCCACAGGATGGAAAAATTCCCAACCTCCAACAGATACATAAAATGGTCTAATTGCAATGATATTAGTTCACATTAAATCTCAAAAATAAAATACTTTGAGTCTCCTACAGAATGCATGAATAGAGAGTTAAGTGCCAAAGATTAGGATCAAACCACAGAGCCTTCATAAGGTAGAAGAAAAAACATAAGTAGGTTATCTAATGGTGGCCAATAGAAAACACTGAGAATAGAGCTGGGTCTACCTTTTCAGATGTTCAGATATTTTGCAGAGTCAAGATTGACTCCATGGCCTTTCTTCACCAAGCAAACAATCAAAATTCTAAAACCCAGCCAGGAAATCACTCTTTTGAGTTTATTGTTAATACTTGGCTAACTTTGCAAGAAATGGGACTGGATTTCTAGCATCTCTTTGTGAATTTCAATATAAGTCCTTTGTAGTTTCATTGACTTTATCTTCCAAGAAACTGCTCTATGTTTTTTCTCAATCTCATCTTTGTCAATTAATTCAAAATACTTTTATGTGGATTAGAAGAGATTGAAACGATGTTTTCCTTCCTTTCCAGAAGCAGCCTATTTCTTTCTTGCCAAGGCATATAAGCGGGGTTTGGGATTTGGTCTTCCTTGTGAAAATAAACAGGTCTGTCTCCCACAACACACATGGTTCTACAATGCATATGACTATAGAAGAAGGCACACAGACCATTCTGTCAGGCTGCTTTCAGAGAGAATAACAGTTTCTACCACTTTTTAGGAATTTCTTTTCAAGGTATGAGGACCTGGCAGGTGTACTTTGAAAGCCTTTGTTAGATTACTTTCCTCAGGACTCAGCTGAAAGATTGTTTAATTTCAGGATGCCAGTATTCTATTCTACTAATAATGAAATATTTCTACATATATATATGCACTGACACAGTACAGGTATCAGATCAGCTTCAAGAAAAAGTTTGAGCAGTACATGCTGTTCAGCTGCAGCTCAGTTAGATATCAGTAAGTGAGAGAAGGGTCATAATTCTGAAATCTTTTGTCAGACTCATAATTGCTATTTTTTTTTTACTATCACAGAAAAACATTACTTACTATCTTGTCATCTGCAATTTTATTTCTTTCAGGATTTCTCCATTTTGGGGAATTTGTCTCTTTTGACAACCTTAATGTTAATTCAGGCAAACACAGCTAAAGTAAAATTTTTTATTATTTTTCTTTAATGTTTTTCTAATACTAATGAGATACTGAATCTGGAGAAGTGTTGGCTTTCATGGCATTGAATACAAAGGTCAAGTCTTTCTTGTTACTATTGAGCCTGCTGTAAATGTTGTCTAAACGCTGAAGTCAGTCCTCCAAATTTGGTATTTAGAGCTGTGGGTTCCCCTTAAAGGATAATGTACACCATTTAGAAAGTATTTCAGATTTTTTTTTTTAATTTTTATTTTTATTTTTATTGTTGGGCAGTTTTGGAAGACTCTGATAGGCATAACATTGTTGGTTGTAGTAAATATTATGCATCTGGATAATTAATATAATTTGACTGATTAACAGTCTTTGGAATATATTGCTAAAGCAAAGGGGATCTAAATGCCACACACACCCCATAATAAGAAAGTGATGACGTGTATTACCAAAATCAAGCTGTTTCGTGGACTTTAGGAAATACAAGTTAGATTAGAGTTCCTTTTGGTTGCAAGGCAGTATTTTTAACACTGTTTCTCAGACAAAGCAAATGTTAGTTAAGAGGGAGGGTACTTCATTAGTAGAAATCATCAGGGGCCATGTCTGATCCTGGGATCAGTAAGGTATTGGCTAAAGATGGCTAAAAAATGTGGCATTACTTTCTGAAACTAAAATATCTCCCTCCTCTATGTCTGCTTTGAGTCTTGAAGATCCTTCATTAACTTAAGCTTTAAAAGTCATTTATTCTTTTATGTAACAATGACTACTACCATTTAATTTACCTCTCCTTCTCTAATAGAAATGGTCTGAGAAGTGTGCCCAAAAAAAAGAAACAGAGGTAGATGGAGGGTCGAGGGTGGGGATTGGAGATAAACAAACAAACCTATGAGAGTGGATTTTCCATCTGGAAATATTTTCAGTAAGTTATACATTACTACTGTTTTCCCATATTAAGCCACTTTATATTCTTCTACATGTTGACCTGGACTGCTTATAATGGAAGATTAAAAATCTGTAGGGGAGTATGAGCTTGCTCTTTTATAATTATATCTCTAGCAAAGTGTGTTTATCTCCAATGTAGGCTTCTAATCACTACTATACCTTAATTAATCTTTGATACTTGAAATATTGGCAGGTCCAAGACTGCAATGGATTTACTATGTAAATATACTACTTTCCTCACAGAAGCCTGTGAATTAAAAAACAATAGATCAGATTCCAAGCAGGAAGCTACCAAGAGTAATCTGCCATCAAGATTGATTAAAATTGTCATTTAACCTGAAATGCCATGTTAATATAGTCTGAATTCTTAAAAGAGTGTGAGTTTTAACTGAACGTAAACTTCAGGTGAATTAAGCTAATATAGAAAATGGAATATTGGTAATGTTTATAGTATTTTAATTAGATGGTAGCAGAAAAAAATGCTAGAAGACATTTTATAAACTAAAAAACCCTTTACAATTTTATCAGATATTAAAGGAACATGGATAAATTTTTCAACTATTTTGGATGCCATTATTAGGGCTTTCAAGAAGGAAGGCAGTAATTAAAGATACATATAATTCTATCTTCAGTATACAACAATTGAACCACAAAAACCTGAGAATCTTCCATGACCTCCTCTCATAGAAGGCATGACACTATATTAATAATTACAGGTCTTTAATATTCTGTGTATCAGAGTAAGTTCAGCACAGTTAGTAACAGTGCTACTGAAAAAACAAGACTTAGAATTCCTAGGCAATTTTTTCTCCTTTCAAGTGTTCACATGACAGTGTCAATATATACCATCTGAAACTAAGAAGTTGCTACCTTTTCTTGCTCCTCATTTGTTCACTGCATTGACAGTCCTCAAAAGCACAGGCAGGATACAGCAGATGATATCCCTGAAATGCTTGTAGGCATTGTTCCATTGCTTAGGTTCTTCAAACAGTGCCACAGAAAAATCTGAGGTTTCTGTTAAATATTTGTGCTTGTTCTGCAACATTCATACAGGAATTTAAAATTAAAATTGCATGCAATTCATGTGTTTAAATGAAAGCATAAAGGCAGAAGTCATGTCTACAATACTTCAGACTAATGCTGTGTAAGTAATTCTATGTTTGTATGCTTCTATCTCTTTTTTTTTTCCCTTTTTAAACTTTGGAACATGGTAAGTTAAGTCTCTAATTGGTGTATACAGCATAGAACTTCTTTATTGTTTAATATGCTACATTATTAATGTATTAATAATAGCCACTATTAATCAGCATGCACACTAAATCTGACTAATGCTATTTATTATTTGACTCAAGTTCTGCTTAAGAACTTGGTTTTCAAAAGTTTAAAATATCAGGGTTAAAGTGATGTATGTAACTTTCATGGTTGAACTATCTTTGAAACCCTTCAAATCACATGATTTTTTAATTTAAAAAAATAAGCTATTGTATGATTATGATTTGCAGAAACTCAGAAGAAATATGTAGTCTGCTAGATTTTAGTTGCACTAGAAGCAACAAATAGTAATGATGCATGCTGACAATATAGTCTCACAATTACCTTGAATTTATATCAAAATTTAATTCCAAATTGTCTACATGTACAAGTGGAAAAAAGAATGAATTAGGCTTTATAAGTTTATATTAGGAATCTTTTGCTGTCTCTTTCCATCTGTCTTCTACAAGAAAATAACCTCCTCAAATCCAACATGCTGCTTTCCATACTTTGAAAAGATATTTCAGATCAACAGCTGCACACACCACAGAAGTTAAATCATTCTGCACAGTAGCAACTGACTGGACCTGGGAAATGGTGATCTTTTCTAGGAGAGCAGTTAAATTTCCCTAAAGAATAGAGAACGTTCTTATCCATGAGAAGAGGCTCCCTGAGGTTCTGGTTGGAGGTATGAGTTCAAATGCTTTAACAAGGCTTTTATGCCACTATCTATTCAAAGGAGGTTACCTTTCCCCCAGTTCTTCTTGCAAAGGATACATAGCCTGATGGATTTTAGGTTATATATATATATTTATGATTCAGAAAATTATCAAAGCAAAGGTTTAATTCACCTATGTGCATATAAAATATTGTTATGATCCTTCAAAGCTAAACAACAAACAAAATACAACAAAACAGCCAAACCACGAACTCAAACCTAACACCTTTTGGAAATGCATGTTCTTTCCTGTCTTCATTTGCTTTTCCTCTCAAACTCTCTCTTTTAACCATGACTGCTTTTTCCATTTGCTCTGTCCTTCAACTTCAGGTGGCTGGAAAAGTCCTTTTAATGTACTCCTTGAGGGTTTCTTTTTTCTACTACTCCCAGGCTGCTTCTTGACTCATCCAACAACTCTTCTCATCAAACATCTCTGTTACTACTGTTCTTCTTTATTGATTCCAGGACGTTGATTTCATTATACACTTTCTAATATGGTTGTTGAATTAAGCAATACCCTGTGACTCCTGCATGATGCTTTTTGGCACAGCCTTGCTAAATCTTGACACACACTGGCTCCAGAGTCTCTCCGTTCAGTGGTAGGTGGGAAGGGTGACTAGAGGAAGAACGGCTATTAAATGAGAATTAAAATCTACTTCTTGTTGCCATATACTCCTGAAAAACTGGCTAAGGCATTGATTTACTGGGACAGTGGTAGACTCCAGCGAATCAGAACTATTGGCAACATGAAAGAATGAGTGTCTGGAAGGAAAGATAGGGGACAGAAAGTGGAACAGATGGGAACGTAATACTGCAAGATGAGTTTGCTAAAACACATAATGGTCTTCCTGAAAGGACTTCTTGCTTGTGTCCCAAATAATAATCTGTGGACACAAGGACATCAAAGGACATCAAATGAAAAATGGGATTGGATACACTGTTATTAATTCCACCCAACAGGTGTTGTCTCCCTTTAGTTATATAGATTTACACGGAATATAAAGTTTTCTGCTTCTTTAGGCCTCAATTCAGCAAAACACTTGAGCATATCCGTAACTCCGAAAGAATTCCTGTTCTACACAATGGGCCTTAGATATTTTTAAGACTATAAGTTAAGGGTATAACTAAGTGTTTCAGAACAGACATGGAATTGGGTGTAACAGGAACACACCACCCTGTCCTCTCTCTCCTTTGTGTGGTCTTTTTTAAAGCAGTAGGTCTGTGACAGGAAGCCTCTGCTTGGGTCTGGGATGGCAGCCACAGAGACTTCCCAAGACTGAGAGCCCTCTCCCTCCCTGGTTGAGCGACTGTTTTCTACTGGATATCTGTTACTGATCCTTGTTCTTTGTACTGAAATTCTCTTCCTTGTACACTTGAGTGAGAGGCCTCCTGAGTGTGCTCAAGCGTGTGCCTGGTTTAGATCACCGTCCTTGTCCATGCAGTGATAATATACCTGATGGGGGTTAAATGTCATTGGAGCATCGCTGTAGTTACCTCCACTCTTTGATATTATTGGCCATTGGTCTCTTTGCACGACAAATGCTGTTTGCATTTTTAATCTGAGTGTGAGTTTGTTTTTGTATACTCCCATGACACTGGGTCTCAACAAGTTCTTTTCAGCTCAGTGCATTCAAAGCAACTTATTTCTATTCCTTTTTATGTTACCAGCTCCATTTTAATACTGCTACTTGTTTCCTTGCTTTATTATTTCAGAGCTGTTAACAGTCCCGAACCAGTCAGGGCTATCCACCAACAAAAAAACAAACAAACAGACAAACAAACAAAACCAAAACCAAACCAAACAAAAAACCTAACAATTTTCTCAGAAATCAAATATTATGTGAATCTTTTAAGCCTGTGTGTCTGCAGAAGGCAGCACCAACTTTTTCTGGATTCTAATTAATTCCTCTAATTTGAGGAACCCACATTTTTTAATATGCTTTATAAAAACCTATGATTTTGAATAAGAAAAATACACCTGGCCAAAACAGATAACAGTGTTCTCAGGAACAACATGAAAATTTTAGATTTCTACCTGATCCAGTTAGAAAACTGATCTGTCTGGAGACATAAGTTGTATTTGACCACATCTACACTTCAATTTACTTGAAAAAATCTCATCTCTGTTTTCCTGCGAAGCAATATTGGTTTTAGATTCATTACAAAACTCTGTCATTCTTTCTTTTAAGCTAATAGAGCTTTTAGCTGGTTTAGCTATTATTGAATCTTTTGGAGTTCTTGTTTCTTTATAATGCTAAATTAAATTCATGACATGAATTAGAAGTAAACATTGTGCGATCATACAATAGGCATTCTGATATTGCTTGTGGGTAACAAATATGTTTTATTTCCTTGTTTGTTCTGTAGTTTTTGTTTGCTTTGCCCAGAAACACTGCATTTGGACCTTTCTTGGAATGTTCCAGAAATGACAGTCTTGGCAGGATATATTTCAGAAAATTATCAAAGCAAAGGTTTAATTCACCTATGTGCATATAAAATATTGTTATGATCCTTCAAAGCTAAACAACAAACAAAATACAACAAAACAGCCAAACCCACAAGATCAGATATACATGATCTTACCCAGTCTCCTTCAGAGGCATTATTAAATACTATGTCTTAAGCTTGTTAAAAGTTGCTGGGAATTGTCCTATAACTAAACTTTGTCATTATGAAGGAATAGAGCATGATAAGGACAAGACTCATGTCAAATTCTT
Source organism: Dasyornis broadbenti (assembly GCA_013397935.1). Classification (NCBI taxonomy): domain Eukaryota; kingdom Metazoa; phylum Chordata; class Aves; order Passeriformes; family Dasyornithidae; genus Dasyornis; species Dasyornis broadbenti. Next base: position 2,343,911 of record VZRN01004656.1, on the reverse strand, counting down.
ACATTCTTATGGTCCTAATTCTGATATCTTCCAATTTCTTTGAGTTGGAAAGATTAGTTTACTTCTTCTGTTGAAAGCTGGAGGAGCTAACATTAATTCATACTTGTCAGACTCCCACACTCTTCATTCATAGAAAGCTTAAATTTTGGTAGGAAAACTTTTCTCTACAGACAGCAAGAGAAACTATTGCATTTTGATGCAAATAATTTTTTTTAAGTGTTATTCGTTGTCATTTATCGACACTCTTACATGCTTTGAATAAATCTTACTATACTCCAGTTCAGCAAATTATTGAGCAAGTGTTCCATAGGTAAATAATTCAATTTTAGTGCAGTATATGAAGATTAAACTACTGTTAATGCTAATTTATAAATTATTGTATTATTTTAAGGAGATAAGGTTCATTATTTGAGTTGCCTTTGAGAATTTTAGAAACATGTTCATGTTGTTTAAAAATAACGTATAATTATCAATAAATATGTTACAAAAAGTCAAACTATTAAAGGCTTTGCATTAGACATTTGTTGGAAGTTGGGGGGAATTTTTTTCCCCTTTCCATTGCTAGGCAACCCTAACGACCAGGTACTTAAGAGACAAAAGATGTGGCTGAGTGTGGTGAGGGGAGGAACAGCACCTGGCTGCTGGTAGCTTCACTTGCTCTCAGGGCATCAGACAAGAATTGTGGAGCTGCTTTGTTTTCCTTTTGCTGCCACCACAAGAACCCAGCTCTGTGCTGCCTTTTTCTTCCTTGCTGGGTGAGCCTTTGTTTGGGAAAGCACGCGATCCCAACCCTCAGCCCCCCTCCCAGAGTGTGCGTCTCCCCAGCTGCGTCCAGCAGCCCGGTGGAGGAGTCCGGCTGTCACTGCACTGCAACTTCTGCCACCGCTGTGGAGTTTCTGCCACCTTTTGCTTGCTACCCCAGGCGAGCCAGCTCTGTCATCCAGCTTGGTATGCCGAGATTTCCTGCTGCAGCCCACTTCGCCATCCAGCCCATCCTGCCCTTAGGTCCATCCGCAGTTATTCTCATGAGAAGGACACCTGAACTCGCGCCACAGCGCCCCCTGCAGCTGGGCGGGAGCCATCGCACCTGCCCTACCTGGTTGGGAACCAAACAGCACCCCCTGCCAGCTGTGACCGGAACTGCACCAAAGAGGGGCGTGGTGCCTGGCAGCCCAGAGAAACCTGCCACTGGGTTTCTGGTTTTGTTTGTTATTGCCACTGTTGCTGTTGCTTGTTTTCCTCATTACAGACACTAGTAAAGAACTGTTATTCCTTTCCCCATATCTTTGCCTGAGAGCCCTTGATTTCAAAGTTATAACAATCTGGAGGGAAGGGGCATAATATTCTCTATTCTAAGGGAGGTTCCCACCTTCTTTAGCAGACACCTATCTTTCAAACCAAGACAGATTTTGGTGCCCAATGTGCGGCTCAAACCTACGACCCTGGAATTAAGAGTCCCATGCTTTACCAACTGAGCTAGCTGGGCAGGCTGAGCCTAACAGAACGCTTGAGCCCAGAAGTTCTGGGATGCCATGCACTGTGCTGAACAGGCATCCAAGCTAAGGCCACAATCAATATGGTGACCCACGGGGAGCTGCAGGATGCCAGGTTGATTAAGGAGGGGTCAACTGGTCCAGGCTGGAGATGGAGCAGGTCAAAGCTCCCATGTGAGTCAGTAGCAGGATCACACCTCTGAATAGTCACTACAGCATAGCCTGAGAAATACAACGACAGGTGGGCTCCCTTTCCAAAATCTGTCTTGGTTTGAAAGACAAGTGTCTGCTAAAGAAGGTGGGAACTTCCCTTAGAATACAGACTATGACCCCTCTTCCCTCCGAATTGTTATAATTTGAAATCAAGGGCTTTGAAATCAAGCCCTTTGAAATCAAGGGCTCTCAGGCAAAGATATGAGAAAAGGAATAACAGTTCTTTACTAGTATCTGTAATGAGGAAAACAAGCAACAGCAACAGTGGCAATAACAAACAAAACCAGAAACCCAGTGGCAGCTTTCTCTGGGCTGTCAGACACCACCCCGCGCCTTTTGGTGCAGTTATGATCACAGCCGGCAGGGATACTGCTGGGTTCCCAGCTGAGCAGAGCAGGTGTGATGACTCCCGCCCAGGTGCAGGGAGCGCTGTGGTGCGAGGTCAGATCTCCTTCTCGTAATGGTGGATGGACCTAAGGGCAGGATGGGCTGGATGGCGAAGTGGGCTGCAGCAGGAAACCTCAGCGCACCAAGCTGGATGGCAGGGCTGGCCTGTTCCGGGTAGCAAGCAAAAGGTGGCAGAAACTCCACAGCGGTGGCAGAAGCCACAGTGCATCCCAGCAGGCGAGGATGTGGGTCAGAGACAACCAGGCTCCTCTGCAGCAGCTACTGGTCGCAGCTGGGGAGATGCGCATTCTGGGAGGGGGACTGAAGGTCGGGATCCTGTGCTTTCCCAAATGAAGGCTCACCCAGCAAGAAAGAAAAAGGCAGCACAGAGCTGGGTTCCTGTGATCACAGCAAGAGCAAAAACCGCAGCTCCACCACCCCCTCTGATGCTGCAAGAGCAAGTGAAGTTATTAGCGGCCAGGTGACTTCCTCCCCTCACCCCACCTTGGCTATGTCTTTTGCCTCTTAAGCACCTGGTCGTTATGGTTGCCTAGCAACAGAATGGGGAAATATTCCTCCCCAACCTCCAACAATATTACTACTAAATAACTTGGACGCTCTAATATCCGAAGATTTATCAAAATAATTGTAGGCTTTGCTATGTGTGTCCTAGACCAACATAAAAGGCTTGGTCCCTGATAAACTCTAATCTTTAATCCAGGATACACACGATCTGCCTTCTGTCATCTACAAGGTCAGGTAATGACACAGAATCAGTATCTGAAATTACATACAAGCATCACATACACAAAACTATGTGAAGTGTTTGAAGATATAAGGTGATATCCTGCAAGGATAAGTTGTAGCAGTGTGTTTCCCAACCATCTATTTTTTCAAACCCAATTATAATTAGTTCTTTTGCTAAAATACTCATTGGAAGATAAAAATCAAATCCAGATGTATAAGTACCTAAAAGAAATAGATATATTGTGGATTTTTAAATGTGCTTTTGTTTTTCTGATCAAGCAAAGAATCATCAGATAGGGTTTTTTTAGATATTGTCAGAAAAATAATTCCCACTGACATTCTGGCACAGTATAAAATCAATGTATGTTTCAGAAACAGCAAGAGATTAATGTCTTACTCAGAAGTTATACTTTAGTTTGTTGGATTAGAAATTCTTCCATCTTATCTCAGATGAGCAAATAAATATTAACTAGTAATTAGTATGGAAAGTCTCTCATTTTAGACGGCTTATATTAAGGAATACTTTGAAAACTCAAGCTTTAACAGAAGCTTTTTTTCTTATCAATAGGATGCTGTCACAAATGCATTGCAGTATTGGTTCTTGTTTTAAAACTGACTTTGCAACTTTTGATGAGAAAACATGTAGTAAAATGCAACTAAGCGTTGGTAAGCATTGTGAATAGACTGATGTCTGCCAAGTGACCAAAGAAACTGTCATTAGCTGAAGCAACCAAGACCTGGGAGAGACCATAGGGAGCACACAAGTATTATGGAGACAGTCTTTGTGAATGGAAAGAGACACATAATCAGCCTTTCAGAAAAACATCAGCAGTGAGACTTTTCAATACTTTCAGGTGAGACAGAAGACGTGGGTACAGACTTAGTCATTTGACAGACAACAAACGTAACATTCGTGAGGATACAGGATTAAAGGCAGAACCATCCAAGGACACTATCAGGAGCAGGTTTACCTTAAGATGATCCTGAGACACCTGAATAGAATGTAATGAAGATTCACCTTACAGGTGGTGAAGAGCTTACAGACCAATCTGTGAACAATGAATGACGAAGGCTCTGGAAAATGTTAGCTGGCTATAAAGAACAGTTCAACAACCTTCTCTCACAAAGTAGAATGACATGATTTTTTCACTACTCTCAGAAAACAGAGGTATTTAAAAATAAACTGATGCTATTTCACAAGTTAAATTGAATCTATGGATTAAGTTTTTTAGAAGCACTTGGTAAAAAGAGGCATATGATGGCTGGATATGGAGTTGTACCTGATGGTATAAGTGGTAGTGGACATGTGCATTTACAAACATTAGTGTATCTTCAAATAGCAACTGTGAATCACCTTTAATATTCCTTTGGGGTGTTTTTAATAAATGCAGTGGTTGGGATTTGATTACTTTTACTGCATTTGCAGTCACTATCTGTATCGAATGTTCATTTGTACTTCTAGTAGATAGGCTAGAAAATGTATTTTTTTATACGGGATAATGGCAGCCTAAATACCGTACTAATTCCAAAATATCATTTCTTTATTGCCTCTTTTTCTGTTGTTCCTTTAATCAGAGCAACTTTTTAAATAAGACCTTGACCACAATTAAAAAAGTGTTGATGCCTTGGTTTTTTGCCAGGAATAATTTCCTTTGGTAATACAATACTTTATTCTATGTTCTATGTTGATACAGTAATTAGACCTGTCTGAAATGTGCATACATTTTAACGGATTCTGCCCCAAACCATCTGCTGCATGTGTACTTTCATCTGGCCATTCCAGATCCACTTTAAAAATGTCCAGATATAAGGTAACTGGCGCTCAGTAAGCTATAATTGAATTTGATGGGCCTAGGATTGCTAAGAGGATGTTGGCTAGGAAACGAAAGCTACTTAGGTACCATGCTAGCCATTAACTGTAAGAGTTCATTCAGGATATCCATCCTCAGTTTCTTCATTTGTACTTTAGAGTATGACTACAATTTTCACCTCTTTGTATATTTATTTTGGCAGGAATGTAACTTGGTACTGTCATTGAAGCATCACTATACTGAAGAGAATTCTAGAATAATTTCAATGACAGAGACACTGCATTATTTGGAATGGTATTTTCATAAATAAAAGCATCAAAAATATTAACACCAAATGATGATTAGAGTTAGTTTTGTTAATATTATGTTACTTGAAAACCTCTATTATGCCCAATGAACATCAAATGTACCATTTTCTCTCAATGGAAAGTAAGATTGAGACCAAAGATTTTGATTTTATGGATAATTTCCAGACCTATGTTTTTCATGTAAGAAAATGTATCATAATTAAAGCTGATGAACATTTTCATACTACATAGCAGTCACTGTGTGAACAATTATCCATATAGACCCAAATTCTGATTCATACATGACTATATATTTGTATGTGTGTGTGTATGTTCCTATTCATATTAATATTTATATATTACATATAGTCTTGGTGTCAAGAAATACAATTCATTCACTAGAATGTATATATACCTATATAGTAAAATATAGTAAAGTTTATATATACATATCAAGTTTTAAGGCCTTTTTCTGTTAAAGGTTTTCTAGTGAAGTTTTATGATAATGACTTAACTTTGAGACAATTTTCTGCTGACAGTCAAGCATCAAAGCTTCTGATCCTAAACTGCATCAAAGCTACTTCTGAATGTTGCACTGAACATTCTGAAACTTTTAAGTTCAGCCAAGCATTGACAAAGCCCATACACAGAAGCCATCACTCAAGTCTCCTAATCATATGGAATAAATAAACTTAGAGCACCTCTGAAGCTACCAAAAGAGACCACCCATTCCACAATTATACTTGACTGTAGCAACTTTTTGTTGAATTTCTTCTGCACCTAAGTAGTAAAAGACTTTAGTCTTCTACGAATAGAGAATGAGTATGCTGACACAGAATATAGCATCCAGGTAAAACTACAAATTAATATGACAAAGAAACAGACGAAGCATAAATCTGTCAGTGGAATCCCTCCACATTTTACAGAGGTTTCTATTTTGTTTGTCAATGTAAGTAGCTTGTATAGTCTTTTTTAATTTACATTAGGTGCTGTCGTATGTGAGAACAAAGTGATCTTCTATAAACTGTAATATTTAAAACTCCAAGTCAGCCTTACCTCTCTACATGGTAAGATCATGGAACAGATCCTCTGAAAGACATGTTGAAACATATGAAAAGCAGGGTGGTGATTATGGACAGCAGATCTTTTGGCAGTCTTTCAATATACAAAGGGGACTTAAAGGAAAGAGGAAGACTTTTTCCATGGCCTGTAGTGATAGAATAAGATGATTTTAAACTAAAGGAGGGTAGATTTATATTGAATATAAATCATATTTGCTATGATGAACATGGTGAGACACTGGAACAAGTTGCCCAGAGAATTTGTAGGTGCCACATCCCTGTAAGTGTTCAAGGTCAGGATGGACAGAGCTTTGAGCAACCTTGTCTAGTGAAAGGTGTCTGTGTCTATTCCAGGGGGATTAGACATTTTAAAATCTCTTCCAACCTAAACAATTCTATTATCTTATCTGGGTCTGTGACTTTGCCTGGCAAACATTTATATCATTTCAGGAGTTGGTGGTAATTTCTACATACCCTAATCAGTGAAGCAGGGTTCTACACCTCTGTCCATCATTTCTAAAAGGATTGTATTGTTTAATTTACAGTGAAAACATTTTCAGAAGGCAGCAACTCATTCCTATCAGAGCTCTTTCACAGTGTTGTAATCTTAAATATGCATCAGAGTTATGCTTTGCTCCTTTTCAAATTTGCTCTTCTCTTTGATGTTTTATCCACACACTGGTTAAGGAGATCGGTGTTCTATCACTATCTATGTTGTGTTTAAAACACAATTCTTACAATTAATGTTCAGGAAATTATATTCTACTGTCAAAATTTATCTTGATGGTTATACCGTACCTGGTGAAAATGGATTTGACAGCACTGATTATCTACAAATCTTACTATCTTATAGAAAGGCTAGTTTAAGGAAGTGAAAATTCTTTAGCCTAGGCTTTATCAATTGCTTTTTTCCCAGCCAAGAGGAACAATTTTCTGTCTCTGAGGTCTATTCTCTAAGGTACAATATTCTCTCTTCCGTATGTGTTTTCTGTGCTTCATTTGGTCTGCTTTTCTGACATGTGCGATAAACTGTGTTGTAGATTTCAAAGTCATACTGTCCACTTTGGGTAAGGGTTTAAAATCTCTGGCTTGTTATTTTTATTCCATAAATTAAATTTTACTTTGAAAATATATTTCTGTAAGTCTTTATCACCATCTAATTGATTTAAACAAGACTTGGTTTGATGATTTTTGTATTAAGACAGAAATACTGAATGGGAATAGCTCTTCTAGTGCACTGACAGCCTTGTCTGGTCTTACTTTTCACTATCCTACAAATATTAACAAAATACTAAATCTAGTTTGCCTTTTCCTGAAAATACTTCTCCTAATAATATCCTATATTTCCTCTCTATTTAGACTTTTGGAAATAATAATATATATATTATTATAATAATTATACAAATATAATTGTAATAATAATTTTAAAATACATTCTTCTACTGGACTTCACCTTGCTGATTTTTCTTTAATGTTCATGAGATTGTATCTGCAACAAGAGGTAACAGGTATAAACTAAACTCTGGAGGTTCTGTCTGACCATCTGGAATCAAGTTTTAACTCTCAGGATGACCAAGCTCTGACAAGTTGCCCATGGAATTTTTGGTGTCTCCATCCCTAGAGGTATTCAAAAACTGTCTGGACATGGTCCTAGGCAACTGAATCTAGGTGACCCTGCATGAGCAGGGTGGTGTTGGACCAGATGACCTCCAGGGATGCCTTCCACCTGCAGTCTTTCTGTTCAGTTCTGTTAAAGTCTCAGTGTTTCTCAGTAGAGCAAAATCACTTCTCTGTAGATCTTAGCTCAGTCTTTGTCAGTTGTTTGCAAACTGTTTTGAGGGGAACAATTACAGGGAGTAAAATTTACCATTCCTCCAATCCCGTAAGTCTAATGGCCAAGGAAATATGAGGACTGTTATTTACCTTTTGAGAAGTTTTAAATTTTTTTCTCCACAGGGTCAAAACAAATTTATATTCTTCCGTTTTCATTTGGATTAATGATCACAGCGCAATAAACAGACCGATGTTACAATGGTGCAAAAGTGTCCTCCATTTTTCTAGGAATTTTAATATTTATAAATACATTAAACACAGATTTTTATTTTTCTGTCTTTCAATCACTTAAAGATGTTCCATTTTTGACACTTAGAAAAAGTCGTTTATATTGACATAATTGGGATGCTTTTCCTCTACGCAAAAAATCAGCTTTTTCTTTCCTATTGTAGACCAACAATTGTAAGCATCCTGTTTTTACCTCAACTTGCTATAAATTTACTTAGCTTACACTTTCACCACAACAGATGTTCTTACCATGTTGGTAAGAATTACTCCATCATGTAGAAAGAATTTTTTGTTTCCTTCCTCAATTATTTTGATTATTTTCTCCTCAAAAGACCACTCAGGAATAGAAGACTATATATAACACAATGTAGTATAAATTGCTTTTTTTTCTCCCCAATTTACATCAACAATTTTTTAACAAATACAGTCCGTGACTGATTTTAGATCTCCCTATTTTAGGCAGACGATCACGATGACAAAATTAAGAGCTCACTTGCCCAAGGCTGTTTCTATTTCCATTGCAAGGAAATGGGTGTTCTGAAAGGAAAGTTAAATCTCAGGAGTTTTTAAGTGCCTTCTAAAGGCATTTACATCTCCTCAGCAGTCACAGAGGATACTTGGGACAGCTGTATATCTAACTTAAGTGCCTCAGAAGAATGTCTAACACTAGCTTAGATGAATCCAGACATGCTGTCTTTGAACACAGATTCACTGACTGTGATCAGATCTGTGCTTTACTTCTTTACTTCCAAACCCTGGCCTTGTACTATTTTATACTATTCAGTAGTAATATTGCTACAGCAGCACTACTCCAGTTTTTGTGCAGACATCACTGAAAATTAAGCAGTGTCCATTGGCATTTAGGCTAACAGGTCTTTCATCATCATCTGCAACATTTTCCCATTAAAAATTCCTCTAGGCGTTGATGGCATTGGCACTGATTTTACCTGAGTGCTACTTTTAGAAGGTCATTCATTGATCTCTTCTAAGCCTGAAATAATATTAGCTTCTTTGTGACTGAACTTTGGCTTTCAGAAGTCCTTCCTTCCATAAAATTTAAACTAACATGATGATGGGATCAGAGCAGTGTCCATATTCAATCTTTTTCTGTCTAAACTAGGTTTACAGAACAAGATATTGTTTGGAAAGGGTAGTGGGTGCTGTTTTCAAGCTGAGAAAGCTGCATCTGGGATGATGATCTGACCTCAATTTTCTGTTGATTGGTGAGTGACGCAGTCCAGGATCCCCTCCTTCTGTGTTTCCATTCTCACAACCTCTTGTCTGCTTCCCTCAGTTCCTTGCATTCTAACTAGGATCCAAAGGTTGATTGGTTGCCCATTCAATGAGCCATTCAATATGTCCTTCAATGTCATAAACCATATTTGCAACTTTTTCCTGATCTTAGCTAAAGAAAACCCAAGGGTCACTTGCGAAAAAAAAGATACACTCGTGAGTGGCTCACAAGTGGCATGAAAATTACATTTTTAGTAAGGGAAACAAAACACCAGGAAAAATATACAGCTGATCCAGTGGGAACAACTAAAAACTTTTCCTATTCTTCAATTGATTTGAAATGCCTTTTTTAGATGCTTAGCTAAGCAGAGAAAATTATAAATTTTTTTGCTATTCATGACTGAAAATCACAATCCCTATTTTTACAAAATTCAGACTCTGAAAATGAAATATATTTGAGTTTGCTGGGGACATGGTCATTTGTCATCATGCATCATCCATTAATGTACTTATCATCTCAATTTCTGGTGTATAAAAATTAAAACAATTTTGAAAATACATTCTAATAACAATCTAATGATCACTTTGAATAAAGTAAAAGAGACAGCATGGTTTCAAATTCTGAAATAAATGCATTTCAGGATGATGTAAGTCATAAGGTAAAATACCAGCTTAGCAGAATGCCACCAGTAGAGAAGGCAGGAAAAGTAGCTGTGTGATGATAGTCCAAAGCATATCAACTGAAGACCTAAATTTTTTCTACTCTTTTTCTTTGAGAAGAAAACTCTTTAAACTATGCAGCAGGAGAGCAAAGCTACAAAAGGACTCTAAAGAAATAAGTTTCTACAAGAAAAAGCAAATGCTTCTTCATGAAACATGAAACTCAAATCAGTGGCAATGTAGTAGAAAAATATGAGAGAGTTCAAAATAAGGTGGGGGACAAATTGCTTTGAGGTATAGAAATCTCACAGGGAAACAGAAGGACCATTTGTTCCACTAAATTGACATAGCAAGCTCTACTCCAGAAAAATCATAACCACTTTAAAAGTAGATCAAGGACACGGCTGAGTTCAAGAAAGACTAGAGGCTAAGGATTCTAAAACCTCTTTGGAAAATGACAAAAATTCCACTGAATGCATTTTGTCTAATGGACATTATTGCCTCTGTGAAAATGAATGTCTTCTAAATGCTAATTTTCCAAGAAGTTTTGGTTGGTTGGTTGAGGGTTCTTTTTCACCCAGTTGTTTGGTTTTTTTTAAGTCTGGTAAGACTAGTTCAAGAACATTAAGAATCACAAACCAAGAGTGCTGAGTCAAAACTTATTAAGGACGCTGTGAATTATCACACTTCATTTTATGTGACTAACATTTCAAAACTATCTGACCATAGCAACGGTTCATAACAATAACAATTTTGCTTGTGCTTCTGGGTATACACTCGTGTTTAGTTATTTGCATAGCTAGTCTGAGGCAGTAAAGCAATTGTGGATGGATATATATGAGTTTATCATGCCCTCAGTAGATCAGTCAGCCATAATCAGAACCCTGACTAAAACCTGATAAACACTTTAATAAAAGGACCAGCAAAGCATTGCGCCCCTTACTATATTTTTTAAAATATGACTATGTAGATATATTTTAAAAGTACCTGGTTTGATTAAACACGAACAGGGTGCAAAGAGTTTTCAAGATAATTTTAAACTTGGAAAAATTTGAATTTAATGAATGAATAAAGTCTCCTTGGAATATAACACAAGGACAGTCCTTTCATAATATTATTTTTTCTGCTTTTTATAAGAGAGATGTTCTAAAATCTGGTGGATTATGCTCATTACTGTTATAAACATGCAGAGTGATCGCTGTTGTTTCATTTATACTTTTAAAAAACTTGGGAATTATTTTGTTTGTGTGTATTTGGAGAGCAGATGGCTTCTTTGGTATTTAAAATGACAGTAGGAGTATTGATGCTGCCAGTAGAAACTGGAAAAAGAAAAATGAGAAACTGAGCTTTTGTACTTAATTGAAACGTCACTCTCAGATTTTGCTTCTTGTTTGGTATTTTTTAGCTGTTTTTAAAGAAGACAGAAACCAAAGCAACGTCTTCCAAAAGGTGCTGCAAGCAACAAAGAAACAAATGTTTATTCACTGTAAGTATTTAACTTTATCATCTAAGTCTCTATGGCTTGGTCAGGAAAGAGAATAAGGCACCTCAACTCAGACAGCAGGAAGCTGAACTGAAGCAGCTTGTGGAGTGTACCCTCATCAAGTTTGCAGGTGACACCACTGTGGAAGGACCACTCGATAACTACCATTCAGGAGGGTGTAGGAGCGTTGGCAAATGGGCCAACAGGAACTTCCTGAAATTCAGCAAGGATAAATACCGAATCTTGCACTTGTGAGGGAAGGGGCTTCTGCAATGGTATAGGCTGGGGCTTTTGACCAGCACTGCTGAGAAGGACTTGGGGCGATGCTGGTAGACGGCAAGGTGGGCATTAGCCTGCAGTGTGCCCTGGCAACAGAAACACCCAAGTCAGCACTAGGAGATTCGGGGAAGTACTTATCCTCTGCACTGTACCTGGCAGATCACTTCTCGGGGCCTGTAACAAATTTTGGGTGCAAGAAAGGTGTTGGATCAGCTGGTTTCCAGACACAGAATAATATAGATTATTGATAAAAATATTCCTCTCAGTTTCAGTACCTTTCAGTAGTGCCAGTAGCTAAGGAAATAGTGAACTTTGGCATAAAAGTGAAACTTCTATGTTTGGGTTTGATGCTGATCATGTGCCAGTGCCACCAGTACTCATTTTGTTAAACTAATAATTAAACTGAGAATTAATTGTATTTTTTTATTATTATTTCTTAGCTACCTAGGTGCTTTAGTCAGCACTGTGAACTTTGGCCACCGTCCCATTCTTCCTTCTGTAATTTGGAAACCATCTTGGTCAAGAAGTACCTGATTTCTATGTAGCAAACATTCGCTACAGGCCACTTTTTCTTAAAAATTTGAAACTGTCTTTCAACATTTCTGCTATGAAAGCCTAAAATATACAGCCTTTTCCTATACTGCATTTACTTCCCTGCTCTCCCAGCATGAATTCAAACCTGCAGCCCGGAGCTTCTGTGTGAATGAGGAAGACAGAAAAACGTTCTCAGCATTAAAGTATGATTTAGTAAGGACTGGTTTGGTGGATTATATTCAGTGTCATCTATTGAAGTTTTTCCCCTTATGGAATATAATTCCAGAAACATTGGCAAGGAAAAAGAGCTAATGTAATTAGTTCAAAAATTTGTCAAGGGAAAAGCCTATTGTAGCCACAAAGGTAGCATCTTAGATAGGATTGTTTCCAAATAAGTAGGCAATAGCAAAAAGAAGACTAAACATCCAGAAAACCAGAGTGTCTCTGTTTAAGTGATGTTCTGTGTCCTTGGTCTTTCTTATTTCAAAATTGAACATTTATTTTTTGAGTGATAGGATTGACTGCACAAAACTCAGTACTAATGCGGCATTGACAAAATGCACTTTTAATTTATTCTTTTGCAATGTTTAAAAACTGGCTTATCAAGCAGTCTGTAATAGATTTGCACTAATTTATAAATGCTGCTAGTCTGATGACTGGGATGTTGTATTGTGTGAATAAATTGCATAAGTTTAATAGGAAGCTGACAGAAAAAAATATTCTAAACCAATAAATAACCCTTCAGAAATCATTTGTGATTTAAGAGTAAGTGGATAGGAGAAGGTTCTTAAACATAGGAGGTTAAAGAACCATTCAGCAGAACAGTATCAAAAGTGGAAAGAGTGTATTGCTGAAGAGAAATAGACTGATGCCCCTGCTGTTTCAACACCAGTTTCTGCAGAGATTAAGTCCTGACGTCAGATAGAGATAAATGGACTGCTTTATAGTTTAAAACCTGTAGCAACTATGTTGTTCTTACTGTTAAAGTCACTTCAAGAGGATTGTTTCAGCTGATCACAGACTGACCAAATAACTCCAAGGGCAGCCAGTTTTACTGGATCAGCATAATGAATGCATAGAGAACCGTACCTTTAGGCCTGGTTTAGGATTTTGGAGTTGTGCAATTGGTTTGGGGACTTAAGAAGGTCTAAGATTTATAAATGAAGAGTAAACTGCGTAACTGTGGCAAAGCTGAAGCATGTTTTCCTAAGGTTGCAAACTGGATCCGTGAATCCTTTAAAATCTACCTCACTGTATCCATTTAAATGAATGAAGAAAGCCATTCCAGTTAACTGCTAATGATTAATCAATTGTAAAGTCTAAATATAAAACAAATCAGAAAGAAGTCATTTAAAGTTGTTTCATATATTAAAGGCTTCTAATTGAATAATTCTTTTCCAAAAGTTTTAGGAGGTCATATTGTATAATCTCTTAATTGATTTACTTAATTTAGCAGCCAGAACTTCTCACAGGAGTTACTTTTAAAGTACACGATGAGAAATATTAATGAAAAAAATGTTATTGTGTTGTATCCCTGCAGTAGCACTTTATATCATGTGACATTAATTGCTTAATAATTACAATATAAGTTTCAACTGGAGTATAAAGAAACAACAGTATTCCCATTCCTCATAATTCAGTTCTCAATAAATACAATCAGTTTACAACTTCTGAGTTTGTGACTAATACCCCAAAATGTGCCTATGTTGTTGTGTTTGTCCAGTTGATTCATCTCTAGTAACATCATTTTAATTTAAAACCATAATATAGTAGGTTCAACCAGCTCTTCTAATCCTAAGTATGCCGGGATTTCCATGTTAAAAACCTCTTTTACGGAATTGTGGCACAGCATAACATTTCCAGAGGCACCACGTCATCTCAACACTTGACACTGCCATGCCTTGAATTTGGGTAGCTGTCACTTGGTACCATTAGTATTTGTCCATTTTCTCTTTATTTTTCTGTCTTATGAATCATTACTTATCTTGATCATCAAATCCAAGCTCTTTTTCTTCTCTTTTTCCTTTGTTGTCCTTCATATTTCCTTCTTCCCATCACTGACTTTCCTTATAAAGCTGTCATTCTCCTGTCTAAACCATGGAATTCCTTTCCTATACCATTTGGAACAGAATTCCAAATTATGTAATTTCCTATATTATGTAATCTAATCTTCAATTTTTTTCAGTTGCATCTCAGTACTATTGCATTTTTCATAATCTCTTTTCTTTCCTCACCTAGCTGCTAGGTTTTGGGCATTTGCTTAATTGTAGTTCTCCCACTCTTGCTCACTATATCTGACTGAGTTCGAATTTAGGGTTTCTCTTACCAGGATTCCTTAGCCCCTAGTATAGAGTAAAGTCCAGATGTTCTAGGATTAAAATGCATTTTACTTCAGCAATAATCACATAAAGTTTTGCCACCCCATCACCTCCTATATAGTGCTATGTCCAAAATATCCACCCTCACCTCCCATGCACATGCTGTTAAGGGCCTTATTGACCCTCTAACTACTGTCAGGACTTCTCCTGGCTTTGATCAGTCTTTTAACAGCAATGAAGGGAGTTCAGGTTGCCATTTAGTCCAGTCCTTCATCCTAAAGTAAAATTGTCAACTGACATACTGTCGTAGTTTTTTTTTGTTCTGACCAATGTAATATGTTTTGTCTCTGTTACGCATCTCTGTTGCATGTTGCTTGCAATTTTTTTATAACTTCACCAAGACTGTGGGTTTCTTCTTTAATTTTGTGTGTTTACAACACTAAATGTGCCTTCTCCATGGTATATGTAGTCCATAAAGAGGTTCTAAGTTCACAGAATCATAGAATCATTTATGCTGGAAAAGACCTTTAAGATCATCAAGTCCATCTGTTAATTCAGCATTGTCAAGTCCACCACTAAACCATTTCCTTAAGAACCACATCTGCATATCTTTTAAACTTTTTAAGCTGCCCACTTTCCCTGGGCAGCCTGTTCCAATACTTGGCTGTCCTTTCAATGAATACATTTTTCCTAATATCCAATCTAAGCATCTCCTGGTGCAACTTGAAGCCATTCCCTCACACTGTCTTGCTTGTGACTAGGAAGAGACTGATTCCCACCTGTCTACAACCTCCTTTCAGGTAGTTGTAGAGATGATATGGTTCTCACCTCAGCCTCCTTTTACCCAGATTAAACAATCTTAGGTTCCTCAGCCACTCCTCATAAGACTTGTGCTCCTGACCCTTCACCAACTTTGTTACAAGAAGATTATTTGTCATTTAACAGACATTAAAATTTTCTCAGAAACACTTCTCTCACATGACTTTTTTTCCATGCATATTTTTCCTTAGAGTTTTTATTTAGACTAGCTCAATATATTTGCACAACAAACATCTCACAGACAAAATTACACATCAGCTTTCCATCCTTCATAGGCTCAGTCAATGTTTCAGCTCAATTTTCATCTATTTGCACTTAAAAAAAAAAATATTAGTTAGGTTGCCATTTTCCCTAAATCTTTGAATAACAAGTTTATTTTCATGGCTTTTTAAAAGTTAAATTTTGTCAAAAGACAGAGAACATATACAAAGACATAATTCTCAGCATTCATGTCAGTAAAAATATCTTTTACAGCACCTCAATAGACAAATGACAACTATTTATTTGTAATTTATTTTCTGTAACAATGGTCTTTGTAGATATTCTTTCTCTTTTTAATTCATTTGAAGTAGTTTGACTTTCCTCTGTAGCCCTAAGAAGAAAATAAAAACATTTCAGATAATTTCTGTTGGTAGAAAAATTCTAGGCATGGGTGGTTTTTTTTTTCATTGGGATTTCTAGAGTTGTAGTGATCAGAATCTTTGAAAACGTGAAGTAACATTTGAGTTTCAAACCTGTTCCTCTAGTTCCCATGCTCTTTAACTTTCACTATTTAATCTTTAAAAGTCAGAAGAAGTGATGTGAAATAAAGAAGACAGCAAGTGCATAGGGAAAAAAAAAGTGAAATATACACTTAGAGAAGTTTAGCTTGAGAAATTTTGTAACAAACTATTGTATTGAATATAACTCCTAATAGAGTAGTGCTATGGAATACAAGCAAAAATATATACAACTTTCTATTATTTGTATTTTTACCAGAATAATCACAAAAGTAAGAACAATCTCAAAATCCCTTTTTTTCATGGCATAATTGCTATAAACTTGATTTTAAAGTATTTTTTAAAATATTTTGATAGGATGTGTAACAATTTGAGGCCTAGAAACAACGCTAACAGTTAAATTAGTAATGGTAAAATTTGCAAATTAAACATTGAGCAATATGAACTTGTAATAATTTTGTTACCTTTTCACTTGTATTGAATGGTATTTAATTTCATTATATATATATACATTTCATAATATAAGTGGTATTATGTAAATAATTGTTGTTTCTAATAAAGCAGGTAGGATTGTATTCTATATTTTAAATTAAATTATATTCATGAGTCTATTAAAGAATATAGTTTACTTAAAGGAAACCCCTCTAAAGCAAGGATGATTTCTGAATTATCTCTTTCCTCCTAAAGAACTCTGAAATTCATGTCAGAAGTCACTAATTTAAGCAATTCTTGTTCATGGAATTTATTGGGCTGAGGTAAAGATGTTGATGCCGATGGAAGTTTTTCTTTAATGCACTTTTAGGTGAACTTTGAATTTCCAACACATGTATTGCTACTTTAAATGTATTTACAAGTCCTCCAATTTCTGTGTTTCCAAGTACTCTTCTGTGTTAGAGAAGTTCTAAGTTAATAGTTCAAACTAGATGTTGCATTATGTTTTATATTCTGAATTTAAAAATATTGCTCATCTATTTTTGTAGTCTTCATATTTGAACTTGCCAATATTTTAAATTATTTGAGTGAGAGAGGGTTTGTAAAATGTTTCACTTCTTTTTCTCACATGCTGTATTTCCTTCAGAAGTCCTTTTGTCTGCATATGAAAACAGATGGATAAATATCAGTATTTGGTATTATCTACTACAAGGGCATTGAGCAAAAAAAAAAAAATCTCTTATTGATTTCTTTCCTTTATCTTACAAATTATTTACCTTTATACAATAAGAAAATTTATCTGAACTTCAAAGAGACTTTGCTAAATAGAATTTGCTACAGCTGTCCTCATAACTGATTGACTGATTATGAAAAGAAACCCAGTATAAATTTATGTTCCATGATTTAAGAAAAAAATTACACCACAGGTGAAACTAAGAACTCTACATTTCATTTAATGGGAAAGTCTCTGAAAGAAAGATGGCATGCAAGGCACATCTCAAGGCTTTTTGATCATACAGTCACGAAAATAAAATGTTTTAGTAAGGGAAGGTTAGTTTGGTAGTATGACAGATCACAGGATTCAAGGTTTGGGGAGGTTTTTTAGCATCCAGAATAAGCACAGATCAAATCTACTACAAAATGCCCACAAGTAATAAAAAGAGAATATTCATGTATCAATATAATTCCAGTTTTCATCAATATGGATGACTCAAAAGGCAATGTTGATACATGAAGGAATGGATATAAGGTGGTTTTGAATACTAAAATTGAATTTTAAAATAATTTTTCTTATAATTCAGGTAAAGTATTTTATCCCAAATCAGAGATGTCAGATAATAGCATAGTGATATTGTAGGAAAAAAGATTCTTAATTGTTCAAGGATGAAAAAAATTCTATTATGTTACTGTCTTTGCTAGGAAGAAGTCGTGTTGCTCAGTTCCATGTTCTTTCAGTCTTAAATGTTGAAGACCTTAAAAGTTTATACAAATTTCTTTGTCTCTCAAGGCCAGGGTTTGGGATGCATTTTTTTTGGTGGCTAAAAGCACTTAGAAGTAGATAGATACAAACCTGAATTAATCCCAGCTAAACACGATAGCCACTGATTTAAAAGAAAATTTTCAGGTATCCAAGTGGACTGTTTTCCTCTTCTTATGAAGATCTAATAGTTGCATCCCATGTGTGGTACTCTGAAATATCTTATTGATTCTGGACTAGAATGATTTTTGGAAATTCTTTGAGAGAGCTACTAATGGATTGCTATTTTGGGACACTGACATGTTACTAGAACTTTTCACGATACTCAGTTTCTTTGGATAATAGAGCTGGAGACAAGAATAAGACAGATTCTGTGTTGAATTGTTGAAAGACATTGTTCTGGACAACAGATGGTGCAACAGTAATAGCCCTCTCTGTCAGACTCTCTGCCAGTTGGACATTATAAGTATTCCAACTCCATTTACTAATTTTTACCAATTTCTTGAAATGTTTGAAATTGTTATCTTTCTTGATATTACCTTTGATGAGCTTTAATAAGAATCCTGATTTAATTTATAATGTAGGGTAGCAGCTATATGTTTCTAGGGCTTTCCTAAGTATGCACCATGATGTCTTTCTTGATCCTCTGGAACTTTCACTCTTCAACTGTCAGAAAAGGTGTTGAATGATGGCATGCACAATTCATTGCAATTGATACTATTTTCCTAGTTCAGAGAATCTAGCAGTTGGAAGATATACCTGTCTGTTGCAAATGGAAAGAAATTAAGACAATTTCTCTCTTGTTCTCAGCTTTTTGAGATGGCATAGTTTTGTGACTTCACAGGTATAATTTCTATGTTGCAGCTAATAAGGAGTCAGATGCTGATGTTTAAACTACTTTTAAATAAGGAATGATCCGGATGTAGTAACTTTTTTAGGATTGTCTTGATTTTATTATTTTTAACGCCTTTTATTTTGCTATTCCTGACACTATCTCATTGAAGGTTTTTCTGTCTGTAGCTACCAAGAAGAATCACAAAATCACAGAATAATTTAGAATGTTAGACAACCTGACAAGTACAGATTTGACTGATCACCACCTTGTCAAGTAGACCTTGGCCACATCCATTTGTTTCTTCAGCACCTCTATGGATGGTGACTCCGTCATCTCCCTGGGCAGCCCATTCCCCTGTTTAACAACAGTTTCCATGTAGAAAATCCTCCTGATGTTTAACCTGAACCTCCCTGGGTGTAGCTTGAGGCTATGTCTTCCTGCTCTGTTGCTTGTTTCCTGGGAGGACAACTCCCACTTTGCTACAACCTCCTTTCAGGCAGCATTAGGGAGTGATCAGGTCTTGCCTGAGCCTCCTTGTTCCCAGCCTAAACAACCCCAGACCCCTCAGCTGCTCCTCATATGCTGAAAATTTTCTCTTGTCTTTTATCTCTTCCCATTAGATATTTTTAATTGGAAATTTGTACGATCCTTCAAGACAGATCTGGTTATATAAGATTACTTAAGTCACATGACTACAAGAGTTATAGAAACCCAAGAAGTTTTTCAAAGAGTCACATAACTTTTAGACCTGTGATCTCTTAATGAAATTTTTAAAAATACAAAATGATGGAAGTAAATATTGACTGAGTTGGTCTCTAATTTTTTAATTTTCAGATTATGACAGTGACTTTGAAAGACAATGGCAGTAGTAACAGACCGTATGTCTTTTTTTTTTGTTTAAAATGGTGAACATTGTATAAAACTATTGTGTTAAGAAAAAAAGAAAAAGTATTAGGATCACCTTCCATATTGAACTGTGCTGCCTGCCTATTTACACAGTGAAAAATAGACAATTGACACTAAGTACATCCATTCCATGACTATTTCTTTTTACTTTCAGAGGCATACACTCTTGACCTGTACGCTTTTCATCTCATCATAGAGAAGGGACATTTCTGTGAACCACTCTGGCAAATGAAGCTGACCTTAATCTTATCCTGTGTTCCTTACCTTCAATATCTTATCTTTTTGTGACAACCTTCTTCTGCTCCAGGTACCTTTTCAAGACACAACTCTTAGAACATGTGGAAAATTCAGCCAAAAAAATCACAACCACAAAATGCACTGTGGTCATTGGTACTGAGCAATGCTAGGTGGAAAAATTTTGTCTTTTTAAAAAATGTCTTGTACATCAAAATATTATCAAAATATTTCATTAGCATAATTTTAGTTCATTTCTTTCCAAATAAGAATTATTGAGTTTCTGTATGGGTCTAAATCTATCTTGCTCTGATTGCAATTCCAGGTTTAATGAATCAACATTTTAATGTAAAAATATTTGGTAAACAATCTGCACTCATTTCTGACTCTGGTTTATCTCATCATGTCTGTTGTCATCTCTTCTTGTTTTTCCTCCTAACCTGCATGTTCAGGACTTCTAATACTTTTTTTCTGTGTCAGAAATTTGGAAGACAGCTTTTTACTATCTTTGTGCAGGACCTGCAATAATGGCCCTTACACTATTCAGATTACTTAAGTATTTCAACAGTAAAAAAAAAAAAAGGTAGGTAAATAACAAAGTATGTGACATAAAAGAACCTAAAAGAGATTTCAGAGCCTAAAATATTTCAAGAAAACAAAAACAGTCATCATATTTTTTGAGCATAATCTCGAACAAAGGCAATTTATCTTTCTTAACAGGACAGGATGACTGCCAGCCTGAAAAATGAGCTTAACAGTAAGATAGCTATCATCCATTTTAACTTGTTTTTCTATAAGGATAGATCAGCTAAAATCATCTGCTCACTACTGCAGTCACCTTCTGCAGACACTTTCATACATAGCACTAGATGTACAAAAAGATTCAGGTAGAATGTCTGTTTACACATTGAATTTTTAAGAAGCTGTTCTGTAAAAGATGGATCAGATCTGAAGAACCTGTTTAGGTCTTGTAGATATTTGGAGATTATATGTTCATTTAGGATTAGGACATGGGAATGCACAATTTATGAACAAATCCTGGTACTAAATCCTCTCCTCTAGGTTTATAAAGCAAAGAGAAAAATAGAAAGCTACTGATGATGAGCTACTACATGTTTTATAACTTTATTAACAAGTATTTCAGAATATGACAAAAGCATATTATTCCAGTTTAAATAATACCTTACAAATCAGTCGTTTGCAGCTGTGAGAAATGATTTGTGAAGATAATAGCTTGCAAAATAAAGAAAATTAACATGCCTAAATCATTGTGCTTAGAACACGATTAGATGCTGTTTTTGTTAGTAATGTGCTTGCAGGAAATTGGTTGCTAGTGATTTAGATAAATGTGGGAATTGTTCAAAAGAGAAAAGGAATCACCAATGTTGCTGTTCCAGGGGTACGATGAATGACACTTTATTTGGCCACATGATGGATTCCTGTTGCTGTATCTCTGAAAATTCTTATGGGCATGGCAAAATTCATCAAAGTTTTCTGTTTTTCTGAACTCTGGCCATTGTTCTCTGCTCCTACTGCAGTTCAATTTTAAACAGTTACTATGTCAATAGCAATAAGAAATCAATTGTCAATAGTAGTGACATCAAGGTCATTATTTTACTTAGGTTTGGATTATTCTGGGCTGATAATTGTAATAGACAACTTATGAAACACATTATCCTCAACCATAAGGAAAATTATTGGTGGTCAAAATGACAAGAAAAAAATTTGATGCTTTTACGTGGGGAGAAAAGCAACAGCTCACACTTCAACAGTTTTACCTTACCAATATTTCTTTAATATTGAATGTTATTTGCACTGTATCATTACAGTTAATGGGTAGTGACAATCTCATAACACATACTTTATGCTCTTGGTCAAATTTAAACTACTGCCACAAGCCTTATGTTAGATAATTACCTTTAAAAATAAACTTTACATTCAGAAGGTATGTGTTCTTTTCTTTGCACAGATGCCTTAATTTCCTTTGTTGTTTCCTTGAGTATTTTTCCCTCAGTTGTCCTTTAGTTTATTCTTAGCCTCTTTTCTCAGGTTAATAATGCTCTCAATAATTTCATGTCTCACCATGTAAAAATAGAAAGGATTTCACACGGGTATCTTAGTACAGTACTTGTGTATTTGTTCACTTGAGTATGAGCATAGCTTTATTCTACCCTAAGAAACCTCTTGTTGATGTCCAATGGCACAGACAAAATAATCCAAAAGCAAAAAACATATTAGCATCAGTCACATAACTCTGAACCAGTTTTGGAGGCTTCAGATCTCTTTCCCCCCCTTTTTAAATAGAAATCTAGAGAAGACCACATATTAGCATGATTAATTGAAAAGTCAGGGATGTATTGACAGCTGAGAGTAAAAGTCAATATTTTTATAAACTGCAGATTAATTCAAACCATTAATTTAGAAAGTGAATAGTGCTTAGAAAAGCTCGGTGCCTTTTATATAATTAATAATAATTGTGTCTATTCAATCTGTCTCTTGTTGTGGCTAATAGGCTTTTCTCACTGCAGATGTGTCCCATTGATATATGCTGTCAGCCAAACAAAGGCAAAACAGGAGATAATGCAAGAATGCACATTTTACTTCTAGAAGAAAGGCTACTAAAGTTATGGCTCAAGTGCTTTTTTTTCTTAAAATCTGTATATGTATAGCTATATCTCAAAGCTGAGGAGTACTGCATTATGTCTAAGACCTGCAGGAACCAAATTATGTTTTATTTGCATACTTTTAATGATTTACTTAATTTTGTATACATGTAATTTAAACTACTGCCTAGAATTTCTATTTCATTAGATTTTTACTGTTTCAGTTGAAACTTGGTTAATGCTAAGCAAAGCAGGGCTAATTCCTTATTTGGAAGTCTATTAGTACAGAGAGAACATTGAAAATCTATTTAAGTTATCATTTTAATTATTGTTATGAAACCATTTTTTGTATGTGTGTTACTTGTTTTGTAGCACATAATATCAGGCACAGATATGGTTTCAAAATTCTGCAAAGTTAAAAGTAAGTTATAATTAAAATAGAATACTATGTGAGAATATCTGGAGGTTTGGCATGGGTTTACTGATGAGATTATGGTAGGGCATAATTTCATTCAAGAGAAGTGACTCTGAATTATTATGTAAAATACCTCATTCCCCGAAAGAATACCTCTGCTTTGTTTAACTCAACAACTGCAGGGCATGCACACAGTTACTGGGTTTCTAGTTTAGGCCTGCCGTGGGGTGATGTTATGATAATCTTGTATTCCATGTCATCTGCTTTATGCTCAGACCATGTGCTCTGCAGCTTTAAGAAGCTGGGAGGAGCTCTGCTGGTGCGGGTTGTTTTGAAAACCTTTCCCCCAGGTGTTTCGCTTTAAACGCGCGGAGGGGGAAAACAGCGGGGTCTTCCCGTTCTTCCCAGCTTCCAGCAGAGGCAGCAGCGGGAGAGAACTGCTCCTCCTTTGTTCTTCTTTTGGACTGTGTCTTCTCGACTTGCTTTCTCGTCCGAGACATCAGACAATCTCCGAGAGGAAGCAGGCAAGAATCCTCCAAGAAGCCACCTGAGGGACGTCGCCCGGCCCTGCAGGACCCCCGGGTGGGGGGGAAGCCATGCCCAAGAAAAACCGGACACTAAAACCTGTCGGACTGTTCACTCAGGTTCAGTAAGTCCTTTGATCTTTCCTGTGTTCTGTGGACATTTTGCTTTGTTTTGTTTTGTTAAATAAATAAGTTTGTTTTTCTTTCACTGGCCTCCAAAAGTTCAGTTGTGGTGGGGAGAGGAGGTGCCGGCCCCGTACCTGTGAGGAAAATATTTAGCCAAAATGCTTTCCTCCTAAAACTTGTCTCAAACCCGAGACAAGGCCAAACTTTAGCGCTTCCATAATGAAAACTACCCATTTCTGTGGGAGATTTGCTTATGAAGAAATTATGTAAAAAACCTGAGAAATGGGTTATATGGCATTATCAATTCCAAAACAGAAGGTGGCTTAAGTGTCCAATTTCACCAATTTAAATAAGATGTGTATATATATATATATATAAAAATTTGAAAGAGCCTAGCATATTTTCCAGCTTCATCTTGTAGAACTATAGTCTAGACGAGATTTTTAGTAAAACAGAAAAAACTGTGTCTTTTGAGGTGTTTTTGTGTGTAAGGAACTATGTATAAATTAAATACATCAATTTTTCTTAATTTGTATGAGCATAATTGTGAGTATTTTTAGAGAAACTAAATTAAAATGCTCCATTCTTGAAATAGTGTATGTTATGATTTTATTATAATAAAGTGAAATATGCTAATCCAGGCTTTAATTCAATAGTAATGGTAGCAATTCAATGATAGTATTTAAAGAAGTAATGAATGTTGATCAAAGCAAATGATAGAGAAATTCTTAAATCCCTTTTAAAGGAATTTTAAGGGATTCTCAAAACACTACAGTACCTTTCAGAAATTAAATTGCTCAGAGTAATAATTTAAGTTTCTACTGTTCATTGCCCTCTGACTTCTTCTCAATGGAGTCTGAGTTTCATTGAATTTCATTTTGATTCCTCTCTTCTACTAAATTGTCAACATTTTTCCAAATGTTATACTACTGCCTCATGTACAATAGAATATCTATTCTTAGGAAAGGGAGAGCAAGATAACAATAAACCCAGGTACTGAAGAGGTTCAATTATTCATCTAGAATCATAGAATATGATTTGCTTTGGTGCATTTGGACTATCTACAGGAATATATGTTTATCTGTAATTGTGAAACATATCACAAGACAAGCAGATCAAGTGGGTAAAGCCCCTGTGGTATGGGGAGAGATGGTTGAAATATAAATATGGGGAGGCCTGGCAGATTGATTACATCACTCACCCTGCTGCAAACCCACCAAGGTAAGCGCTATTTACTTATAATGGAAACAACCACTGGATGATGGGAGCTGTAACCCGTGCCTCACACCATTGCCTGTAACACCATCTTGGGCCTTGAAAAGCAAGTCCTGTGGCAACAAAGTGCCCCAGAAAGAACTGAATTGGGTAACAGGCCTCATTTCAAATTAGCCAGAGAGTATAGTACTGAGTGAATGTATAATATTCCCTACACCAGCCTTTGAGAAAATTGAACAGTACAATCAATTGTTAAAAATCATGGAGAGAGCAACGTGTGGTGGGACCTTCAAACACTGGGATCTACATTTAGCAAAGTCCGGTTGGTTAGTTAACACTAGAGACTCTGACAGAGCTGGCATTGCCCAATCAGAACCTCTGCATACGGTAAAAGGAAATAAAATCCCCATGGTGCATAGGGTAAATGCCTCAAGCAGAGGATAACCCATCCATAGGTTTTTGCTCAAGGACTTTGGTGAATAATGGGGAAACACGATGCATACCTCAAGTGGAGATTTGATTTTTGGGTGAGAAGAATCTGAAGTGTTGAATTGCATACATAATATTGGTTGCTGAATGACATTGCCACTGTGTGCCATAACTGCCATGGACACTGAGTATTGACTGCTCCAGATATACCAGGCATGCGCTCCTGATGCAGCTTGTAATCAGCCAATACACCAGCTCCCCTGAGCTGAAAGGTCATGGACTCATAGTCATGGACTAAATGAACTCAGCAGAAATGCTGGGGGAGATGGCCATTGACTACTGCAATAATACCCGCACTTATGTATAGGTATGTGTATGTGTATGTATATGTGTATGTATACATAGTTGGAAGGTATAGGATCTGGGCATGACATAGATAGTAAAATATAAGGGCTGGCTAACGTCCTGGTTGCAGGACAGAGGGGACAGAGCTTCGCTTTGCTGGAGTTTAATTTGTAGCTGGTTCTAAATCACCATTAATATTTACAAAGTTACATTTAATATAATAATAATAATAATTTTAGTACATTGTTATTTTATAGAAATTGCCAGAATCATATTGGCTGCCTGTTGTATGTAATTCTGCTTTCTCACCTTTAATCACATGTAGAAGTAAGAAATAAGGGAAAATAAAGTTAACTTTTTGAAACAAAATTTTTAATAGCTTTTCCTAAGTAGTGGTGGCTCAGTTTTTCCTCAAAGTAGTTTTCCATTTTATACCTTGAACATTTTCTGTAAAAACCTGATGCTCCTCCTTCACAGCAAGTTCCACTGAGTCTCAAAACTTTAAGTGTCTTGTTCAGCACAAGGTAAAAGCTGCAGCAGAGACTAGAGCAGCTGCTGTATGCGAGAGATAAAGAGATTATCTGAAAAAATGTAAGACCTAGCTTAGCTGATTGTTGGGTGTCATCCCATAACTGTGTTGCTTCCCATTCTCCATCTCAAATAAGAACATATAAAGCTAATGGAAACATAAAAGTAGCTGAAAGATAAAAAGTGTGTTGAAAGTTTTAAGTGGATCTAATGCAAATGATGAAGCATACTTTTGTCAAACAAAACGCGGAAGCAAATGTGTCTATCTCTAGTGAATATCTCTAAGTCTGTGAGGATGAAGGCTTTTTTTCTCATACTAAAGAAAGCTTATTCTTTTGAACTTAATATATTCTTCCTATTGAGATGACTAACTCTTGCAGATTAATAAAATGCATCCCTAGTATATAGCAATACTTATTGATAAAGAACTTGTATAAAAAAATGTTTTTTCACTGAAAATATTGAATGTGGGTTGTGAATAAAATTCAATCTTATTTATCCCAAATAAAAATGAAATTGATTGTCTTAGTCAATATTTATAGGTAGAAACGTTGTTTAACTCTTTCATGGTGTGAGGGGTTATGTTTGGGGTTTTTTAAACATGCAATATTGTAAATATTATTGCTTATTTTCCACAAATTCACCTATTGGTGAATTGTTCATCTTTTCAGTAAAATGGTCACTTCACATTTTTCTTCAGGTATTTTAGACCCTATGGGTGTTAGTAGTCTCAGCCAAAAGGAGTTAATTATTAATTGGTTAATGCAGCATTTAATTTCTGCATGTCTCATACCTAAAGCAGAATTCAGATGCTTATGGCAGAATTTGTATTCCTTGTAGTGTGCTTTTCTAGCAAGCAGAGAAGAAAACTACGTAGAACTAAATATTAGGACCCCTACAAAAGAAGTCTACCTGAAATTTCAAGCCCCATTACAGTTTAGATACATAATTCCTGTCTAGATGAAATTATCTGGTGAGCCTGAGATAAATGTCCTGAAATTATCTTCTCAGAGTAGATAACTCTATCTCTTATTTCAAAGAAATGAGAAAGTTCTCTCATCCTTTGTAATGTGGTGGTTGTGATAGCTTTACTATATTTGATTCCTACATTAATAACTTTATTATGTGGAAACTTGAGCAAAATTGTTTCATCTTCAACTTAGTAGGTTCAAATGTAGACCAAATCTATCATACTTCCAGATATGAAGATGATTAAGGATTTGAAGCATATGGGAATAAGCTGAGAGAGCTGGACTTGTTTATATTGGAAAAGAGAAGGCTCAGGGGAATCTATTCTACGTAATTAAACTCCTGATGTGTGGCAGTAAAGAAATTCCAGTAAATTGCAGGAAATTCCAATTAAAGATAAGAAAAAAGAATTTATTGCTAGGGTGGTAAAGCACTGAAACAGATTGTTCAGGAAGGTTATGGAATTTCCATCTTTGAAGGTATTCAAAAGCCATCTGGATTTGGTCTTGAGTGACCAGCTCTACATGATCCTGCTTGTGCAAGCCAGTTGGGCAAGGTGACCTACATAGGTGCCTGCCTCAACAATTCTGTGATTCTGTTACTCTATGATTAAATAAAACAGAACACTGAGCTTGGTAAACACTCTCACTTTGGGCTTCCTCTGGAGTATTGCTACTTATTTTGTTGTGAAGAAACAACAGTATGCTCTTTTAGTATGCTAAGCTTGCAAAGCTACATTGATAACAATTATTTATTGACGATGTAAAACATAAATTGACTCCAAAACACACCACTCTCCATTCCCAGGACACTGAGTACACACAACAAATGCTTATGATTTCTTAAGGAAATGTCTAATGTTTTATCTAAATGCTGGTTTGATGTCTGATCCAAAACACAAAGATCAGAGCTTTGTAAATTTGGAAAATATGTTCTGAGCATATTGAGCATTCTTGGCATTTGGGGAACAGAATCAATGTATGACTGGAAAACGCTGTCAGAGTGAGTACAGTCCTTTTGTTGCCTGTGGACAGAACTAAGGTTTGATCTTTTATCTGAAATGAGGGACTTGATTAGAGCTATGAATTTTTAATTCTTATTTCAATCAGAATTACCTGAAAAATTGCAAATTTTAGGATATTTTCCATCCTAATGCTGCACATTTTTATTAAATACAAGATACAACAGTCTTACACACTCATAAGATGTTGATAAATTTTTGTCTTAAATCTGTATATTTTTCTCATTTCTGTCACTGTTCTTTGGTTTGCACATGTAAGTCTAGTGTAATCTTTTTTCCATCAGGAAAAAAAATTAGTTCAGCATAATTGTCACAGTTCATCCCACATGTTGTTTACTTTCTTTCCAGGTTTTTTATCTGGTGTCAGGTTGCCTAATTTGTGATTTTTGTCCCATAAGAACCAGAATAATTTCTAGCTTGTGGCACCCATCTCACCAGTAAAACCATTAGAAAGAAAAAAAGCTAATCAAAGGTTTGTTAATATTTTCATTCTTGATATTTGGATTCTCTCTCTCTCTCTCTCTCTCTGTGTGTGTGTGTTGTAATGAAATCTCTTAAGCGTTGATTTGATTTTACTAATAGATTGTAGTCCTAAATTCACAGAATGGTTGAGTTTGGAAGGGACCTCTGGGAATCATCGAGTCCTAATCCACTGCTCAAATCAAGGTCTGCTCAGTTCTGTGTCTGTTTGGGTTTTGAATACTTATGGGAATCAAGACTTTACAACCTCTCCAAACAACCTGTTCCAAAATTTGACTGTGCTCACAGTAAAACCAGTGCTCTCCTAGGTTCAGAAGCCATTTGCTTTGTTTCAATATTTGACCATTTCCTCTTTTCTGTTAACAGGTGCTACTGAGAAAAGTCTGGGTCCATCTTTGTTTCCTCTCATTAGTAAGATCTTCCTGTGTTTTCTCTTCTCCAGGCTAAACATTCCCAGCACTCATAGCCTCTCTTCATGTGACTGATTCTATAGTTCCATAATCACGGCCCTTTGCTGAGCTTACTCTAGTAAACCCATGTTTCTTTTCTTAGGGATCCCAGGTCTGGACCCAGTACTCTGAATGTGTCTCACCGTGGCTCAATAGAGGTGAAGAGTCACCTATAAACTGCTGACAATGCTCTACCTAATGCGTACAAGATGCTTTTGTCCTCTGCCACACACAAAGTTGGCTTATGTTCAGCCTGTGGTCCACTGGGATACCCAGGGCCTTTTTCTTCTACTTATGTTCGGAACACCTACTGAATACCAGTGCTACTGAATATTTTTGTCACATCTGAAGTTTTCTACAACTCTGTGTTCTGATATTTTTACAAGAATTCAGAACTTTTCCCTAGAAACTGAATGTTGCAACTAGGATTTGCAAAAAACCCACTTCTATGTTAAACTAACAATTTACTGGTGTGAGAATGCTATTATTAGAAGATGAGGATTTTTGAGAAATACATTGTTCCAGACTGTAACCATTTGTTAGCTAGCAGATTTGCTGTTCTAGTGTTTACTGTGGAAAATTCTAGTGGATGAATTTCCCATCCACTAGTATTCCTTTGAATACATTTGAAGTTTTATCATACACAGTATGCTATGAAGTGGAATTCCAAAGCACAGCTAAAAGCTGTATGAGTCACATTCTTTTTTTGTTTTTGTTTTGAATCTGCCATATTTCATTCAAGATCTCTTTTTGAACTAATGAGACAGCAAATGAGTAAGGTTTTAAGTTTATATCGTTCACAGATGTTTCTCACTTTCTCCTAAAGCCCCAGTCTTCTTTAGACTTAAGCACCCTCCACTATTCAACCTTTCCCTGTATGGAATAGTGAACACCTTATGCAATATAGAGTCATATAATAGTATGAATTGGAAAGAGCTTTTTAAAAATCCCCTGGTCCAACCCCCAAGCCCCAAAAAGGCATCTTCAACTTGATCAGATTGCTCAGAGTGCTGT
This sequence comes from Dasyornis broadbenti, assembly GCA_013397935.1. NCBI lineage: Eukaryota > Metazoa > Chordata > Aves > Passeriformes > Dasyornithidae > Dasyornis > Dasyornis broadbenti. The sequence goes on along the minus strand of VZRN01004656.1, from coordinate 2,313,804 downwards.
TCATATCCAGAAGAAGTGCAATCATCATTCATACTTTGTTTCTTCAAGCGACAGACAGTGTTATTTTTGAGTTTCAAACCAAGTCCTTGGACATAAAAATATCAGTTTCTTCTCAGTGAAGAATAACTATGTTCATTAGCATATCTTTTTGAAACTGATCTGAAACAAGAATTATACTGTATTACTTTGGTACATATTAGTTTGTTAGTCTTGTGGAGGATTCAGTTTCCCTTGGTGGTAATTACTGTGGATTTAGTGTATTTGCAGGGAATGCAAATCCCACACTTTTGAGAAACGGGAGACACGATCTTCTGAAAAAACATGCAGATTCTGAGATTTTTGTACTACGAATGATAAGAAGAAGAGCTCTCACAAGATGTGAGGGTTCATCTGAATTCTTGAGAACTGGATGGTGTTTGAAAATGAATGTTTCTTCAAATCCTATGAATAACTTTCTTCCATTTTTATCCTTAATCCACCTCAGTGAAAATATCCCAAAGTCCTTCAATGAGAAAGTTATTAGCCATCTAGAACTTAACTTCTAAATAGCAAACGTAGATCTCTATTTTCAATACAAGAGAGAAAAATGACCTGAAACAGCCTTTGTTATACTTCCATATGGCACAAAACCTGAATATTTCTTCTGGCTTTTTTCAGTATATAGGGCATGTCTGAACTTCATGCTCCAGCAAATACAGGCTGTGTAATAGTTTAATTTAGATTAGAATAATTTAGAACACTGTTAAGACCAATATGAACACAGGTTTTTTTCAGGTTGAAAGGGTTGAAAACTTTGTCTTCATTAATGATGTACCTTCCTTGAACAAAGCTTAGACAGACTTTCATCTTATAACCTCAGTGTTTTCTTCACTCAACTATTAAAAAATGACAAATCTATGTATATAATTAGTACTACAGCTGTACTCTTTGAAGACTGAAACATGACAAAAAATGTGTATTTACAAAGTTATGTAAAGGGAACCTAGGACAAGGTTTGGGGTTTTTTGGTTGTTTTTTTTTTTTTTTTTGGTGTTATGTTGACAAATTGTTTGGTTTTGTAGTATTGGGAAAGCCTTTAAGACTGGTATGTGAAGAACGTGAAATATATGATACAGAGGTTGGACGTTGGGGAATTTTTTCCCCGTTCTGTTGCTAGGCAAATCTAACAACTGGGTACTTAAGAGACAAAAGATATAGCCAAGGCAGGGTGAGGGCAGGAGAGCACCTGGCTACTGATAACTTCACTTGCTCTCGGGGCATCAGAGCGGGACAGTGGAGCTACTGTTTTTCCTTTTGCTGCAACCACGGGAACCCAGCCCTGCACTGCCTTTTTCTTCCTTGCTGGGTGAACCTTCATTTGGGAAAGCACAGGATCCCGACACTCTTCCGCTCTCCCAGAGTGCGCGTCTCCCAGGCTGCGTCCAGTAGCTGCCATGGGGGAGCTCGGATGTGACTGACCCACATCCTCGCCTGCTGGGATGCACTGTGGCTTCTGCAACTGCTGCGGCGTTTCTGTCACCTTTTGCTTGCTCTCCCGGCTGAGCCAGGCCTGCCGTCCAGCTTACTGCTCTGAGGTTTCCTGCTGCAGCCCCTCTCGCCATCCAGTCCATCCGCCATTATTCACATGAGAAACGGAGCTAAGCTCATGCCACAGTATCCCCTGCAGCTGCTGGGAGTCACCGCCCCTGTCCTGCCCGGCTGGAAGCCGAACAGTGGCCCCCTGCCGGCCGTGACCTGAACTGCACTAAAGGGGGGGTGGTGCCTGGCAGCCCAGAGAAAGCTGCCACCGGGTTTCTGGTTTGTTTGTTGTTGCTACTGCTGTTGGTTTTTGTTTTCCTCATTGTGGAGACTAGTAAAGAATTGTTATTCCTTTTCCCATATCTTTGCCTGAAAGCCCTTGATTTCAAAGTTGTAATAATTCAGAAGGGGGGGGGGAGGGGGGGCCATATTCTCTATTCTAAGGGAAGTTCCCACCTTCTTTAGCACACACCCGTCTTTCAAAAAAGACAAGAGGTAATCAAAAAGAAAGAGTTTGTTATGTCATCAAAGACTAGTTAATGGCACCCTTATGTAACGAATTCAGGGTGGCTCTTCTTAAGAAACCTGTTTTGAACTTGAAAGTAAATTAATATACCATAATTACAGAATGATATAAATAGAATATGCTCTTCATTTTTAGTCTTCCTGAACATTACCTTTCCAGAACAGTTTTCACATATTTTGAAATATCATATATGAAAACAAAAATAATTACCTTTTTTTTAATCTTCCTACCTTCCCATACTACAGGAAACCTGCTCAGGAAGTTGAAGATACATCTTACATACTCTCTGATGGCTACAGATATATCTACCTTCTTACTGTTCAGAATCAGGCATAAAGGTAGATACAAAACATGGACAGGATGTTTAATTGGCACACAAAAGTGCATTACTTCCTATTATACGATTTTGTGACTCATTTATCCCCCTTCTTTTGGGAGAAACATAAAAAGAAAGCAGCAGCAGAGCTTTCTGGTGCGGTTGACTGAAGATTGAAAACCTGGCTATTTATTATCAGGTTAAGTAACTCTGTGTTTGCTTCCAAAGCCCTAGCATTGGAGTTTTTTTGTCTGTGTTTGGATAATTACAAATGCAAAATTACTTTTTTAAAATTATTTTTTTTACTTTTTTTTTTTTTTAACATGAGGGGGGAAATGGTCTCTTTTTCCTTATTCTGTTTCTCAGAAGTTGTTGAAAGAAATGTGGTCAAACAGCTACTTTGTTCTTTGACTGAACAAATGAGGTCTGGAATGTAAATAAAATATAAAATATTCTTTTTATAGACAAGAAAATATTTGATAAAATTGTGCAACTCTGAAAAAGCAAAGTTAGAAATGGAAACTCTTCTGAAGTGTTAGATCATTATCCATAATGTAAAAGATACCTCTTAAACCGTGAGAGAGAATATACTGAGAGATACTAGTCTTAGAAAAAAAGAGAGCAATTATTGTAGGGCTAAAAACTGTCTTATTTAAATTATCTGTACAAAAAGAGTGAAAGAGCAACAGTATTTTACAGTAAAAGAAAAAAAAAACCAAAAAAAATCCTCCAAAACATCCTAGTATTTTAAAGGGCAGATGAACTTCAGGTTTAAATTATTTGTAATAGTACAAAAGTGTATTTTGTCTTCACTGCGGGCATTGGGTCCATAAGAGAGCATACTCTTTTGCCCATGCCTGACTATTATTAAATACATTTCAATGTACATGACTTTAGCTTCTTCACAGTAAAATATTTTAGCATTTAGTTAAAGTAAAATTGGTTTAATAAAAGGCGCTGCCAGTTCAAAGTTGCTTATTCAAAGCAACTGATCAAAAATGTCTTTTCCAAGAAAGCAAATGAAAGTGACTTTTCCCCTCCAATATATATATGAGTCCACTATTTAACTGTTCCAGTAATATGAAGGGAGAATTGGACTTAGCTTCTCTCAGAGGAACAGCAGTCAGCAAAAGCCTCTTAGTCCTCTTAGCCTGAGGAATGTGTGTCTCTAACAGATTGCCAGAAAAGATTAACTGCTGCAGGTAGCACAGCTGCTGGTTCAAACAATTTTGATCTTTTTATATCTTGTGCTCATTCTGTTTCCACATGGAATTGGTCTGCTTGTTATGGAGAGCCTCAGGTAGCACAGCTGCCGGTTCAAAAGGCTCCAGTCCCCTTATATCTTCTGTGCATTGTTTCTGCATAAAACTGGCCCAGTTGTTCTGGAGAGCCCCAAGGAAACCACTTTACGAAATAGTTTGCTAACCTTTCCAAGGAGTGAAATATGGTCCTACTTTTTTTTGTCTTTGTAGTTGAAAAGCTTGTTCATCAAAACCAGTATTTACTGCAGATTCTTTGCATAGTTTTTCCTAGGAGAGTAAAAAGAGAAACCCTTTAAAATGCCTAGTTTAGGAAAAAAAATAAGTGTAGATATCACCATGCCTAACTGTTTCTCAGTATGTACAGTCTCTGTGCTACATTTTAGGTTTTTAGTAGGATTTATGAAGGTTTATGATGGTGGGATGATGCATTTTATCCTAACCAGCCATTTAGAAAGTAGATGACTAAATTGTCATCTAGTGACAAGTCAGGAGAAACAGGTAGCTATGTAATCACCCATCTTGAAAAAGATTGATAAATGGAATTAATTTACATTGTGACATGCCTATCTCCCTGTTGCTGATGTTGAGTATCTCTCTATCTCTAAGTGAAAGGCCTTACTTTTAAATAAAGTTACATGATATAAATCCCTCATTAGTGATTCAGAAATCAAAGCCATGTTCTCACAGCTGAGCTCTGTACTGAAAAGTCTAGATGTTACCGAATATACTGTGGTTTCTATAAGCATATATAAGCTGTGGGTGCAGGAACAACTAGAATTTCTCTAGTTGAAATATGAAATACTAAGGTTGAACAAACTTGACTATACTGTCAAGGTAATAAGGTCATACACTGCTAGGTGATCTTGCCAGTTCAGCTGGATGGTTTTTAGCAACCTCCAGACCTTGTTCTGTTGTGCTGTGGAGGTTTGGCCAAAATACTTGCATCATTCCTGAAGGTGCAATTTAACTTTCCTCTTAAAAAAAATTAAAAAATAAGACAAAATACGGAGGAGACACTTGTGGTGTAAATAGCCTGTCAGGATCATAGCAGTACATCAACTTGATGGACTGAGGATTGTTTTTACTACTTTACCTGTGTCCCCTCTAAACATAAGGCAGAATACTAAGTGATTTTATCAGGCATTCCTCTCTTCTGTCTTAGAAGAGAAGCAGTTCTGAGAGGTTAAGAAAAATTAAAGATAATCAAGAATATGGCCACATATTTTTTAACTAGCAAAGCTACCTGAATGTGTAAAGAAAATATTGCATTCTTCTGCACTATTTTGAAATGTCTAAGGTATTCTGAAGTCTAGATGTATAATTCTGAAATGAGGATCACACTTTGAATTTGTACCATTTTGTACTATATATCTGCACATACAGACTGAGTGCACATTTTACATTTGTAGTACAAGAAAGCCATTGCATGATGACTAAGGTAACTTGATTTAGGAAGAACTGAAAGAAGTCAAATTTAAAAGCTGTCAATCTGTATTCTCACTTAATTGCAATATTTAGAATATTGTCTTCACATCTTCGATGAAAGGGATATATGGACTGAGAAAAGACCAAAAGTATTTAGTCCAATGTGTATAGACTGAGAAAAGAACAAAAGTATTTAGTCCAATGTGTATGCTCAGCACTGTTCCATTCTTTTGCAAATCCCTGCTGAGTTTTGATTTGAAGTGTGCCAGAAGACCCACACAAGAATATTGTATTCATACTCTCTATTATTGATACCTAAAAGTACATCTGTTCTTCCTCAGACAAAACCTAGGAGACTACAATGAGTCTGTTTTAGCTTTGGGTGGTGGATGTCCATTAAAAATGGGAAGGAAGGGAGGATACTGCTGTACTTGGTTCCTTTTATTTTTTTTTTACCAGATTCATTGTAGACTGAGGTGTCTCCTAGGATATGTGTTACACTAAGCACTAGGAGAATGAAGCATCACATTACTTGGTTAAATTTGTCAATAAAACTGTTATAAATACAATTAGATTTTTTTCAAGAACTAGATTAGGGAAAGCTGGTTTCCAAGGACTGAAGATGGCCCAGGAGAGAAAGTCTTATCATTATAGTTATTCAAACTGCAGGTGAGATTTGGTATATTCAAGGGAATTATTAGTGAGACCTTTTCATTTATTGAGCAGCAGGTGTGCAGTTTCACAGATACCATTCTCATAGATTAATGGTCACTATGGGTATGCTACTATTGTTTAGTAGTTGACAAGAATAAATACAAAAGAATCAGATATAAAGTAAACTTCAAAGAATAAGCTATTTTTCCAGAATAAAGAGAAAATTGCCAGCGAGGAAAATATGCCAGTGATGCCTTCTGAGATGAAGGAAGTAGTATATTCTTTCTCTTCAGGGCAGTTTAGATGTGTTTTCTAATCTCCACTAGCTGTGCAGATGTTAATGACCACTTTTCCCCAGATCTCTCTGCCTAATGTTTTTCACCCACCATTCTTCAGAAGTTTCAAAAGTGTAAAATGTCAGCAAAATATTTCACATACAGACAGAATAATAGTGAATACAAAAGAGAAAGTATAATAAGCATCTGCTGCAGACCCCGAGGACTGAAGAAAGCAACAGGAAAACAAACAAAAACATTACTGGGCAAGTATTAAAACTCAGGACAACAAGATAATTTGCTCAAGGGTGACTGCAATGCACTGGACATCTGTTGGGTAACAAATAAAGGAAAGTGCAAAACATCAAAGATATTCTGCAATTAACCAAAGGATAACTTCATGATCTGGAAAACAGAGGATCCAACCATGAAGGAAGCTGGTCTGTATAAACTTCTTCCAAGCTAGTGTGATTGGAAATCACTTATGTATCTGATAAGTTGTTGGTAAAGGTCTATTTTCATTTCTCAAAAAAAAACCCAAAAAAACCAAACAAAAAAACCCTCAAAAAAACTCCCCCCCAAAAAAACCAACCAGGAAATAGAATGATAAATAAAAATTTGTGGCTTTAAAGGCAAGTGTCCAGATTCCTACAAAGTATATGAATTAACACAAGATAATTTTCTATATCTTAGTTGAAAATTCAGGTGTTATCATGAGTGCATTTTTAGTGTATTCATAGTTCCTTTCTCTTTTTCTAGCTATTCTTAGAACAAATCTACATCTGGACTTAGTGCTTCTCTTAGCTTGTGTTCTTTGTTCCAGCAGCTCATAATTCATTGTTTTGTTCAGCATGTCCCCTTTTTTTTCCCTAATCCTTCTTCCTGCTTTAACAGATCTTTTTTCCCACTCTCACATTCTCTCTTAGCTGATTTACTCCAAAATTTTTTCTTCCTCATGTTTGTCTGACTCCTCTGTATGTCTATGAAATTTCTTTTGCCTCATTAGGAAGAGAAGTTATTTAGGTGTCACAGACTCAGTCCATGTGCCTTTTCCAACTCAGGCCTTTTAAAGTCCTCTTAAACAAATTCAGATTTTTAGTAATTTCAGTTTAAAGCTGGAGCATGTCCAATGGCTTTCTGAAGAAAGTAGAGCAACAGTTTAGTAAATTACATTTTAATAAGTACTGTGACCTGTGAGTAGATTGAACATGCTAAATTATTATGTAGGCACAACAGTAGGAAAAAACTCAATGAAATAACTCAAGACTGTGCTGTCTTTAGTAGTTTGAATTCTTATAATTTGGCCATATTTTGGTCAAGTTCATGAAGATGAAAGAAGACAGATAATATAGGAGTTACCATGCCAAATGTCAACTTCTGTTTCAAAGCTTGAAGGCATTGCAGTTTTACAAAAATAGGTTGCCAATTTGATTACATTGGCCAAATGTAACTCACATGTCAAAGATATTTGAACAATTTCCACTGTAGCTGTCCCAAAACGTACACCCTAGGCCAACACCAGTAATGAAAAAATCCACCACAAATGATAGAAGTTGGCAATATTTGAAGCAGCTTTAAGAGAATTGTAAATAGATTTGACTACCAGCTTGCTTCCAGATAGTATTGATCAGGATTCTGCTTTTCATAAACTTTATTGCAGTTAAAAAATTCTATTCACTCTGCCTATGAAGATATTAAGAAAGATTTTATAAACCAACAGGTTTCATTTGGAAGTATATGTATCCTAAGAAGTATGTGTATCTTAAAAGAACTTTAAAATGCACAAAGTAAATCTGTAGTGACTGCAGCTATACTGTAGAAAAATCCAAATTAGATTTAAAGTCTATTAGCTGAAGGACTAAACATTAGCTGAAGCTGATGGACCAGCAGCACCAGACAGATCTTGAGATGTTCTGACCAATAAGATATGCAGTTGTTCAGAGTTTTGCCAGGCTTATTTACAGTGAAAGATCATCTTGCTTTTTGAGTTGTTTCTCAAAAATAATTGGAATCACTGCTCATGCAGGTAAATAAGCAGAAGAGTAAGGCTGACAGAATCTGGCCTTGCCAGTTGATAGTATAAGACCAAAATCATAATTTAGTGAAAGCTATTCATTTAAGTAGTGCTACTTTAGCCAAGACTATATTGTTGATGTTATTAACCTTCCTTAAGACCTTTGAGAAAAGAAGAAAATCTGAAGATGCACAGTAATTTGAAGAGTATGTTATGAACCTCATAAAAGAGATCAATTTCAACAACAACCTGTCATCTACTGGCATAAAAGTAATGAAATTGGAATAGCCTGCTGGAGAGGCTGCTGGTGTTCCAGTTAGTCCTCATGTAATTGGAAGAATTTGGCCATGATTGAAACATAAATTGTACGTATATTTTTGTTAAGAAGCTTGGCAGACTCCTCTGGGGAATTAATTTTCCTCTGATGGATACAATGACAAAATTCTATGCTGTATTTCAGGAATTTTATTTCTGAGGTTCTTCTGTCTTACTGCAAAGCAGGAGCAATACACAATATATCTGCTGTCTATCACTGCAAATTCTTAGCTATCTGCTGTGTGAAACGTGATGACATAACTCCAATAATCCATTTCTTCTCCAAAAATAAATTTGGCTTTTTAATGATTAGGGTGATTTAAATATATTTTTAATCATTCTATTTCAGATTTTAGGATCTACCAGTCACCCTTTTGCCCTAAGGAGTCATAAAAAGTTTTAGGGGATTATAGTGATGTCTCTGTAGAGTCTTGTGAAAAGGTCATGTATGTTAAACATGAAAAAAAAATAGCTTTGGCCCTCTGCAATCCAATTTTTTTGTCAAATGAAGTGACCTTACTGTAAGGTCAGAATTGAAAGTTTCATGTTTGGCTAGATAATTTTGCATGGATGGGATTACTGACATTTCCTACTTGTTTTTAAGAAAAAAGTGCTTAATCATTTGGGACCTTAATCATTCCCAATTTGAATTTCATCCTGGAAAACATGTATTCACATCTTTAATTTTCACTTGATGTTTAATCCCACACTGAATTCAGTTAGGCTAACAACTACACTAAAGCTGATGGAGACGACCTGTTTTAAACATAATTTCATTGAAAACCTTCAATAGATAGGAGAAAAAGACCTACTGTTATTTAAGATATGCTAGAAGTGAAAACCTACTTTTTATCCCTTTAAAAATGTAGTTGAATTTAGTTCAACTGAATTGAAGTGACACTAGATTTATTCCACCATGAATAAAAGTAAGTCACCATCAGAAGATTTATTTAATAGGGTTAAACTGTATAAAAAAGACGAAAGAGTATTTTTTTTCTTAGAGGCACCTTCCAAAGCTTTGCTTACTTTTAGAGAATGAAAATGCAAGAAGTCCCTTTTGGTGTTTTTATGAAATATACATTTGAACTCAACTGGAAGTCATCATTTTGAGAGTGGAATTAAGATGAAAATTCCTCTTTTGAATTGTATGCAGGTATAAGAATTGATAATAAAACCCCCCTGTTTTAAGCATTTTTAAATATCTGAATATAACTTGGGATACAAAGAATTTTTCAGCTTTGTGATGAATTATAATTCCAGATCTTCAAAAAAGAAGAGAACAAGATAGTTATGATGCAGAAATATAGTGTATACATTGCAATTATGTGAACTATTTTTCTGTTTGTAATATCTGCACACAGTATAATTATTGTGCTGTAAATATATATGTGCTGGATATCTGGCAGTACATAATGTGTAGATAGTGGTTCCTTGTCTGTCACGTAAACAATAACAGTTTATTACTTGGTCAGGTGCCTCTTGTGCAGTACTCACTGAATTAATGGACACAAAGAGCTGGATATACGCCCAATTAAACAGGGAAAGCAGTCAATCAATTATACATATCAGAGCATAAAAATAATTTCCTGTTTTCTAGAAAGACAAAATGTGAAAGATATGAAAAATAAGAATCACACATTTAGCTCTTTTATAAAATTATATGATGACATTTTAATTCCAGCACTTACCTATATTTACAGTTAACCTATCTAAATTCAGTAGATTTAACATCAAATTACATTAAGGATGTGAATGTATGCTTCCCAAATATCCTGAGTAAAGTTATTATGTGCCAATATCTGCAAGAGGAATGAATATGTTATCACATAAAACTAAGTTCTTAACCATATCGGAAAATACTAAGAGTATTTTAAATACCACTATAATGGAAACATTAGGGGTTCACTATATAATTTATAATATATTTTCTGTATTTATAGATATCTCATGTATTTAAAAACAGACCAGATTCTGAAGGCCAGATATTCCACAAATATTAGCACTGAACCAGTTGGGTAGCTCCATTCAAAAAACACCATGACTATGAAATATTGAGAAACATTGATAGAATCCAGATAGGAGTGAAAGAGTCCAGAGCATTCCTACCCAGTTATTAGGAAATGCACTGTCCAGCCTTGTATATATATATAGTCTTTATTTCTAGACATCAACTGCCATTTTATGCTTTAGAGTAAATCATGCAGCTGATACTTGATTATACCTAAATTTTCATCAGCTATCAATAAGAGAAATACCAGAGCAGCAACACAGAGTAGGTTTTATGTGTGATAATCTATAAATATTATAAATAGAGCTGTAAATCATGCCTGAGTCAACACTTTCCAGCATAAAATATAAATTCAGGAACACTTGTAGTGGGGAAATGCTACAATTCCATCTACTACACACTTACATGTGAAGCAGTCTAAAGGCACTTTCCCAATTGTTACCAACATGGAGGTTTACAAAAAAAAAATTTCTTTAATGATCATGAAGCAATAATATAAACCATGCCTTTTTGCATTTTTTTAATTGCTATTTTTGAATACTTTGTTCTGACACACTGATAAAAGTACAGCCAGGTTTACAGTGATGACAAATAATTTTGTTTGACTTGTCTTATTTTTCTCTATAATTTTCAACATTTCTTTTTGGTACATTTCTTCTAGTTCGAGAACCTGATTTCTAATTTCAATACAATTTTCATTACTTTTTAATTTGCATACTTGCATTCTCTGACATGTTGCAGAATGAATGGCTACAGGAATGTAGTGTGCTAGTACTTCATTTTACAGAGACTTTTTCTCCTATAGTAAGATTAAAACCTATGAAAAATAGCTGCATTACGCATCTGATAGTCCAGCTATGGAGAAAATGGATTTAAAGTTAAAAAAGTATTGCCATTTTTCCCTTTCTATCCCAAGGGTATTTTAACAAAACATGGGAAACAATGGATAAACACCGAATAAGATAAATTTACATAAACACTGAGTATAGATGATTAAATGTATGAACCTTTTCCTTCATTTGTGATTTGAATTTTTTTTTTTACTTCTTGTTTAGAAATGTTAGAAAATACGTATTTAAAAAAAAAAAAAAAAAGAGGAATAACTTTACTCTAGATTCAATCTCATTATGCCTTGATTCCATTTCTGTTTGAGTCGGTAGGTGTAACTTCATGAAAGACTGACTGAGCCATTATCATGTAATGAGAGTCTCTCACGAGGGAAAACCCTATTGTTTTTGAAGATATTATTTCGTTTTAGTGATTCAAATATATGAGATATTGTGAGTACAAATTATCCCAGATCTTAAACTTTATGGTTCCTATCTTTGATTTTGTGCTGACCTAAACTGAAAGTTTTCCTCTGAGTCGAAACTAAAATCAAATTCATTTAAATATCAATTTCTCAGCATTTTTAATTTACAAACTTATGAACGTCTATGAACCCCTTTGGCTTCAACTCAGCTGCACACACATTTCAGTATAATATTGAGAATACTTTTATTACTTAATTGTTATTTGAATCAAGAAAATTAAATGAAAGTATTATTTTAAAGTAACTAGTATTATGATTCCATAGTCTTCTTAAATAAATGTATTTTCAGTGTTATGTGTTGTTTAGAAAGCTTGATTTCTCGTAAAATCTTGCCTCAAGACATTGGGAATAAACTGCTTTGAAAAACCATTTTCTTATATCGAGAACACTGAAAAGTAAAACTGCAGTTCTAGCCTCTCTGACTTGTTGTTCTTATTGTATCTGTTAAATTCTTTTTATGACATTGCTTCTTCCCCTGCAATGAAGTAATTCATACAATAAATGGACCATGCACTTTTCTACATGAGTCATTAATAAAAAGCCATAAATTAAAAAGACGTAAAATTCATACTGGGTTCTCATGACCAAGCACTTCTGACTTTGTCACTAAAATTTTATAGAACAGGTGAAAATAAGTGTTTGGTTTAATACTTATGGAAAAGTTTGGTTTAATATTTATGGGAAAGTAAATTTACTACTGAAAATTAGTTCCACTGAGATTTTGTAAGAAAAGCGTTTATCAAGATTATTATTTCTCAAACGTTTCATGTATGCACTCATCAACTTCAAAACTCACAGTAGAGTATAAAGGGTAATTTTTTGACTATGTTTTAAGTAAATATTTGTTCTGGAAAGTGGTGTAGCAACACAATCCCCTAAAACTATTTCCTGAGGAATTCTCTTGAAATAGAATAGCTTACCATAACATATTATTTTACTTTTAAGTTCCCCTTTTGTGACAGAATATGTATTATTGACTGTTATACCTTGTTATACTATTTTATTAATGAGATTCTGAATACTATTTCATGAAACTTTACGTACTTTTATCCCCTGCAGATCACTTCAGGGCATGACCTTAAATTAGTTAAAAAGAAACTTCCTTGCCTTTAATTTAACTTTCATCCTAATAATTTTTTTAGGATCCAAAGCTTAGAGCTATCTTCAGATATGGGATGTATTGCTTCATATATTTAATACATTTCTTTTCAAGTCAGGCCTATACATCATTACTGAAAAGATATGTGAACACACATTTTGTTTTCTTAATTTTTCTTAGTTTTCTCAGATCTGTTTGCCACTTTCATATCACAGTCTCATCCCCACAATATAAATTATTTATTTAGCATCTTGTTTTCTCAGCATCTATGTTGAAATCCTCAGAAATCAAAGTTTTCTAGTGTGACTAGCATAGTTTCTAAACCAAAATCACAAATTCATCCATCTTAAAGAATATGCCTGATTTTATCAAAGTATTTCTAAATACCTCTGAAGGTACATTGGCTGATAGATACTTAGCTTAGGTGTTTAATGTTGGTTTAAATCTCTCTACAGTCACTTTTCTCTGGAATTACATTAATTAATATTTTTGTCCTTGCTATAATATTTCAAGTATTATTTCTTATGACAATGGATAATTTATTTTAATTTTTTTTTCCTAGTGAGATAGTGAAAAATTGTATCTTCATTAACTTACATTTCTTTTCTGGACTCTGATTAGGCCTATGTGTTCTTCAGTGGTTTCTTACCGTTTTAAGTCCATTCTGGCAGAGTGGTAGAAAAATCTCAATTTTTCCATTAAGACCCTTTGTTTTGCCCAATTTTATGGTTGCTGATGATGTTTTTCTTGCCTGCATACATTTCTGTGAAGTGCATTTCCAAAAATGAAATACAACGGCACATTTCAGGTCACTGATGGTACATGAAACTGTGCTGTTACTTAATGGAATTAGATCTTCTTACTTAGAAAGGAATTTGCAATTTATGCTTCACTGAGGCCTCCTTCCTCATTCCCCAAAACCCTTCAGTCTGTTTCAGGTTATATTATGATGACAAAATGCTCAAACAGACAGAACTGGCCAGGTTTAGGGATTCTTTGGTGAAAGTCTCTAGGCATTGTGCTCTTGCTATGTTTTGCTAAGAACCTCCGTTACCTTGTTTTTCCCTTGGTAAAACTGCTATGTAAGTTGAATTTCATATTTCACTGTCTTTTAAGAGGTGTTTTTTTACAGAATTGGCATAATTATATTTTTTAATGTATACTTCTTAATTCAATTAGAAAAAGGCATTTCTTTTCTCAGGAAATACCAGTTTGCAGTGAAAGCCACATCAAAACAATGTGCAGTGAGATTTCTGATTGTGAAAATCCTGCTGGGGCTATGTTAGCCACAAATGAACTGTAGTCTAAGTTTTACAGTGAATGTTTTTGTCACCCAGTAGGTTTCCTTTCAAGTAAAGAGAAGCAAAGATCAGAGAATCTGTATTTAGACCCTGAAACCTAGGGAAGAGAAAAAATTCTCCCAGAAAAAAAGAATCGTCTAGCAAGATAACCTGTATAATGGCAGGGCAGATAGGGAATGGCTCTTCTAGGAAACTTGCGGGAAAGGGTGGTTGCCTGCTGCTGCTGCAGAAAGGAAGCTACCCACAGGCTTTTACTTCTCAAAAATTCTAGTTTTGAATGACAACTTTCAGCTACTCCCACAAAAAAGGGTGCTTAAAACTTTTGTTTTCAGCTGATGCCTGATAGTGGTAGGGAGCTGGTGGTAGGGAGCAAGATAGACAGGAGCAGACCTGGGGAGCAGGTGCCTGAAGGGGGCTGGAAACCCTGATGAAAGCAATGTGCAAGTGCTCAACCATCACAGTGATATGGTACAGGGCACAGCTCCTGGCACTAACCAGAGTAGCTTCCTGGTACAGTAGAAGCCTCATTTCAGACAGAGATGAGGAGGCTTTCCAGGTCTGGGTTTGCAGAGAGCATCTGGGACCTATCAGCGTGGCTGAGCTCATGGGAAATTAGCTCCTTCCCTGCAGGAGGGGCGCAGTGATTTGGGGGAGCTGTGGGAGGAGGTCAGCAAACTGCACAGCATCAGGAAAAATGGCAACACATATGCTCATTGGATTTACTATGTTCACAGAGACCCTGCAGAGGAAAAACATGAAAAGACAGAACAGCCAGAGCCTGAAGATGATGCAATGACAAATGGAGAATCCCACACTAGAAAAGGCTGGAATCTTCTGACTAGTTGCAACATGAGGCAGGTTTCTTCTTCCCTGCAGATCTGCCACTACAGATCAGGTTCAATGTCTTAGTAGCAGGTGACGGGGAGAAAATGCTGTCTGGGGAGACACCACAGCTGAGCCTGAGCTGTATCAATGCTAAGAAGACACAGCAAGTGACGGTGTCTTCTCGGAGATGGATGGCTCATCAGCTAACTTGCTGTCTAGGGAGGTTTACTGATTGCCAGGCACTCGGATCCAAAACTTGAAGGGACAATACCGAGGCATTGGACTATTACCCTCTGCTGTCCAGCCACACTTCGCTGCCAGGGAAGATATTGACCATATGATGATTTGCTACTTGGCTTTGGGGATAAGGTTTAAGGGCACGCAATCTGTCTGGTATCTCCATCCTGCTGGTGAAGAAGAAAAGCTGGACCAAGAATGGGTGTATCTTGGAGGTCAATACCTGGTTGCACAGCTGATGTCATTGGCAGGAATTTGCTTTTTGTGACCACAGGATCTCTGAACATCAAAGGTTGTTGAGGAGTGGTGGGATCCAAATGACAAAATAGGACAAAAGCCCTGGTCCTTGCTAGGTGAGTTTATTTCAAAGGGGCTTACTTTTTCCTTGAGGTGGTGTAAAGGAGAACTTGACAAAAGTTCTCATGGCATTAAACAACAAACTATTACTGGAGAACTTTAGAAAATAAGGGTACTTGGCACACTTTAAAACAAACATTCACTTGAAATAAAGCATTTCACAAGGCATTGTTTAGCAATCTCTCACCCATCCAACTTTAAAGTACCCAGATTTTGAGATAAAGAAATTAGAGATGGAGAGAGATAGAGAAATACATAGACAAAAACTAATATTTGCCTTTTGAATTCTAGTGTGTTCTCAGCTACTATCAAATCCAAAAAAAATGGGCCATGGCCACTTGTGTCTTTGTGCAACTGCATCTATCTGCTTTGGTCTCCTGGGCCCTCCCCTCCAGGTGTGGCTTCAGATGTGCCAGCGACTGACAGCCATTCTGGGCTGGACTGGAGGCTCCAGGGGGTGGGGTGTGGGGCAATGTACATCCCACTTTTCGCAGAACTTGCAATGCCTTCCCTCACCACCGCTCACCTTCACTTCCATTGTTTTGAGCCAGTAGTCATTTACTCCAGTCTCTCATATCTGGGAAACAATCAGGAGGAAGTAGAGCTCTGCATGTGGAACTCCAGCACCGAAACATCTCTAATAACTACACAGACAATGGTCCCTGACTAGGAGGGGAGCATCTCTGCTGAGAAGAATGTAGGGGTGCTGGCAGATGGCAAGCTGGGCATACGACAGCATCGTGTCTTGGCAGCAAAGCAGGCCAGGAGCCTCCTGATGTGTAATAACAGGAGTACATGTAGGAGGCCCAGAGGAATGAATGTTTCCTGTCTTCAGCACCTGTAAAACTTCATCTAGAGTCATGGATCCATTTTAGGTCCCCTGACAGATGACAAATGCTTATAAACTACAGCAAGCTCACGCAAGGCACTTCATAGTGGCGCATGTTGTCAGGGTGAAACACAACAGGTAAAAAGTGAAAGAAAAAGTCAGCAAGAGGAACAGTACTGATCTAAGGAAAAAGTGTATGCGCTGAATGAAATGACGCTCAGCATGGGATGTTTGGGTGAGTGAAACTTACATGAGATCTGAGCTGCCTTTCTTTCTGTCAGACAAAACACAGTCATGCTGACACTGAATGTTAGACTACTGAAAAATGTGGTGTATTTCTGATTTTGACACTTTTATCATATCTATTGTTACAAGGAGTATTTCAGTACTTCAATTTTGCAGTAGTTTCTGAACCATGTTTCCAACCGAGTTGGAAAGGAAAAAAAAGATATTCCAAAAGAAAAAGACAACCTTAAAGATTAAAGTTGGACCTGCTCAGTCTCAAGATGATGGAGAGGGAACTTCATCAATGTCTGTAAATATCTGAAGGGAAGATGATGGAGCCAGGCTCTGCTCAGTGGTGCCAAAGCAATAGGATAAGAGGCAATGGGCAGAAACTGATGTACCGATTAGGAAGTGCTACCCAAATGTGCAGGTGACCAAACACTGGAACAAATTGCCCAGAGAGGCTGTGGAGTCTCCCTCACTGGAGATATTCAAAAACCATCTGGACACAATCCTGGGCCATGTGCTCCAGGATGGCCCTGCTTTAGCAGAGCTTGGACCAGGTTCCTGTGGTCCCTTCCAACCTGATCCGTTCTGTGGTCCTGTGATATTTGTCAGGTCCCTTTGCTATTATGAGTATTAATGGGGATATGTTATATTTGATGAGTCTTTTAATTAGAGAGGTTCTAAAGGATCCAATGAATTAAACTGTTTGTTTCAAAGATAATCAAAAGTTTTAAACATCTGGATAGTGTTGTTAACTTTAGGGTAGTTTATCTTAATTATCTTTCTCTTTGTGTGTATTATTTTTATTTAAATAGGTTGAGGGAAGAAGTTGTGTAAGTTAACAACAAAGGTTGTCTCACTTCATTTCTTTTCATGAAAGAGCTGCAAAAATGCAAGTAAACTAGGCTGCTCCTTAGAGACTAGCTGTACCATAATTTGGCTTTTTTTTTTAAAGAGTAGTTGAATATTAATTCAAAATTTTAATTTTTGTTTCTTTTGAATTTATCAGTAACTTAAGGGAGCCTAGCTATTTCCATTAACACTTCACTTTCATGTTTTAACATTGCTTCATTAGAAAATAAACTTTTAGAATATTTAAAGATTAATGTGAAACATTTCACCACTCATCCATTTTTTATAATGATGCAAAATATTACTTTAGCCTTCAAAATGACTTTGAAAGTGTGACATGACTGTCCCCAAAGCAATGTAGCCAAAATATCTTTTTTAAGTTATTTAAACTGGTAATAACAAAGCATCATTTAACTAAACATGGCATAACTACATGAACTTTACTGAATTATTATTTTTAAGATCTCATATGTGTTTGAACAAGAAAAGCCAAAGTGGACTGGAAATGAGATACAAAGAGTAATAATAAGTATGTTGTAACTTTCACCATAAAATTTTTGTGTCAGTGGAGAATAACTCTTTCCATTATAGTGACATTTGTATTAAAAGCAGGGATGTGATGATGAAATCTGTGGATGATGCAAAAATGTGTGACATCCTATAAACATGCAAGAATATTATATAGCAATAAGTGAAAGCAAATAGTGCTAGTATAAGAAATAAAGCATTATATTATAACAAAAATAATATAAATGTCTGCTCTAAATCAGGTGAACATTTGGAAAGTACAGAAGAAAATGTTTTGATCAAGATGTGGCTGAGACTATTATAACTCATCACTGCAGAATCTAATAGAGTTCTAGTTCATAATTTGTGAAAGATGATTTCAGTTAATATCTTTGCAAAAAATACTGGGAAGGACTACATACCATTTATTCGAGGACTCAAAAGATAATTTAGCTTAAGAGTTTATAATTTTCATAAAGTGTTTTGGAAAAGGACTTGAGATTCAACTGCAGCATTGTAGTACTGTGGATTACATGAGACACTCTGTCAGAACACCGTGTTTAGTAGATCTTCCTCAGTTCCTAAATATTTTGTGAATAAAATGTAAGGTCGGTGTGAGTTTCTTCCTAGGGCTGCTGGAAATCACACACCTTGCTCTGCAAATGTTTCTGTAATTTAGCAGGGGCTTTGTAGAGAATAGTGCTGAGAGCTGACCTTTGAAATGCACTAAATTTTTCAGTGCTGTCTTTTATGTGCAATTTGTCACTACCTTGTGGATCATGCTGCATAGCACTTTATTTTTGAGCTAGTCATGTGGTTTTCAATAGGACTATCCAGTGTTTGAGACATATCCAATGTAAATTTAGTATCTCATTTCGTTCTTCAGTTTGCACTAGCATCCTCTGCTTTTAAGCTGCTTGTTTCTTAAGGAGTGAATTTTTACATGTATCTTAGTCTACCAGCTATTACTTTATATAATTTCTCCTCTCTTTCTTTTCTCTTCAGCTTTTCTGAACATTTTCTCAATTTTTTTTCTCTTTTTCTTTCATTTATCATACCAAAATAGGTATTTTCTTCTATGACCAGAATATACTTCTGGATTCACATCCATGAACATAGGCCTAAATATCAAAATACTTTTCATCTCAGATATTTCTTTCATTTCATAATTTCCTTTATGTGTTCTATCTACCCTGACAAATACTACATTTAATATCTATAAAGATTAAATTGCACATATGAATAAAAGTAGAATTAATTTTAATATTTCTTTTCTAAATCTGAAGATACGTTACACTTGTTCCCTTATTTTATATTGTATTGTTATAAAGACAGAGCCTGATATTCAGAAATTCTATATTCCCAGAAATAGGCTTTAAATATATGTTTGAAAAACTGGAATAATGGATAAAGATCTTCATCCAGATTGGTTTAAAAAGTTAACGTGGAACGTAAAAAAAATGTCGTGATGGGAAGGAGAGGTGGGTTCTGAGTATTCATTTCCAATTAATTTTTTCACTTGTTTTTACCAAAGTTTTAGGGGAAGAATGGTGGGGAGTGAGGGGCTATCCCCAAAAAACCCAAAAACCAGCCCATTTTTACATTCCCAGAGAAGGAGTTACAACTGCTGAGAACACCCTAAAGTGCTTCTTATGCTAAAAAAGTACCAGATGGTATCTTTGTAACTTTCTTCTCTCCCTTTAATCCATTTTTCCTGCGTCAACATCATCATTTCTCTTTCACACACTTTGTTACAGTCCTGCCCTTGTTGAATTCCTTGTCACTTTTGTATGAGATGTTTGACTTTACAAAATTTCTGTGAAAAGAAGCAGCAGACAATTATATACTAATGGCTTACTCTCTCTTTCCTGCAGTATAGGACAGGTTCCATTTCTTCTGTGCTTTTAAGTTGTTTTTTTTTTTTTCCAAATGGAATACTTTAGAAATTCTTCTTTGAATGAGTTTATATTTACCTGATGAAGTATGCTGGGGGAAACAAAGGAGTTTTTGTTCCTTGGCTCTCCAAGGAAGCCATCTTTTTTACATCGCCTTAACATGAGGCTGCCAAGCGGATATGCACACATGCACACACATAAACTGCAGAGCTCTCCGATGTCTGACAGAATGAGCTTAACCTGTAGACTCTGCAGAAGCACAGGCTGTGATGTCGTTGAAAGTGACAGTGCTGTCTTAATATACATGATATATGTGTATATATTATATATTAATATACATTATATTCTATATTTATATTCTACATTCTATATTCTATATATTATGTATTATATATATAATAATATATAATGATATATTGCTCTCTTCAAACAACTGGCATGGAACATGGAAGGACTACATATTTAGATCATATATCATGAGTATTTTTTAATATAATTTCTTCTACATTCTTGTTTTCTATTTGACAGCAGTTTTTTCAGCCACTGCTTAGCCTCATTACAGAGTTTTATATAAAAAAATATAAAAGTTTCACCCACTTTATTCTATTTCTGAGCAAAAGGAGTCAAGAAAATGGTGGCTTTACTGTAAAAAGTTTCAGAAGGTTCAGAAAAATCTTGTTTCCAGAGGAGGTAGTTTACCAGAGAAAAGAAAAGTGGTTTACCCTAGAAGCTGTTTGTCAATGTATTTATGAGTAATTCTTACACAGTAATGCATGCAGGAATTGGTTTTTACAGTCAAACTTTTTTTAAAAGTAAAATACAGACAGCTACTGTATGTACTGGCTGTGGCCAGAATGGAGTTAATCTTCTTCACAGCAGCCCATCCGGTGTGGGCTTTGGATTTGTGGTTAAACAGTGTTGATAACACTAGTGTGTGTAATTTTCCCACTCTGCACCCTACTTCCCCCCCTGTGAGTAGACTGGGGATGGGCAAGAAGCTGGGAACACACACACAGATGAGACAGCTGACCCCAGCTGGATGAAGGGATATACCACACCCTATAATGCCATGCTTAACAATAAGAATGGACAGAGGAAGAAGGGGAGAGGGGTTTTGTCTTCCAAGGTGGCCCTTTTTCAGGGATTGGCAAGGTATCCATCTACATGGGGTGGTGAGTGTTTGCCTTTGCATCACTTGTTTTTTTCTCTTTCCTTCACTTATTATTCTGTTTTTATCTCAACCCAACTTTTCTCATGATGGTCTTCTTGATCTGTCCGCCATCCCAGTGGGGTTGCAGTGGTTGAGTAAGCAGCAGCGTGGGTGCTTACCTAAGGGTTAACCCACGATGCTTTATCTACATTTTTGTAATATGAAATGTTATGTTTTATGTTTTGTAATATGTATTTTGTAATATGAAGTTCAGTTTTATGAACTGGTAGAACTTGGTTCTCACTGTGCAAGAATCCAGAAACACACCTAACTTCAAGTCTAATTTTGGGGGTGTTAGTCCAGGTGTGTGGTGGGAAATAAAAGTGTGTGTTTAAGTCAAGGATGTATAAGTATATGCCTGAATTTTGCCCTTACCAAATGTATTTCCTGGACAATGCTGAAAGTGGGATGCTTGTTACAGAATCTTTTGTAAACTGCTTTAATGAGTTCCAAAATACACATGCATATATAAATATGCATGAGGAAAAATAATTTAATTCTTTACAATTGTGCTGCATATTTGCATGGTCATTAGCAAATGAGCTCTAGGCCATGCATTGAAACAGCCATATAAGCATCAGCAGCAATCCAATCATTCTTTCTCCTCTTATCTAGTAAAGGTGCATACTTCATTAAGCTTCCTATGTGAATAAGAAACATGATCACACTGATTTCCATATAGTTTAGCAGAAGACGTATAAGATATCTTTCTCCCATGTATCTGTATATAAATACACACATAAACATGTTATTCTCTATTTATAATGAAAGGTGGTTTTAAGCTGCATAGATGCTGTTTAAAATGTTAGTATTTGTATGAAACAGAAGAAAACAAACATCTCCCCATGAGAAAAATAAATTATCTCCTAGCATAGAAATAAATTATTAATGTCCTCTATTGCTCCCCAACACCCCACTGCAATTACTTCTTGAACAGATTTCTTTAAATCATACATCTATCTGCATTCTGTGATAATTTCAGAGCTTGTAGACAAAAGGTTTAGACAGGTGTGTTAGAACAGAATCAGTAGATAAGTAAAAAAAAAAAAACTACTTCTTTTTTATAGCTTATATTTATATTGAGAAGAAAACAAGATAAATATGACAATGCTGATATCACAAATCAAATAGTCTCCCTTGCATTTTTTGAATTTAAAATTGTTGCCGTGGAACATTTGAGAAAGTATTCAATATCTTTTAAATCTACCCGCAGATTAATAACTCAAAGTAAAATAAAAGCAATAACTTACATTCTGCAGATTTTGACCTGCCAACATGACTTGAAAAAACTGGCAAAAAGGTTGTCCTCTTGTTGAATTGTTTGGCTCATGTTTTATGCACAAGCATGTTTTGCTTCAAGATTTGGCATGAATGTCTTCCTGTTTCACCTCAGGGATGAATGCATCCAGGGCAACAAATAAAAAGGGCAGAGTCCTACTTTCTGTTACAGTTTGAGATAACCTCCAAGATAACTGTAGGTCGGAATACTTTTTTTATATGTCTGTGTCTTTTTTGTTTCAGATTGTCATCAAAAATCCTTGTGCAATAGTGTAGAATAGTCAGTTAATTTCAGGAGTGGTTAACTATAATCTGCACTGTGTTTGGGAGCTAATTATAGATTATTTTTCCTGGCCTTTTTCTGCCTAGCTGATGTTTGGCTCTGTGTACTGGCACGTGGCTTTTGGCCACACAGTGACTCGGTGGAAATGGCTTTCTCAATGTGCTTCTTCCTGAGTAAACTTAATCTGATTTTGCATTTGTCCATTATTTTCTCTTGGGAAACACTGCTTTCATGTCACAAACCTGAAAATTTTCTGATTCTGACAGAGATTTTGAACAACTTCACTGCAGATGTGTTTCAATCCTCTTCTACAATGTGCTGAGCTGTAAGCTTACTCTTTCCAGTTTGTAGCTCCCATGTTGTGGAAACATTAATCCTAAAGTATTCATTCACTGGTGTAGCTAAAAAACAAAGTAGGTATGCTTTTTTGTTTATGTTTTCAGCCTGATCCTGATGAATGGATTATAAAAATAAATAAATAAATAAATAAAATTTGGAATGCTGTACAGTTCTGGAAAGGCAAACTGCAAGAGAAGCAGTGGTTTTTTTTTTCCAGGTAGAGCAATACTTTTTGGTTCATTGAAGCAGAATGGAATGATTAATTCTGCTGTATATTGCCATATCACTACAGATAAAATGTTTCTTTCTTTAATACTACAAAGCCCATGGACATAAACCTTGAACTATTTCTAATTTTTTGCACATGTATTATAAATGTATGAACAGCTTTAAGGGTCTGGGTATGAACTGGTAAAAGCCATTTAAAATATAAGCCATATACTTAATACATGGTTTGAATGATAAAAATAATACAAAATAACTGTTCTACAACATAAGTTATATATGCAGCATAGCTCAATCTTTAATTTTTCCAGTGTGAGATAGAAGTTTCATGTTACTTAAATACAATTCTTCCAAATCTCCTTTCACAGGCAATTTGTAAATCTTCAGTGGAATGCTTTAAGATGTATACAATATACCTGAGATGTTGGAACAACTGTTTTAATGTTACTCAAATCTCTTAGGTAAATATGTATCAACACACTTCGTTAAATGAATACTAAATTACAAATCCCACAGGCCTGTTGTCATACATATTAAAAACAAAAAAAAAACCAAAAACCAAAAAAATCCAAAAACTTATTGAGTTGCAGCTTTCACCCTGAAGGGACCAAAAATACTTTTTCAAATTATCTATACCAATGTGTAAACCAGTTTGAAATGCAACTCTCTGCAGCTAGACACCCATGTAAACAGAAGCGGAGACAATAGGGTAAATTTCTAGCAAAAACCAGCAACTGTATTAGAAATTTGACTGATGGGCTTTTACCAAGTAGAAATTGTGTGAATATTGGTTTTTAAATTAATTCAATATTGTTTCTGAGTATTCTTTTTTTTTGTCTAGGTAAATCTAAGTTTCATTTATTTATTAGCAATTTATTAGTGGCGATAATGGTGTATAGAAAACACACATTGATGATAAATAAATTATATATATATTTTTAATATACAAAATATCACTGTCTTCTGGTCTAAGCTACTTGGTCTTCATAGTAGGTATCCAAACGTCAAGAGGAATCTGTAAATGATTTCATCCCACCACCATGTTCCAGTGCTAGCTTGCAGGTTTCAACAGGCCAGTGTGGGGCACAATGATAAAAGAAGATATAATAAAAGAAAGCAAACTTAGTATGCATGTGCACAAGACAGGATTAATCTGCTACTAGCTTATAAATGGAGAGAAAGAGAAAGCCTGAATAAAAAGTTTAGTCCACTTTTAACAACAGAGTTCCCATGTTTAGGAAGTCTGAACTTCTTCTACATTTGGGGTTGTCTATATTCTTCTGCAATCAGAGAAATGGAGCAGTATTTCTTTAAAGAAATTTCCCCAATACCTTTCTGTTTTAGAGTAAGATTTGGATCTTTCTTTCTCCAAAAATCCTAAATATTGGGTTTTTTTCCAGAAGATCAGATTAAATGTAGGCCACATTTAAAATACACAGTGCTTTCTCTAAAAAATGTAGAATTAGAAATCTCATGGCTCTAGTTCAGTATTTCATTCCTCAGTGTAGAAATCTGCATATATGCAGCATGCCACTGATGTTAATGGATCACTGCTATTTTGCAGGATACAGAGTTCTGTCTCAGAAAACTGTATTGCAGACATTGCTTTGGAGGGAACATAATGCATTATCTTGAAGTATTCTCCCAACAAAAGCTTTGTTAGGATGTCAGACAAATAAATGATGATGTTGATCTTGAACTTTTCAAGCAAAAAATAAAATCCTTCTGTGTTGTTTTAGTGACCTGCTCTGCCATAAAAATGTTATTTAATTTGCTTTTCTTTTGAATGTGAAGCTTAATGGTAGTAACATTTTCTGACTGCCCATTTGTTTTGTACACAGGAGGTCTGGTGACAAATAACTCTTCTAATCCTTTGTTTTCTACTTATCCAATTGCATGTCTATAATTACATATACACATATATATACATGTTCATATATACAATTAATATATTTTGTGTCTCTTAAGAAATAATTATATTCAAGGAATTCTGTGATGTCCACCATCATCTCACTGTGTACAGAAAAACTTTCTTCAAGTCCACATTATAAAGCAATTGTAAATACATTTTTAACTCACAACTGTATTTGGAAGATGTCATCTATACAATGATTGAGTTTGGGGGGAGCCCTGAATATCACTTAGTCCAACTTCTTCTTTGAAGTCACGTCAGGTAGGACAGCTTGCTCAGTTATTTATACACATTGAGAAGATCCTTCTGAACCTTCGCTTCCTTAGATGGAGCAATTCCAGCTCTCTCAGCTTATTCTTGTATATCTCGCCAATACTGAGTAGAGGGAAGGAACACCTCTCTGGCAGGACCACCTGCTGGAAATACTTTTCTCAGTGCAGTTTGTGAGGCTGTTGGTCTGCTTTGCCACAAGGGCATATTGTTAAAAAAGCATCACTATAGTTAACAAAATCTGTAACTGTGAATGAAGACTCTATTTTTTTAACTGTTTGGAAAAAAAAAAAAAAAAACAGAACAAGACAAAGTAAATTTTTAACTAATTTAATTAAATTCTTTGTCTCTAAACACTAAATTAGTATTTTTCAGTTTGGATTTGCTGAGAATAATTGATCTACAGAGAATGAGTTTACAAACTTAAGAAATTTCTTCATATAATTGGGTGATGTGGATTATGGTTTCCAACTATCTGTCCAGTTCTCCCTTGGTCTTTAAGCCAAAAACTCTGAATGATATGTCCCTTGCCTTTTGTCCTTTCTCTTCGGTTCAGTTTCTGACAAAAATATTTATAGTTTGCTAGGTTTGTCCTGGTAGACTCATTGACTTTTGTCCAGCTCAACTATTCCTATCAAACAGACATTGAGAATAGCTATTAAAAGCTTAAACTGTCAACAGTCCTTCAGCATCTCTTCCTTCTTTGAAACACTCATGTGGAAATACTCTGCACCTCCAAATCCTGTTCGGTGTTAGTTCAGGGCTTATATGCAAGTACAGAACAGAGCTAACATAGCTGCATATAGTTCAGTATCAATATAATATTAAAACAGAAAAGGAAGAAACCCAATCAATAATAAAATGGCTAAATGTCCACTGTAATTACTGGCACTGAAATCATTCTGCTTATGACCTTCTTTAAAGTTGGGGTTGTCATAACTGTCGTGTTTGATGCAACTGTACTGCGAAAGAAATGTTGACACCTATCAGCTGTAAAATCTACCAGGAAAGGTGTATAAGGACATTCATAAATACAGAATTGCTATGCTAGCTGTTCCAATATTTGAATAAGACACAGCTCTAATGGTTGGTCATCATATAAGAAAATTGTCATTTCATAGTTTTCTCAAGTAAAAATAAAACTAGCATAAAGATTTTCTGGTAAAGGCTGACCAATTTTTAAAAAAGGTATTTTCTGAGCCAGCATATTGAAAATGTAGGATAAAAACTAAAGATAACATTGCTCTTCTTGCTTCACGGCCCCTCCCCTCCAGCTTTTCCAATCTGATGATTGTTGAAGTGACACGTATTTTATACTTGATGGATGAAAAGAGACAGTAAAAGGCAAGATGAGCTAATAACAGTAAAGTCTGTATTGAATCAGAAATATGTTGAGGTACTGAGAGGAATCAAGATATGTGCTTCAATCATTAGAGTTTGTCACAAGTGAGATTTGTTGGTTGATGTGCTGTCAAGGTACTGAGAGAGAAACGTTTTATAACAAGCAGCTAGACATGCAGAAAAAGAAGTTTAGGACTCAAAGGACTCAGTAAAAATAGAAGTTATAAAGTGAAAAAGAGTAATAAAGTTGGCATCAAGAGAAGGGCAGTATCGATTCAGACTTTAAAAAAGACAAAACTTTTTCAGACACCTTGAAAAATGATCTTTCTAGTTTTTATTTTCTTAAAAATCATTACTTTTTATAATTAAGCATATCTTCACCTCTCAGAAGAGAAAAACTTGGTCGGTCAAGTTGCATATAACTGTGAACTCTATTTTTACCCCATCTGTCTTGTCTTTAAAGCATAACACATTATCTTAAAAATATGGATGTATTACAGTTCTGGATAGGTCTGAGTATATGTTTTCTTAAAAATATACTTCATTAAATTGAAAAGTTTACCTAATTTATAGCTACTGGTAAATATCTTTGCACTTTACAATGAAAGTATTTCACTCCATTGTAATATCAGGTTAGTGCTAAAGATAGTCCTTTAAAGAAATTATTGTTGTTTCCTGAGAAAACTTATCAAAATGTCTTTCTGATCTGAGAGTTTATTCTTCCAGCTGGTTTTTGGAATGTGCAGTGTTGTTCACAAATTCCTGCATGTTCTTTTCACCCACATAATGTATACTGTTATCTTTTACTTTACAACGTTTACAAAATTCTTTGTACTTATATTTGGGGTTTTTTTTGTTTGTTTACCAGTGCTACAAGTTGACACAGCGTGCCCTTCTCTACAACCTGACCTTTATTTCCCATAACCCTCCTCAAGTAATATCCACTAGTGGAGGTTGTAATGGATGTGTCTTGTCCTGATGGCTGCAGCCATTTCAGTAGACTCGATCAATGCATTATGGAGGTGTGATGCAGAGATAAAAAAATCAGACTCAATAAATGATTAATGCAACAACTAGTCTTGAAACTCATAGAAAAAGAGACTATTTAGAAATTTTTGCCTGAGAGATGCAAAGGACCTGAGCTAAGATGAATCAATGGGAGAGCTGGTCTCTAATAAAACCACAGTGCAAATTATTTTTAAGAGTGCAATGGGAGAGAGAGAGAGAGAGATTAATAAATCATACAAATTGATACTTGATTTCAAGGAAGGGAACTGTAAAGAAAGAAGTTTTAAAAGACAGAATGAAGTTGTTCAAAAAGCCTGCATACAACATGAAGACTGCTATAAATACTGTATTAGAAGACCAGTTAGACTGTGTGTCATAATTTAAAAAAAAAAAAAAAACAACAAAGTGGTCAAAAAGTTCCTTGCACATCTTCTTGGGAAAGTAAAGGAGGCTTTTGCAGCTATTAGCTTGACCTCAAAAAAAAAAATTGAAAGCTTGCTTAAATAGGAAAAAAGAGGAATACGGATAAAAACTACAGGTCAAATGTAAAGAGAAAATTTAGAGACCTGAACCAGAAAGGTCAGAACTAAAACTTTGCAAAGCATCATCAAATTGACAGCAAAACAAATATTTTAAACACATCAAAAGTAGGAAGCCAGATAGAGAATTGGTGAGGATGCTTGGTGTAAATAGTATACTCCTGTTGATTAGGCCATAAGTAAAAATATCAAGGAATTCTTAATTTCAGACTTAATCCTGGCTGAAGATGTGGATCAGGGACCAACAACTGACTTTTACTTTCTCTATGGCAGAGAGGTCAGAGAAGCTGGATCAGACTGAAGTAAATATACAGGAACTATTATGTCATCTAGATGAGTCAGATGTCAAGAAATCAACAAAAACAGATGGCATTCAGTTGAGAGTTCTGAAATATCTCAAATATGTCCAGCTGGTCTGCTACACAAAGTGCATGACCTAGCATTGCAAACAGCCACCACCAGAGGACTTTGACATTGACATCATTAACTCTACAAAAGCTGCCAAGGATGGGATTCTGTAGCGATCGGCAACTGACTTTTGTCACTGGTTTGACAGTAGAATCTGTTATAAACTAAAGCTTTAGAATCAGTATGGCTCCTGTAGAGCGTGTGGAGCCAAAGTTTATGAAGGCAATTCAGTGGGCATAAATTATTTTGATTTTTAGAAGCTTTTCAGAAGATCCCATGCCAAAAGTTACAAAAGGGAAAAACATGCCAGGGGATTGGAGAAAGATCCTTCAGTGGATTCAGGTTGGTTAAATGATGGGATGCAAAAGTTTAGCACATAATGATCTCTCTCCAGGTTGGTTCCTTAAGGAGGACTGTGTCTTGGTTTGGAAGACAGGCGTCTGCTAAGGAAGGTGGAAACCTGCCTTAGAGGATATGACCCCCCTCCCTCCAAATTGTTATAGGGTCGATATCAAAGGCTCTCAGGCAGAGATATGGGAAAAGGAATAACAATTCTTTACTCGTATCTATAACGAGGAAAACAAGCAACAATAACAGTAGCAATAACAAATAAACAAACCAGAAACTCGGTGGCAGCTTTCTCTGGGCTGCCAGACACCGCCCCTCCCCTTTGGTGCAGTTACGGTCACGGCCAGCAGGGGGTGCTGTGACGCGAGCTCAGCTCCTCGGTGATGGCGGACAGAGCTGAGGGCGAGGCGGCTGCACGGCGAGCGGAGCTGCAGCGGGGAATCTCAGGGCAGCAAACTGGGCGGCAGAGCTTGTCCACTCGAGCCGGCGAACAAAAGGGTAGCAGAGACTCCAGCAAGGAAGAAAAACCCAGCAGTGCTGAGCTCCCGCGGCAGCAGTGAAGGGAAAGAAGAAACAGCAGCTGTCTCCTCCAACAAGTCCCGGGGACAAGTGTGTCTCTGCCCACGGCCAGCCACCTCTTTCTTCTCTTGCCACACCTGGCTATGTTCTTAGTCTCTTAAGTGCGTCTTTGTCCCTTAGGTACCCAGTCATTATCTCTTAAGTACCCAATCGTTATCTCTTAAGTACCCAGTCGTTAAGGCCCGTTAAGGTCTCTCTAGCCACAGGATGGAAAAATTCCCAACCTCCAACACATATATACACATGGATGAAAATAAACTATATACAAATTTGCCATCAAAATAAAAGAGGTAAAAAACAACTTTCTTAAAAATTTGCTGTGAGTTCTGGTGGTTTTGATGAGAGATAATTAATAAACTTTCTAACCTACCTTCAAACACTTTGTTACCCTTAGAGCCATAACATGAAAAGAATTAACACAGAAGACACTGAACCCAAAAATATGTGATGCATGCTGTTAGCACTATTATTTACCAATCAGCTTCTAGGTTCTTTTGATGACACAATTCCACACAGTGCACTTTAGTTACTTTGAGAACAAAAGAAATATGAATATAGGAATGTTCTTTTTTACCTCCCACAGTACAGTCTTCCTATAATATTAAAAATAAAGCAGCTTGGTACTGTGACACTGATTCAAGTAAAAATCCCTAGAACACAGTTTGTAGAATATTTCTAGAAATGGGAATAAATTTCTTGAAAAGCTTAAATGCATGATGAAGAGAGATGGCATTCAATAATTTATTTCTATGTGCAATCACATACATGCAAATCACAGAATTATGAAGAGTGCACCTGCCCAAGCCATATGTCGCCAACTTTTCCAGGGGAATGCCATGGGAGATGGTGTCAAAGGCTTTACTGAAGTCCAGGTAGACTCATCCACTAGGTGGGTTACCTGGTCAGAAAAAGAGATCAAGTTGTACAGGCAGGACCTGCCTTTCCTAAACCCACCAGCTGGGCCTGAAGCCCTGGTAGTCCTGTATGTGCTGTGTGATTGCAGTCAAGATGATCTGCTCCATGACCTTCTCTGGGACCAAGCTCAGGCTGACAGGCCTGCTGTTCCGCAGGTCCTCCTCCCATCCCTTCTGGTGGATGGTCATCTCATTTGCCAAACTCAAGTCATCTCAGGCACCTCCCTGATTAGCCTGAGGTGATAATAAATGATGAAGGACTGATAATAAATGATGAAGAGCAGATTAGCGAGCTCATTTGCCAGCTCCCACAGTGCCCTCAGGTGAATCCCATCCTGCTCCATATGACAGACATACATCATTTTCAGAAACTGAAAGGAGTATGCAGAAAAAAAAAATCTCAGTGAAGGGAGGGACATTATTGGTCAAAGTAAATTCAGTGAACATGAGAAAAATGTATTATGAAATATATTTCTCAGTGGCAGTTTTAGTCTCATCTCACTGTATATGAAACAAGAGACATGTTCCCATATAAATGGGCTAGAAATTGTAATGGCCTAAAGTAAAAAAGCAGGTGTCTTGATTTATAAATAAATTTGTTGGAAAAGCATAATAAAATTTCCTTAAGTTCCTCCTTCTGCAGCCATCCTAACACTCATTATCCTAATCAAGATCTGCAGTCCTTAAATTCCTGTCTTCATGTAAAAGTGCCTCCACAAAACCTGAGAAAAAAAGGAAAAGTTCTGAACCACAGAATGCTGTAACATGTAAAACAAGATTTCTCTGACATAACTGAAGAGCTGTTGGTTTGAAATTATTTTGATTTTGAAATAGTATAATGAACATCCAAGCTGCACAATATTTATAGCATGGTACAAATTCTGAGATCCTGCAGTCAGCATCAAGGTTCACATATGAGTAGAATCTTCCAAGGTTAAAGGTCATAGTAAGAAGAAAGGCTGAAAACCTCAATTTATTGGCAAAGAACATAATGAAAAAGTGTTCAAGATAGACAATATCAACTATTTGACAATTTTACCCATCTTCTTTAAAGAATGAAAATTTAACTTCCCTGTAAGGTAATATTATTTAGGGCAAAACCACCTGCAGTTGACTGAGTATTGTGTATGAAATAAAAATGAAGGCATTTTTACCTTCATAAAGACAACAGAAGTAGGAAAAAAATCTCAAATACATTTCTACAGGTGCTCTAACAGTTGAATTAAACATTTAAAAAACCTATCAGCAAGCAGTGAAAACAATCAGAGAAATAATAACCCAGCCACAGGAACATTCTCCAAAAGTAGTCCTGTTGGATGACACTGATTGATATAACTCATAATAATAGCAGATTGGTCATTTCTAATTCAATCTTTAACCTAATGTGGCTTTCTTTGTCAAAGATTACTCAATTTTCATTCAGCTTTTGAGTTATGTCAGTAACCTGACTATAACATCTCTCTCAGAAGAGAGAAGTGTTCCTGAAGACTGTTGCTGAGGAGTTCAAGGTAGCTAAGTATTCACTAGCTCAGATTAATCCACTGATTAATAGTTTTTAGACTTTTCACTTTTCACCTCTTGGCTTAAATATAGTATTGCAGAGGCTTGGATGGAGCAGGAATGTATGCCAACCACTATTTACTAAGGACATTTATGCAATGAAGAAAAGGCATCTTTTGGAGTCCAGCATAAAGGAAGAACTTTACGTCTATGAGAAAAGAGAAATGTAATTTAGGAAAAGAGCTAATTTCTATTCAAATCTTTGACAAACTCATTCCTACACTAAGCCCCACTCCCAACAAACAAATGCCCCCTATTTCACCCGATCATCTAAGTATTAGAAAATGTGGTTCTTGAAACTCTCATAGGTAAAGCAGCTGGGTCACTTTGTTACTGGTAACAGTGGGAAAAAATTACTGTTTTTTCATGCTACCAGCAGCTTGGTGTCCAAGGGACAAGTACTTTTAGCAAGCTGCCATTAGTATTCCATTAAATCTAAAACACCATTAACAGCCTCAGAACACAAAGTGCACTGCTTATGACAAGATGCCAGAAAAGTTTCCCACACAGACTTCTGCACCAAAATTTGTGGTGTTCAGATTCCATGTTTCTTACAGAACCCCTTGTCTTTCCCTCTTTTGCTTGAAGAAAGTAATAACATTTCCAGAGATTAGTAATCTAGAGGGCCCCATCAATTAACAAAAAGAGAGGGTAAAGAAAAGGAGAGGAGTAGGATTCTTTAAAAAGTTCTCTAAGCATAATTTGCTGCGAATATCCAGGTAGATATTCTTGGGGTTCCATGCCCTGATAAAGTCATATATACTCAATTGTCTTGTAACAAATCAAAACCTCTCTGGTATCTGAAGGTAATAAACTGACATAATTTCCCCAAATTGATCCTGTTTTGCCCATGATGGTAATCAGTGAGTGATCTCTCCCTATCCTTGTCCATGAGCCTTTTGTTATATTTTATCTCCTGTATCCAGCTGGGGAGCACAGTGGCAGAGCAACTTTGGTGAGTACCAGATGTCCAGCAGGGTCAACTCACCACAACTTGGAAAATGAAAATCTTATTGATTAAGGACAATTTTTATTAGAATGTTGGTTCTTTAAAAAATCAAGTTCAAATAAAGTTTAAAATATAAGTTTAAATGTCAGTCACAGAAAACTAGTCTTTATTTAAGGAAATTTTCAAAAGAGGTGTAATTTCTGATTTGGACATTAGTTTCCATTTTCTGTTACAGTACAAATAACATTCAGTATATATGTATCTTTTTTCTACATTTCCATTTCTCTCCAAGTTACTGTTGGATATGTATAGGGGACCTTCCTGTAAAAGAAAGCTTAAACTTAAAAAATTTCTTTGTAGCCTTAAAATGACTGCCAGAAAATAATACTGGTTTAGAGCCTAGCAAATTTGATGGGACAGTCTTACAGTAGTCTTTCACATATTTGTCATACAGAATATCCTGAAAGTTTTCTTTACTACTTTATGTCTTCTGAAATTGCACTGGCTCCCTTGTTTATACATATAGTCTTGCTTGGCTACAATGCAGGGATTTAACTTGCAAGGACTGGATATGCCATGAACATTTTACCTGCAGACTGGATGCATTCCCAAACCATGATTTCTCAATGGTTCTTGATAAAACATTTGGTTTCACATTTCTTCCTTTTTCCAATGTCTATCACCTCTTTTGTTATGACATTCCCTCTTGTTAACCTAGGAGATTCATATAACCCTTTTTACCATTTTCCAACATTTAATGTCATTGTCCAATAATTACACTCAGTATTCACCTGGTACTCTCTCTAAATTTCTGATTCAGAGGTTTTCCACTACATAAAAAGGTTTTTTCTTGTTACATACTGAGCTAAAAGCCTCTATCAGAGGCTTCTTTACTTCCAGTTTAAGCAGTTCTGTAAAGTAATTTAACTTTCTTGTCAATATGCTTAATTCTCCAGGGTTGTGGTGATAACCAGTTTAGCCCCAAAGAAGCCATCAAATTTATTAGGTTTGAAATTCTGTGATCTTCAGTGTCTTTAATGTACTTTTAAATTTAAGATAGAATAGGCAAGACTGGGCTATCACATTTGGTATTGCTTTTTATTAATTTAAGCACAATTACAATTTACAACACAAAAAAAGGGAAAGCATAAAAGCCAACTGGTGTTTAAAAAAAACAGTGAGAAACACCAGGCACACCTAGTCATATTCGTTATGGGCAGCTTAAAGACCATGACCTTAAAACTCTTTGAAAACAAAAGTGGAAAAGAGGGAAATGACAAGTTGCTACAAAATTGTCTGAAAATGAATAAAATGAAACTTGAGAGTGATGCTATAGCAATATTTTTCCATTAAGGGAAAACACTTCAAGCCTCTTTCATTATCAGATCGCTTGCCAAGACCAGTATGCAACAGTAACACTATTAGTGCTTGAGACTGATCTCAGTGAGTTTCACAGAGAGTGTCTCTGTCACCTAACAATGACAGCAAAGATAAACACAGTTTCGTCAAATGCTTCATCTGTGTTTCATCTTCACTGTTCTGTAGGGAAAACATTTTGACTTTTGCTTTGCACAATTCATTTCAGAGTTTATACCAGTCACAGTCTGTACTTTTGCAGCATTGCTGAGGGTTTTATTCTGCCATCACATATACAGTGTTTGCCTTTCACGTTTTCTCAAATGAGAAATTTTTGTAAAATCTCTCTGTTGCATTTAAACAACCCTGTGATTGCTTTTTCTCAACATTGGCTGAAGGATAACAGCCATAGAATCAGAAATGGTAAAGGTCAGATTCAGATAGCCAGAAGGAGCTCCTGAATCTACATCAGTGATTTTATTCTCCCAGTCAGAATTTCAGGCTCACCAAAGGCCATGTCGAAACAACTTCACTGTCCAAGACTGGAGTTGCATAACCTAATTTGGACAAAGTTCAGTGGATAAGCTTAAGGATCACTTATTAACTTCCACTAATACTAAGGATTGAACTCCATACTAACAGCTGGTTCAGAATATTGTCAGAGAAGAGGATGGGGGAGGAAAGTCTTTGTCCCTTTTTTCACACAAATCTTTGTATTAAGTAGTGACACCACTTCACCAGTTCTACCCATGTCACAAGCAGATATTTTCAGAGCTCGACGAACAATAGATGTTCTCTACAAAATGCATCAACTGCCATCATTTTCTATTCAATCCAGCAAAAAATGAATGATGGCAAGACAGAAGTCAGTCATATTTCAGAGCAGATAATAACAAGTTAGTGGTGTTGGTATGAATTAAATTTGAGTCTAGTACAAAGTCTAGTTTTTTGCAAAATTCAGTATCAACATAACAATGAATATTTTCCTAGAATAGCATTTTTTTCCCTTCACAATTTTAAGAGAGACTGAAACTGTTAAAAAAACCCTAACTCAACCAAAACCAAAACCTGAACCCAGTGTGCTAGACTTTAATAATAAATTGAGTGTACACTACTATTCATGATTGAGAATACTCATACCTTGACTCAAAAATGTTAGATCCTTGCACTACATCCAAGAAAGGTAATATACAGCCAGCTCAGGCATACAAGACAGTATATGTGCAATAAAATAATACTACATCCAATCTGATGAGTATTCCTTCCAGCAGCTATTTGGCACAGTGACATCATCACAGTACACTTTACTAAAAAGAACATTACTATTGCATGCTCTGTTACACAGTGTAGAAAAGCACAAAAAGACTCTTGCTCCTGTAATAATGAACACATTTCTGTAACAAATATAGATGTACTCAAAACCTCTACATGAAGCAAGAGGTACAGTGGGATAGAATTAGATTTGCTCTAACATTGAAAACTTCACAAGGCAAAGTAGAATACCTATAAGCCATATATTTAACAGATCTCTACACATGCTCAGACCTTCCTCTCACACAGGAAAAGACTGTGCATTTCAAAATGCTTACTAACTTTAAAGCAAAGAAATGGCCAAACGTAGATGACACTGACCCTTCGTAAAGGATAAGTAGGAAATTGAAAACCTTTCTTCACATATTTAAGTACTGCAGGAATAAATTATGCATCTGATCTGTTTTGCTGGTCTGTTTGCATAGCTACAAGTCAGGGTTTTACAGTTATGGACATGCAGCATCACAATTTGACTGTCAGATCTCTAGATTTAGTAATTATTTAATTCAATACAATGTAATATATAAACTTTACGCTTACAATCTAGAGACTTACCAAAAACCCCTTGAAGTCTGTTGTAACAAACTGAGCATACGTTGCCACATTATACACACAATTTTATTTGCAAAACTTGCAAAAAGACTTAGTAGCCGTCAAAATAAATTTATTGGTAGAGCTGCTCTGCTAAGAGAAAATTAATATTCAGAAATACAGTATACTAGTTTAATTGCTTTGCCTGGATATGTTTTAAGGACTTGTATCTGGCCAAGTCAAATAACGAAAGAATTGTTTGTACTAAACTAGAGACCTACGTAGTTCTTAATATGACTATTTGTATTTCTTTGGCTCTTATAGGCCAACAACAGAAAGCTTGTCTCATCTCCATGACACCTTCCATGTCTTGTTTAGCTACACATCAATCTTAACTATCTTAACTATTACTATTTTGAAGAAATAATGTAGCCAATCCTAGTGTTAGTTTCTGTTAAACAGGAGGATGTTAAGATCAATGATGTTTTTGTCAGTCTACTTTACTGTAGGAGCCTCGAGAAAACTTACAAGTAAACGCTTCTTTTTCAGCTTGACAATAGAACCTCTGTCAGTCTAGACAATGGGAATAGAATTTCATGTCAGGCAATAGAAATAGCTCTGAGATAATTCAAAAGTGATACAGAAGGTCTTTGTTTGAGGTCTGTTCAGATTCTGGCCTTGATAACACAGTTCTCACCATCTGGGTATCTGGGTCAGAAAAATGGCTACTGCAGCCCAGAGATATACAAAACCTTGTACAATTTAGGTAGTAACTATGTATTGGATAATGGAAACTAATCTGCATTTTACTAGCTCAGTTGTGTGCCGTTACCAAACTATGCAGAAGTCTAATAAAATCTCTCTCCTTTTCTTGAAAATGCCTTCAGTCTACCTTAATTCACAAGAAGAGCAGTTTTGTTGTCTCTGCATGTTTCTCAGTACTTAGGACACTCGTTCTGATGCACTTCTCTTTCTGAGAAAGATTCTATAGGAGGAATAAAACATCTGGTTCTCCTAGCTACTTCTTGCTACTCATAGCAATCAGCTTGCAATCTATTGATTGGGATATTTATTTAAACTTTTTTTTTGTTTTTTCCTGAGGGGATTTACCCCTGGAGCTCTTCCTACCTACAATTTTCTGTTATTGAAAACAAAATAACAACTACATTTTTCTTCTGTTCTCTCTAATTCTATGACATATGGGAATGCTGAGATGCTGAGCAAGAAGCAAGAAGATTATTTTGCATTTAGTCCTATCTTCTGATATAGATCTTCATGTTATATTTTTTCTTTATTGTAAACCTTTCCAGTAGTCCACTTGAGAGATACTATTTCTATTTTCTTCAATCTGAATGTTTACAGTGTTATAACAATTTATTTCAGTAGAATAACTCTTGATTTACACAAGCATAACAAGATAAACAACTCTATAAAACAAGCATTACCATCAAAAAAGAAATTATCTATGACTTTGTAATGTTAACATGGAAGCATTTTACAGCATTCTAAAGTATGATCAATTTATGCTGTTAAAATCTAGTGTTGCAATAATTTATACCTTGAGTTCCATAAATTTATTGATTATAGTGAACCAGAGAATTATTTTCTATACAATCACTTATTCACCTTTACTTATTTTTAATTGGTGTTTGTTTCACAACAGAAGGATGCCTATGTACTTTAAAAATAGTCTAAATTAAAACAAGTATGCACATTTAATAACTACTAAAATGTAATTTCTGCATGGTATATATCCTGTCATATATTTTCGTGCATGGTATATTCTTATAATTGTCATTAACAACAATAGCTGATTTCTGCAAGTTCCAGAGCTTGAATTAAATTTCTGTGCGAGACAGTTTTTTTCAACAAAATTTATTATCAGTTCTTCTCTTGATAGTCATGACAAAATTCAGCTAAATCTTCCTGAATCTAAATACAGAAAATATTTAAGCACCATTCACATTATTTTGTTTTAGTGCAAGACGAGCCTTGAAATCTACAAGTGAGGTATGCTGAGTTTTAATGTACTGTACAGTATTCTGGTCTAGACAACTAATGAGAAATTTGGGTTAATGTGTGTCAAAAATGTGTGAATTCTTTGAGGTTTAGTAAAAACAGCTTATGGAGATGCAGAAATTAGCTAAATATGGGTACATAAATAGATGAAACCATGTAAAGGATCAGGGCAATTGTTCATATTCTTTTCCTCTACAACCTGTAGATGGTTCTAATTTCTTTCAGGCTTTATAATTGATCTTCAACCATTTGGGATAATTAGGATGCTTAAAGATGACTATTGAGTATATATTTCTGTTCATTAACACAACTCTATCTACAGAGTTTTGTTTGGTTCGGTTTTTTTGTTTGGTTTGGTTGTTTTTACTTTTTACATTCAAAAGAGGAAAACAGAAACAACAGACTTTGAAGTACTACGCACATATTACATGTTGGTTCCAAATATTCACTTTACTTTAACTTGATCAACATATACATATTTGCTCAAATCCTTACTTAAAAATTTAAGTATTTGCATAATGTTTTCATCAATATTAGTTGCTGAGATAGAATGCAGAATAGTCTCAAAAGCAGAACTAAACAGTTTAATAACTCTGACTAAAGAGAATAAAAATGAAGGAATGTTCAAATTTCTGAACTCTTCCCAACTTGATTAACCAGTCTACTTCATCTGGGATCAATGAGACCTACCTGCATTGCACCATGCAGAGAGCAAAAACTAGTGAAGACCACCAGAACTAAAAAAGCTTCCATTGATATGCTACTGGGCTCTAACAAGCGCAGATGATGACAGCCTGACTGCAGACTAGGCTGTGGTGCTTTCAGGACAACAGTTGACATTGCCATGCAGTTTTGCATTTGCAAAAGCGCCATCTTTGCTCAGCATTGATTCTGATAACTTAATACAGCTCCTGCATGCAGCAATAACCCAGCAAACTGTGGGTGGAATGTTCACGGGGTCTGGGCTGAATCCTTTACCCACAGTAGCATTACTGAGTTCCTCTGCAGCATTCCCCCAGACGTATTTGGTAGGGCAGACCTTTCATTGTGAATACCTGTCACTCTTCAAGCAATAAGACTTCACTACACTGGAATTATGTTGCCTGAGAATTTTGCCTAGTTTTTGCTTTTTATGTATCTGTAACTCAGTGCTTCTTTAAAACATTAAAAACCTCTGTTCCCAGCACCTTTAGCCAAAACAGTAGAAATTCAAGGACACCTTGTTGCCCTGGGGCCCCAAAAATATGTAAACAACTGTAAGAGAAGAAGGAACGGCCAGGGGTGGTTACCATCCTCACCTGAGGGTATGATTGGAGAACTGGGGCCGATATGCAGATATAGCAGAACTTATAACAGGTGAAGGGCGTGTGACCCAGTGTCCTTTTTTGGGTGTAGCCTCACAGGGGGCCTTGCTTGCCTTGAATGTACCTTGAAGGCCACAAATAAATTTGTTCACTTTTATTGTCCTAACTTGTCTTGGCCTCTGTTACAGGTTACCCTGTTTAGGCATCAATTAGAGAAAAAGACCCACTACTTCTAATATATGCCAAGAAGTATTGCCAAAGTGGGTCCTACCTTCTATGTACCACTTTAACAAAAAATGAAAAATTTTATTTTGTGCAAAACTTCTTCATCTAGGTTCAGGTGTATTTTCTCCTTTAATTTTTTTCCAAGACCTCTGTGCTAGGTAACAAATGTTATTCTTCTCAGTGCCTTCTACTTATCTTGTTTTTCCAGTTTGCCTCACTAAGTATTTCAACCTTTTCCTCAGAGAAACTGTACAGTCCCCTTCTGCATTCTCTCTTTCAGTCACTGTAGTCCTTTAGAGTACTTCAGAGAATTTACAATTTACATCTTTGTCACAGCTAAGAGACCCTTCCTATTTCTCTTTAGGCTGTTGATGGTGTTCTGAGGACGTATACAACCTATTGAATATATTACTCATCATAGTAAAATGAGAATGATTTAGACATGGTTTCATCTGGTGAAGTCATTGTAAATATTGTAAATGAAAGCCATGAACAAATGTTTCCATTTCTGTATTTAACAGTCTCTGAAATGTGATTTTGTCACACAGGCAGCTTGCTGTTAGAAATTAAAAAGGAACGTAATGAATTATTTATGCTACTGTAAGTCATTTTTGAGTAGTGATAATGGACTTCAGAGATCTCAATTTTTCTTTCTGTACCTGGTCAACTATAAATGGAACCTGGTTCAAATCACAGTTTCAGATTGTACAAATCTGAAGCAAATAGAGGGAAAAAGAGAAACCGCTGCTTTATTTAAGCTATATTTACACTTTAAAAATAAACAAACAAAAAAGGAACAGTGACATCCTCATCAAAAATATTGTAAAACTGATAATTCACTTCTAATATTTACATAGAGTAATGTCAAATAAAGGAGTTTAAAATATTTGCAATGTCTTCAACATCACTTTTTTTTTTAGTTTCCTTTAGTAACAGTTATAACTATATTTACATAAAAATATCATACACTTACAAAAGCCTTTCCAGTGACAGGTTTCCAAAATTGTAAGGGTACAAATTACTCTCCCATTTGACCTTTTTGACTGTCACAATACCAAAAAGGACCTTATAATATCCAGCTATTAAATGGGTCATCAAGGTAATAGTGCAGCATGGCAGGAATTGATTGGTTATTGTGTTCTGGGACCAGTTTCAGAACCAATCTGGGGCCTATTTCTGTCGAGGACAAGGTTTCAGATTTTGAACTCTGCTGGTTAAACAGAGTTACTGCTGTGAGTCTTTATTAAGGTTGAACAAGTAGAATCTGCTGATCTGCCAGTTGTTCCAAAAGATTGTGCACCCGTTGTGAGAATACTTCACCTCTTTATGCATGGCTGACCTTCTAGTGGGATCCCACTGTGAGATGTGAACATGGCCATTGCAAATAAATTGCCAGCAG
Organism: Dasyornis broadbenti; assembly: GCA_013397935.1. Lineage (NCBI taxonomy): Eukaryota > Metazoa > Chordata > Aves > Passeriformes > Dasyornithidae > Dasyornis > Dasyornis broadbenti. The sequence goes on along the minus strand of VZRN01004656.1, from coordinate 2,272,738 downwards.
AACTCTAAGTAATGGATATAGTAGCGAACCTTTTGCAATTATGGGCAGCAATACTGAATTATATAGTCTGTTTTAAAGTTACCACACTGTTTTATAAAACCCACAACTGATTACTTGGTTTCCTAGCTAACTTCTATTATTGTAGACCTCAAATAACTAATTAGGCAAATCTCTTTATGGGAAGGGTTTTTATGCATTTCAGACAAAATCCATAACTAGTCATTGCACTAATTGTTTTCTTCCATTTTTTTTTTTCTGTGAAATATAGCTGACAATAAAAATGTTGTGTTATAAACACATTTGCTTGGAGTATATCATAGGGAATTTTGACACCTGGCTAGTTCTTTCTCCATGAGATAGTGATAAAAAGCTTCTGTTTGGTAAATTTTATTGCAGTAACCCTCCAAAAATAACCACCAATTTGAATAAGAATTAACACTCTTTTATGCATTTCTCCAGTGATGTCTCCTTTGCTCTAGTCCCTAGAGACCATAGTTATGTTTCTGGAAGACCTAAATGTTGATGGTTGTACAGAATGTAGGAATACCTTCCAGCTTCTGCCTTGGCAGAATGAAGGATGGTGACAGTTTACAATTGCAGAGCTTTGCTGCATTGCTATTCTCAATTGTATGCATCTGAACTCTTCATTATTGCTGCAAAAAGCAGCTTGAGAAAAGTTACTGAATTCGTCAAATTATACACGCATTGCAAACCTACAACATATGGTTATATATGCAACAAAAGCAAGAACTTTTATTTGGTTTGGGTTTTCTTTTTCATTCACTTATTTTTATCTTCTGTTGACAGTAGAAAAATACACCTTAGAGATATACAATTCCTTAGCCAAAAAGAGAAATAGAATCCTTCTGCAGAAATAAGACAGATGACTGAAAAACAAGTTTGGAAAGGATAAGACATACCAGCATAATTTCATGAAGTAATAAACACATCTCTGCTTGTGTGGTTAGTATATATCCCTCATGAATGCAGAGTATTAACTGTTTTCCAGGAAAAGCAGATGCACGATCAGCAACTTAATTGCTTAAGGGGTGAATACACAGATCTAAATCTACTTTTAAAACTTCTGAGTAGGAGACATAAAATCAGATTAATCACCAAGTCTTTCTCACCAAATCCTAGTGCTGAAGAATGTCAAGAGAGTGCTGATGTGAAATATAATAAAAAAAAATGAGGGAATATGTCAAAGATCAGAAAGATACAATTTGTCCCAGACTGTGACACCATCCTGTACTATTTAAAATGCATAGGCAGTGTGAGGGAGCTGTTTCTTTAGATACAGGGTAAAACCTCTTATTTGTATCTTCAGTTTTTAGTACAGGACTTTCTGTAGCTCACAAAGATACAATTTTAGATGGTGACAACTTTGCCTACCTACTATGGAAAACTAGTGGATGTAGTATTCCTGGCCTGCTGGCAAAGTGATATAACACAGTATAGTCCGATATCCATTACTTTATCTTCTACTTAAAATACAAGGATCACCATTTTTAGTTTTCATCCTGTGGTCATCCACTCCAAGCAAATGTGGCCTTAACTGCTCCCTTCTGTAAGGAGATCAGAAGTACAGTGGTCAGTTTTATTTCACACTTGCACAGTTATACACAGGTTATAACCTGTGTATCCAACATGGAGTATGCCAAACCTATGGAGAAATTTGAATAAAATTGTGTCACTATCAAATTGATATCTATATGAAATTTATTTGTCCTAAGGAAGCCACCAAGAGGAATTAGAGACTTTTGTAGCTGTTGTCTTTCAACTGTATACTCTATTTTCAAAGTAATTGAAATATTCAGCAATAATTATAGTATTGGGAACTTTGACTAAATAAAATAAGTTTCTGTAAGATATATCTGAAACATCATTTTTGGGAGGTAATTTTGACATACAAAATGGAGATTTAAAAGTAAATCATGACATGACTATTTAGCTTGGTTCTCACTTTTCATTTAATTATAGATCTTTGTTTCATGACCTTTCCAGTTTTAAACATGTGTATGTGTTCCCTTTACTTTTTTATCTTTCTCTTGCTTTTAAAATATGTCAGATTTCGAGTAGGTCCTTATCTTAATTATCCTACAGTCTGTAACTAAATCACCAATAAAATTCAATGCAATTATCTATTTCTGTTTCATACATTTTTACATAAAAATCTTTGTTTAGGCTGATAACACAACTGTGTTTATTTCACATGCATGTGACATCCACATCCCTGAGTAGAATTAAGTGGCCTCCTTGCCTCTCAGTTTGGCTATGAGATGTACAACGGAATTAAAATGGCTCTCAGGTGTTGGAAGTTTTACTGTAATTGCATGGAGCTAAAGTTCAGAATTAGAAAGTAATTGTAGAAGAGCTGGAGGGAAGATCTAACCTTCCTTATAGTTTTCTCAGGTATAATGCAATTGTGGTCATTTAATCAATTTTAACTATCTCACATAAATTTCTGCAGTAATCACCTCCTGCACTCAGTTGCTAAGATCAATTCACATTCTGTTTACCAGAGCTGCACTTCGTAGGAACACTGTGATAAAGTTTTGACACTTTATAGGCTTTCCCTGATTTAAATAAAATGCATCACAAGAAATATATATATATATATATTGCAAATTTATTTCTATAAATAGGTTTTATGGGTATTTTTTATGGCTTAATTTTTGTGTTATTCTTTCAGATTCAGAGTTGCATTTCATGGTCTAACCAAGTTTCAGGATTCATTATGAAGATAGTGGTTGGTGGTCATAGATAATTCTATACATGGAACATATAGATTGTTATTAGAGGAAATTCTATATGTATAACATAATTTGATTGTTAATACACTGTGAGATTGTCTGTGACTAAGTTACTTGAAGGATTACTGATAAAAATGTGATATATTTCCCTCTCTTCTGGCCTATTACAATTAGGAAAATAACCATCATTTTAAGAAAGGAGTATCTGAAGTGTCTTTGTTATACATTGATTGTTTGCCTAGACATTCCCAAATGTTGTATATTCAGTTTATTATTGCCTTGTGAATCCTAAATTTTTTCATTAATTCTCCTGAATCAAGGAGATAGTCAGGGTGGTACTGACACCTTTGATTTTCAGTGCCCATTTACTCCTGTTAAATTAATAGAACAAGTATAATCCTTCCAGCTCCCATGGTAGAGTTTTGAGCTCGGATAATGAGAACTTGTATAATGGCATCCTTTAAAGAGCAAAATTACAGCTAAGTAATTTTCTCTTTCAGGTATAATATTAAAATCTCTTGAGTTTGGGCAGCACTGTCATTAAATATGCAGATACGTTACTATGGTGTCACCTTTTCCTTCAAATTAAGTTTCAGGGAGAACTGAAAAACTTTTAAAGCTTCAATACGGTCTCATTTAATTTCAGAAGTGAAAATTTCAAAGGAGTTAAAAAATTACTATCAAAATCTTTTGAACCTAAACAGAAGAGTTTTATCAAGGTACATTTAATTCAAGAATTATTTTTCTTTTCACAATAATTCTATTTTCTTCCTTTAATTCATGGTTTATCACTGTCATTCCCTACATATATATCTCTGTGCTGGGAGCTTCTTCCTTTAATTAATTCAATGCATCTATCATTAGTTATTTCTCTTATGAAGCCAAGGAATGTGTTAATGAGTCTTCTAGAGCAATGTGTCAGTTTTTAAAGTCCATTAACTTTCTATGACTTTTTGCATACTAACACTCATGATGACATTATTTCCCCTGATCTTGAAATCCAATTTAAATTCCAACCATGAATTTTCAGTGATGGAACATGTTTTTTAATTGCTCTATCTTTCTATGCTCAGTACAGAACTGAGATAAGAGGTTGCAAGTTATATTTTAAGGTCTCTTTCACACATTTTCAGTGACAAATGATCAACATGAGAAAAATTTCATCGTTATGAGACTCAAAGCTTTCAGAAAATAGAGGTTCTTATAGAATTTGTTATTATTTCAGAGGCATTGTTACTGACATCTTCTTACACTTATTTCTTTAACATCTTTCCTAGTTCTAAAGGCTATGACTTGAAAGCCCAACAGATCTTCCAAAATGATTCCCATATGTCATATTTTGTCTCTGGTCCACAGAAAATAAATATCATCTTCCTTTGCTAGCTCTCTTAAAGAATGCCACTTTTATTCTTGTCATGTCAGGACTGCATATGCTTATTATGAGAGTTATCATGCAAAGGACAGGAAGAAAAATCTAAATTAGTTTTAAGTCCTCATTTCCAGATCTAGTTGATGATGGTTTTGATAAATCTCTCTATGAAGCCCTGATCTGGCCACAAAGTCCCTCTCTTCTAAGTTTTTGATCAGAAAGAAAACCAAAGCATGTGATCCAGATAAGAGCTGAAGTGTGACAGTGTGTCCTCCAGTCTATTTTAATGATAACCAGACTTACAGAATGTGCATAACATGTACTTGTAAGTGAGTTTAAATGCAAAAGTGCATAACTGGCACACAAATTCCACAGAAGTTCTAGTCCTCAATATAACCCTAAACATTCCACAGGAGATTTGAATAAAGCACTGAACAATACCTACATACCTGCAGGAAATAGCCAGGCCTTAGTCTCAGGGTTTTAAGTCAGAGCAGAACCGAGTGAGGTATTCTCAGAGTTTTGAGCTACAAATTTGCTATTTGTCTTCATTTCCTGATTAAGTCACTGCAACCTTGTAAGATTTCAAAACTTAGTAGCGGTTGCTTTACTTTAAACTGAATGATTGTGGCACTGAAACAATTTTCATACTGAAACCATACTCTACTGTGCAGAAGTAGTTTGGCAAAATTTGTATTTTTGTTTGTTTGTTTTTAGTAAAAATAAATTTTCAGTTACTTTGAAAATAAAGATTAATTGAGAAAGATATAAATCTAGTTGTAGGGAGATACTACTGGTATGTCAGTTTCACTGTGTTCAGGAGCTTTATTTTAAAGAATGAACCTTAGACAACAGTAGATATAACTTTGGCACTAATGGAAGAGCCAAAGATCCTCTTTGAATTACGCTGCAGCAGGTTTTCCCTTTGAGTTACACAACAGTAGTCACTTATTCCTTTGTGCTCTGCTTTAAACCATGTGACCGTCACTGTGAACCAACGTCATCTGTCTTGGAGTACCAGTAAGAAGTACGCCATCTTTTCCTGACATGGAAGGAATTAGGTAGAATCTTCACCACAGCACCACATGAAGGAGCATGCTTGTGTCATGGAGAATAAAAAGCATAACATAATAGAAATGAGTAAGTTCCTATTTCTCTAGTAAAACTGTTTTAGTTGCATTCACTTTCAAACCATCTCTAAATCAAGTGAAGAGCTGCTGCTCAGGTTGTTTCCAGTTTCATTAAGATCTAGTTTTATTATACTGATGTGCCAGGAGCAGTAGAATCTGACAAAATAGTGCTGTTAGTTAAATCTATGCTTGAACTACAATTGCCCTGAAATTAAAACTGGAAAACAAAAACAACCTTGTAATTAATATGTCAGATCTTATTAGATGTTGAAAACTGGCTGTACTTCATTTCAAGGTTGGCAAAAATGATGAGCATTATCTGTATGCAGTTAAACACCCATGACACTTTTGTTCCTTATATGGTTTCCATATAAAGATACATTTAACTTTTTGCCAGGGATATAAACAGGGCAACTAATCAGATTTGGCATAGTATTTAACTGGTCTTGTACACATTTTTTTTTAATAAAACCCTCCATTCCATTTAAATCATTGCCTTCAGTCACAGCTTATATTATTTGTCTCTATTTAGAAAGTAAAAATTTGGATTTCCCTTTGGCTGTACATTAAATCTACAACTCCTAGAGTAAAAGTGAGAGCAGCAGTGCAGACTGCTTAGTTCTACTACTAGTACCTTTGACTGACTACTATTTGAACAATGCAAAATTATCAGCTGCCTTTATTTGCTGTCAGACAGACAATTGGATTTTCTTCTGAATATCAGTTTAGTGTATTGGTACTACTTCTTCAAAAACATGCCATCACTTTTCAAAGTTGCAATAGGTTCACCTTTCATGGTGCATTAGTTATAAAAACATCCCCGTCAGAGTCTGAAGAGGGCCTCTGCACTCATATTGCTGCTCGATGTCAGGTCTCTGAGTGACACCACCAGAGCGTCTCAAGGTGTCCTGTCAATATCTCTGAAGAATGTGCATCTAGTTTTCACATCAGGGATCCCTTAGTTACAATCAGTTTCTCATTTTCTTTTAAAAATCATTTTATGCTAATTCAAGTAAAGTTTTTCAATTTAATGGACTAGTGAGGAAATTCTGAAAACCACAGGTTCAATACAGAAGAAATATATCTGCCAGCTCCTCTCAGAAGGGGAGAAGTCATTCCCTTACCAAGACAAACAAAGCCTTTTTGAATATATGGTAGCAATTCTACTAAAATTTGCATAGAACTCCAGTCTCATGCAAGAAATCCTTTACAAAGAGGGGTAACCTACATGAAAATAGGGCATTTATATACTGTAGATCAAAACAGGCAATAGTAACTTGTATAGAATCAATTGTTACTTTCGTATACGTTAACTTTTTATTGGAGTTGAACTAGTTTATTTATTATCCTAAGTATTTTCTGTAAATGAACCAGTACCACATATTAAAAATATAATTTCTTTCATGTTCACTTTTCAAAGTTTGTTGACTTCACAATTTAGTAAACAATTTGTCTATAACATGATTGCAAGAGTTACTCTGCTTTATATACCTTTCTTATTAAGGCCAAATGGGTTCACGTTATCCAGTTTTAGAGTTTTCTTCTGTCTTAACTCAATAAAATATTTTACTTAAAATATCTACACTGTTACCCGCTTTGATGACATATATATAAGGTTATAGAAAAATGAAGTGTATTTTACATATATGTGAGATCTATGAGGGAATAGGTAGTGTTTATATTAAGACAGCATATTTTACAGACATCTTAGAATGACAAAAGAATGTTAATCTTAAAGTTTTAGTCAGACAAAAGAAGTTCTGTTGATGTAAAGAGATACTAGAGGGCTTTTGCTTAACTTAAAAGACTAAAATATGCTCTTAATAAGGTTGCTGTCAACCTCAAACTCCCATCACTGTAGGTGTCAAAACCTGAGGACTTTGAAATACCTTGGGAAAAGTAATTAAAA
>VZRN01004656.1:2216517-2262225 GCA_013397935.1 Dasyornis broadbenti | reverse complement strand
TGGTTGAAATTTGAGGGAACAAATGTAACAGCTGTAAATTAATTGAATGATGAAGGCTGAGTTTACTAATTCAGACTTTAAGTAAACTATCTATGTCTACTCTTTTGGCCTATAAATTTACCAAGAAATTTCAGAAAAAGAAAGCTTTTCTTGAAGGAGTGGTCATTATTCCCACTTTCTTCATGCCAAAAGTATTATGACATTCATTCTGAAAATCTTTTTATTAGTTTCAATGCACACCATGTAGGTATGAATATTAAACATAAGATTTTTCTTTCCATTACTTTAAGGATGATTCAACAACAGTAGAACAGATTACTTAGAGAGTTGTGCAGTTTCCATCTGTGGAGTTTTCAAAAGCTAGCTGGCCACAATCTTGAGCAACCTTCTTGTGCAGGGGGCCTGGCATAGACAGTCTCCAGAGGTCCCTGCCATCCTCAGCTGTTCTATGAGTCAACGAGTCTATGGCATGGGACTCACATTCCAGAGGGGCAACTATCATAGCCCTGATACCTTTGGCAGTAGTGGAAACGCTAACTGCTGTAATGAAAGAAAAAAAAAATGGATCCATTGATGTTTTAAAACCTTCTACATTCAATTCACGTTGAGAACACAATGTCTAAGACTAATTTTCTTCTTGTTTTTAACCAAGCCTTTAGATATATCCCTAATAAAAAAGTATGTTAGGCAGTTTCTGCATGTGAAAGCCATCAGAATTTTCCTCTATCATTTATTTGGACATTTCTAAGAGCAGAATAATTTTCTCTGAGTATAGGCAAGAACACTCACCTATAATCCTGTGAAAGTGGACCACAGCTCTACTATAACATGGAAGCTCTGCTGGGGTAAAGCACAGTTGCAACGTCACTGGGTTTTTCAGAGACCATAAGTCTGAGATCTCCCCCACGCCCCATATCAGAACAGTAGGCCTTAGAATAAACATAAAAAGCACTAATTGCACTTCCATTTCTTACTTGGACTTCAACTTTCTTGCACCAAATCTTTTCGGAAGAAAGGGATTATATTTTAAACAACTTCACACTTCTTTACAGCAGTCTCATTAAAAAAGAAGAAAAGAGAGGTGGTTTCAGTAATGGTACTTAAATCTGGGGTAAAACTATCAATTACTGAAATTCATTAATTAAGCAAAATATTTGCTGAAAGTTGCTGCACACCTCTCTCAGTTTGAAGATATTTCTATCAAAACACAGTCTCATTAAAATTTTACATGCTAATCAGTATGTTTACAATTTCATTTTATGAGTCTATAATTTTGCACTGAGGTTTTGAATTCTTTTCATTATAATTTTACGCCAATTAACTCAGAGGGGAAAAATGTAATTTACAGGTTTGCATAATTGCCCAGATGTAGCACAAGTTGAAAACAGAAACAAATACTTTTTAAGCTTACAATTTTAAAAAGAAAATAGCTCACTTTAGTTTGTTTTTGGCTGCTAGTTTTGCAAATCTGTTTTTGGAGTTAACGTACAGTATTCTGACTTTGATTAAAATCTAGAGGTTGTTTCAGTGTTCTAGTTTTCAGGACATCAGCTTTCAAATAAAGACTTGATACAAGCATGGAAATCTGAGTTTTTAAAAAACACACATCCTGTATTGGACTTTCCACCAAAGAGAGAGAAACACGATTTACATTCAGTGGGAATCTTGAAGGATAGAATAATTCTCCATTTACAAACTTTTGTTCAGTTCTGTGTCCTATGTGAATAACTTTGCCTGTTGACATTTATTTTTGAGTGTATTTATCATGTAATTTTTTATCTCCTTTTCTAGCACATTTTCTTTTTTTACAAAAAGTTTTGAGAATTCTAGTTTACTATGTTCACTATACAGCATATGTACTTTCTGGGCTTCATGGAAGAGACTGGTGGTGAAGAAAAACAGCCCACATTGTGACAAGAGCAACTCATGGCTATCTGTGAATATTCTACCTTAAAGATTTGGATATATACAGTCTGAAGACTTACAGAACTCCACCTAGTAAACACAGGAGCTGATCCATCCTGGTAAAAGCATCTGTTTAGATTACACATAATTTAAAAAAAAATCCAAATTTCATATCAGCTTTGTGTACTATTTCTCCCCCTGTTTAATTAAAAAAAAAGGTAAAAATTTACAGTAGAATTACATGGATTGTTTTCTCTCAGATAGCTGGACAGTAATATATATTATTACTACTATGTGTTATGAGGTATTGTTTGCTGTAGGGTATTTATACAATAAATACAAAAATGAATTATAGAATGGTTAAAAATCTCACACTTCAGGTTTCAAAAACATTTTTTTCAGGAATCTATGAGGAACTATGACTTTTCCTAGAGCATGTTTTGGAGAAGAGGCAGCAGATCACTAAAAGCTTCTATGTTTTTATTGAATACCAAGTGTTCACCATTCTTGAAGGCAACATTTTCGAATACATGGGCCACCATCATGGAGACTCTCTGATAAGTGTCAGAAGACTGAGAAAAATTGCTTTAGAATACAGATAAGAGTGGCGGAAAGAGAATGACAAAAATATTTTCCTAAAAGAAGCCAACAGCTCCTTACATGCAACTGATATAAAAAGGAAATTGTGATTAATACCAGAAGAATCTCAGTTTTAGGGGGGAAAAGTGTTTTAAAATCCACTCTCAAATTAGTGGGTATCTTCTGAAAAATACGTTTTTCTCTTACCTGGCCTAATATAGGATACGAAAACTTTTGTAAGAGAAGGTAGATAATGTTTCATTTAAATGTCCTCTGCAATGCTCATACACACACACACACAAAAGGCCCCATAATGGATTTATCTATTTCCCTTACTTCAGCTTTTATATAAAAGCTAAAATACATGCCTAGATTGTTGCAATTTTTCCTGTGGATTATTAGATCTTCTATTACATCTCCTGCTGATGCACTCCCAGTTTTGGCAGTGGCCAGTCTACAATCATAATTGAAAGCATCACTACTGTTTCTGTACCACTAAAGTATTATTCATGGAACTTTTAAAGATCCTTGTGCATTCAATGAATTTTATTTATGTAATAAAGAGGTTAAGCTTTTTTCTTGAGGAAGCTCATTAAATACAGTAGAAACATGAAAACAAGCTAAATTTGACAATGTGTTTGAATAATTTAAGGGAAAAAAATAATTAAGATATGGAGGTGTGAATTTTAATTATCCTGAGATACTATCTCTCTAGTGTATTAATAGGAATTATGCAGGTTCTAACTCTTAATTATTGATACATGTGTTTGAAAACATGATGGTGAAAGGGTTTTCTAATATGAAAATATACATTTGCATCTCACCTTTGAGCAGATCCTTTTGAATGCTTGAAAACAAAGCTGCAATGTCATAATCCTGGAAAAATTTTATCAACTTCTCTAATACACTCTATCATGTTATCCTATTAAAGCCAGTATATATGGACTGCTTGTCTTAAAGAGCAAGATGAGTGCAAACACTAGAGGCTAGTGGGTACTGCACTACAGCAGCTAAGTTTCTCAAAGTACTTCAGAGAGAAAAGCAGAAGATTTTAGTTTATATCTGGGATATTTTGTCTTCAAGTTTCACAATAAACAATAACATGGGCTTTGTAAGCACCAGTTGTTCATACAAAGGTAAATACTTGGTAAAAATAAAGGCATATATTTCAATAATAATGCTCAATTTAAATGAAAATGGTAATAAAAGTATTAATGAGAAGCATGGACTCCTAATCTTCAGTGTGTAATTCATTTTGTTATCAAAGCAAGTCTACCCACAGTTGAAGTGATACCGTTGGCACCAAAAAGCTAATATTATCTGCTTGCAAATTGTATTTGTTTTCATTTTTTACCTAACATTCTCAGATACCAAAGCACAGATTACTACAAATAAGGGGAGAAAAATTTTGATGTTTTTCAGCTTTCTTTTGTCATTTATCTGGCAGCACCCTGCTGGAGTTTGTTTTTCTGGTTCCTGTCATGCAATCAAATTTCCTCTTCCCCGCTGTTCATGTAATTCTTTCACAGACAAAAACGAAGAATTGAAAAAGGAATGTTTTAAGCTAAATCAGTAGTCCACACTTTTTATAATTTCTGAGGAAACAATTCGATTTGATTGATTCACAAGGATAAGTATGATTATATACGTACTAACACAGTGCTATTATCCTCAGATCTCCATGTATGTAGTAAAAGACAGCTGAGGGAGTGATACATTTGCAGTGGTAGGATGAAGTGAAATGATATCTCAGAGTCCCCAGAGAGGTTAGATTTGAACACAAATAATGAAATTATACAAAGGACCAGCAAGAATAGGAAGAGATCACCAGGAAAACAACGAAGTATGTAGCAGTGAGGCAAAAACAGTGGAAGCAATGACCTGGGACAAGAGAAGAACGATTCAGTGGGTAAGTAAGAAAATTAGTCAAACATGATAGGTAAAGGAACCCAGCTGAACTTAGATGAGTTGAAATTGTAGATTCAGCCAGCAAGGCAGCAAAATAAAGGAGGGTTTGTGAATAATGATGGTGAATGCAAAGCATTCATCCATACCATAAATGGGGGAAATAAATAAGCCTAGTAGAACAGTGATGGGCAGAGTATCTCAGACAATTACATGACGTGAAAAAGAAATAGCTTTGCACGTACTGAAGCCTACATTTACAACATCCCTTAAAGATATTTCTCTGAAGGGAGCTCAAGACTCCTGTAAACACTGGTTATATAGAGATTCCAAACAGGTAGTATATGCCTAAACTAATTCTTTACAAGTATATGCATTGAGATTATTTTTTTCAAAACAGAAAGGGAGAAATCCCTCCTTTTTGAGGGATCAGTAAGGTGGGAAAAAAAATTGTGAACAGAGTTGAGAGAGGGAAAATAGTAGGCGAATTAGACTGGTGCCCTTCTTCCAAATAAAAGAAGTTTAAAAAATTAACCAGAAATGTCTTTATTCTGGACTGTTCCAGCCCTGACCTTTTCTAATAATTCTCATCATTACAAAGGTATTTGGTCCATGGTGACAATGTCTAGAATCTGCAATGCAAGAACATTCTTTACAAAATGGTAGATTATGAAAACTTTTTCTTTCCCTGAAGGAATTTGCAAGGTGACTGTCACTGTTTTTTTATTCTCAGTAGCTCATAAGCCAAAATAGACTATCTCTACAGCTGTACCTGGAGCTGGATACATCATAAACGTATGAGTGAGGTTCGTGTTTCTCATTCTTGCTGCAGTTTCACAGATACAGCTCACTAAGGAATTCTTTGGATTTGTGATATTGATATGAAAGAAGGAAATGAGGTGGAAAACGTTAATAAAACAATAGCTCTAGAAGTCTGATCAAATGATGAGCTGTCAACACAGACATTTCCCACTCTTGAAGTCTATATGACAGTTTTGATATGATGAAACATGGTAAAGAGGAAAAGCAACCAAATGAGGTAATTTAATCTAAAAATATGACTTGGAATTGGTCCTCCTGATGTGTCATCCAAATATAAACAATGTAGGTTTTTTTTTATTACCCCACACAGTAGAAATGCAGGTGTTAAATTTAACTCAATGAGTACCCCTATCTTTCAGAAAACTTGTCTTCCCTGTATTTCAGTGCCCTTAACTGCCTTTTTCCTCCACCCAAGTCAGTATTCTTTAACTAATATCTTAGTGAAAAGGTACATTTGGGATGTTATCACAGACTCGGAGAAAATTCAGACTATTTTAGATCAAAAACTTATTCAGATAAAAGTAATCTGCCACAGAGGTGGAGTTAGCAATTCAGGATCAGTACTGGGAAGTTCAAAATGTACTCTCCAGACCTAAAATTCTGTTTCTTCTACCTGATCCATATATTACACTCCTACTACTGTAGCATAGGAGGACATTCTAAGAGCCTTCTTGCAGAAATGTTAATGTGATTAGGATTTTGCTTAATTTTAACTTTTTCTCACAATTCTTTTTTCTACAAAATTAAAAAAGAGAAGATTAAAACCCTATTCTGAAAGATTTTTTAGTTCCAGTCAAAATAAATGCAGTTTATGGAAAACATTCTTTAAAATACTTCGTTTCTTAATATTGAGTCAAATTCAAAAAGTCATTCCCTAAACAAAAAAATCCAAGCGAGATTTGAAAAAGTACCTTTAGAAGGATATCTTCAATAAGCTGTGTAGAAGTCACACATTTCTCCCTTCATAAGAGAAAATATGTGAATATATAATATTCAATAGTAGTTGGACAAGTACGGCCACTTATGGAAATGACAATTTAGGCCATCACTTTGGAGCTGGCTTCTTTTACTTAGATTTTGTTTCGATTTGATTCTCTTGACTTCAGCAGCCAAAGAAGATGTTTTTCTACAGATAAAATTAACATCTTCACAAAATAATTGTTTTACTAAGTGAAGTGGCACAAAAAAAGTCAGAATCTGAACTGACATCAGCTGCAAGGTATAAAAAAATCAATTGAATCTCTGATACTTTAGTTTTCAAATTCTGTTTAAAAAAAAAATTAAATTAAACTATTATTCAGTTAAATCTCCTGTTTGCCCCCCACCTTAAAGCACAATCATTGAATAGCTCTGTTGTGAAAGAAAAATGTGGAGTTCTATGAACAAAATTGGTACTTGAAGGTCAGTTTTAATTAACGTTTTTTCCAAATAAGCAAGAAAAATAACCTTTCTGTGTAACACTCTAGTCTGATGAAAGAAATTTTATTTTATTTATTTTATTTTATTTTATTTTATTTTATTTTATTTTTTCCCTTACAAGACACAAAATGAAAATCACCCTGTGTGGGTCATTGCATAAATGATTTTAAGTGCACCAAAATAGATAGGGAACATTTATTCTTCTATTATTGCATGAAGTTTCCAATTTATTAGCAATTGCAGATTTATAATCATCACAGAGCTAAAGACATAAAGAGCAATACACCTAATGTTCTTTTACAACAAACTTTTCCTTAATGAAGATTTCAGTAAAACTTTTTATAAAAGTATTGAACTATAATGACCAATTCTTAATTTGTGAGTTGTGTAACTACTGTATAACAAAAGCAACAGAAGTTCTTTTTTCTGAAGTATAAATATTTTGTTAGATCTATCAAAATATTTGAAAATATTCACATTAACAAAAGAGCAGATGTGTCTGAAGACAGATGGATCAGACAAACTCATTTAAATTACAATCTGGATCCGTTTTAACAGTCAGAACCCAACAAGAGGAGAATGTTGTTTGGTATCTTGTTGGAAAAAAAGTTGATGATTTCAGCCTAATTTTAGTAAATTACAGACTACATCATATGATTACTAAGAAGAACTCTCAGTTAAATCTGTGAGGCAACAAAATTAGAAACAAGTGTCCATTTCAGCCCTGGAAATCATCCTGCAAATACACATAGAGTGGTTGTACTCTTTAATGTAACTTGCCACCAAGAACGTAGTTTATCCTAAGTTTTATTGATTGTTAGATGCCATATAACAATCTTCAGCTTTTGTTCAAATTTCACTTCCTGAATATTTTCACTCCCTTTTAATCTTGGTTTACCTCTGAATTTTCATCTGTATTCCTGTTAACAAAGGATACCATTTCTTGGTCTGAAATAGAGAACTAAGACAACTTTACAAGTTCCTTTATCTAGAAAATGTGCCCTAGTTTATCCCAACTCAATATCAGACTAACAGGGCACAGCACATATGCCAAAATCCATCCTCTTTGGAAAGAAAACTTGAGTGCACAACCTAGACAGAAATAAGGTCATGCCCTGTCAAAGCCCTTAATTTATTGATTGCAAATATATGATATATTCTTTAAAGTATGGACCTATTATTTACACAGCTCTCAACTGTAATTATCTAACTGTGAAGTAGTGTAATTAGAATATTTATCTTTTAATAGTATTCTATTTATAGCATTTTTAAAATCATAAACATAATGTGCTGTGTGGTGCATTAGATATTTTTTTTGTTAACAGAAAACCTACTAAATACAGTATTTTTTCTATAGAGTAAATAATTTTAAATACAGGTATATTTGTTGTATTTCAATTAGTTATTGAGAATATCATCATCTCTTAATAAAGAAGTTGATGTATATATTCGATGGTAAGGATGGTTTAATTTCAGATCCTTATCAATTAGGCCACTTCTCTCATCTGCTTGAATGTGCAGCTATAACAAAAGACTTGACATCTCACAAGCAGCAAAAATTTACCTTTGGCAAGTACTAACTGAACTTTGGATATTTATTTGTAAGTTTGAGGTTATTTTAGATCATACTAATAAAAGATGTAAGATAGACCATATAATAAACATATAAAATTAATGAAAGACTTCTCTTCAATAAACTCCATGATAGTCTACTGAAAAGCGATTGGAGAAAACATAATTAAAAATGCTTGCAAGTCTCCAAAGCCTTGTATTAAGGCCAAGATTGCTGAAACTACAGCCTTAATCACCTTCTTTAAATTTTAGCTGAAAAATAGAAAAATAAGCAAGCTAATAAGCACGTGTATGATAACAAACTGGGAAGTTATCAGCACCTTGGAAGCACTGAAGTGTCAAACTAACCCCATCTATAGCAGCAGTTTTAGGATTGGAAGAAGCAGTCAAAAGGTAGATCTTGACTAAGAGACAATAAACGTAGCTTCATTAGAGTTTACCATGTGATGCACAAAAACATGATCACAATATTGCAAGACAATATAAGACTAATTGATCAGTCATATGCAAGGAACAAATATTATTTAATAAACTGCCAGCCAGCAGCAAATGATGTCTGGAATATTCTCTTTAATGTGTTCATCAATTAAACACTTAATGAAAAATCAATGGAAAATAAATTCTTTTCTGAGTCCAAACAGGTTGAACCAATACGGAAGGACTAAATAAGAGGAAGAAACACTTTGACTAAATAACAGGAAAACAGAATTGCAACTGTAAAGATGATTAATCATGAGACTAAACTGGAAGAGACTGTAGTATATGCAGAATCAAAGAAACAACTGCCAGTACTGGTGAAGATATGTTTCCTTGTATTAGTCAAAGAAAATAGACTAGATGATCTGCTGAGTATCCTTGTAGTCCATCACTCTACTAGAAGATTTCAGACCAAATCTGGGAGAATAATTATTAATGTTTGTATTTTTATGTACAAGGTTAGTGTTACTAGTTCTAGTTATTTTCTAGTTCTTATGTGCCTCCATCTGAGTATGTTCTTGCTTTTGCAGAAACTAAATTTAGTATTCATGAGGGTGCATCCCCAGACATCCTTTCAGTTCCCATCTCTGAACCCTTTGTCCAGGTATGTGTCTAATCTCTTTTTGAGCTGCTAATATTTTCTACCTCCACAGGCTCCTGTGGCAGCACATTTCAGAAGATCAGTACCTGCTGCATACATCATTGAGGCTGTTTTGAACTATTCTCCTGTAACCTTCATTGCATGTCCCTGTTTTCGACAGTGTAGTATTTAGTGCACCTTTAATGAAGGATCAGTCTTCAGTTAAGCCTGTGACTGTGGTTTTGCAAAGACAGGCACATCCTGCCAGCCTTTTCCTTACTGAACAGATACATCAAGTCAATGATTTGAGAGAGTTGTGAATGAGGATTTCAGGATCTGCTTCATATCTGCCAGTTCCAGTCTCAGCATGGTTAAGGCCGAATTGTTTTTCCCTAATGATTCCTTATGTTCATTTTTATGAAGGTCATCTGCCATATTTCTACCTAGTGTCTCAGTTTCATGAGGTTCATCTGCAGTTCTTTGACACTGATAATTTTGACAACCTAAAAAAACCTAATGGAGCATCTGTGACTGTTCTCCGGGTTAATGGTGAAGTCATTGAACAAAGTTCATACTGACAGTCTGTTGGAGGTTGGGAATTTTTCCATCCTGTGGCTAGAGAGACCTTAACGGGCCTTAACGACGGTACTTAAGAGATAACGATTGGGTACTTAAGAGATAACGACTGGGTACCTAAGGGACAAAGACTCACTTAAGAGACTAAAAACATAGCCAGGTGTGGCAAGAGAAGAAAGAGGTGGCTGGCCGTGGGTAGAGACTCACTTGTTCCCGGGACTTGTTGGAGGAGACGGCTGCTGTTTCGTCTTCCCCTTCACTGCTGCCGCGGGAGCTCAGCACTGCCGGGTTGTGCTTCCTTGCTGGAGTCTCTGCTACCCTTTTGTTCGCCGGCTCGAGTGGACAAGCTCTGCCGCCCAGTTTGCTGCCCTGAGATTCCCTGCTGCAGCTCCGCTCGCCGTGCAGCCGCCTCGCCCTCAGCTCCGTCCGCCATCACCGAGGAGCTGAGCTCGCGTCACAGCGCCCCCTGCCGGCCATGACCGTAACTGCACCAAAGGGGAGGGGCGGTGTCTGGCAGCCCAGAGAAAGCTGGCACCGGGTTTCTGGTTTGTTTATTTGTTATTGCTACTGTTGTTGTTGCTTGTTTTCCGCGTTATAGTTATGAGTAAAGAACTGTTATTCCTTTTCCCATATCTCTGCCTGAGAGCCTTTGATTTCGACCCTATAACAATTTGGAGGGAGGGGGGTCATATCCTCTAAGGCAGGTTTCCACCTTCCTTAGCAGATGCCTGTCTTCCAAACCAAGACAATATGTATATACCTGTAAGCGTTATTATTAACACACTAATCAATTTATATCAGGTAATATTCCACCTGGTCCAAAGCTTGAAGAGACATCCATCAGATCCTGAAATGCAGACAGGAAGGGAGAATACACCGAGAAAGCAAAATCAGTTTTTAGGAACTGCTGGCTGGCTGGAATTTCTGATCCTTTGCTGGTCTTTGAGATGTGAAACATGCTATATTCAACAGTTAAAGTCTTTTCAGTTTAGGATGATGAATTTTTGAACAACCTGACAAAAGTTAATGCAACTTTTCCAATTTACACTGTAGGACTGTTGATTTAAGTCATGGATATACCACCTGGAACATTTATTTCCTATACAAAAGGACTTATTTGCAGCCAAAACCAGTGCACAGGTGAGCATTCAAAGAGATATATGAAAGTTCAAACACTCTGTTTACAACTTAGCATGGCATAAATCTGACCTGCTGTAGTTCGCTCCAGTCCTGACAGCCCTGTGTAATCTGTGCAGTATGAAGGATGTGTGGATTAATACTGGAGAATTAGATGCTATCCTTACCTCAGAGCAGCTGTAATTCCACTGCTGCTGGAAGATAATAGTTTTTAGATCAATTGCTTAGACTTTAGGCTACAGGTATGGTGATTTTAAGCTCATATTTTATGGTGGCTGGGAGACTTATCTTTAGTTTAAAAATGTCACATAATATGTCAGTGTTTTCTGTCATTGGGTGGTTAGATAGGTAAAAGATAAAACTATAAGGATTTAAAATAGCATAAAAGAGTGTTTTATGTTATTTTTAGCTTATGTTTCATGAAGTCATACAGTGCTTACACTCAAGCCACTTTATTTGATCATTTTTTCAGTCTTTTTCAGATGACTCAGTATATCTCAGTGAATCTTGTATTTGTAATTAATGTATGAGATAATTTTAGCGTGTATATCTAGCAGTATACATGATGTGTATATATGCACTGATGCCCGTCAAATCTGCATTAAGTAATTAGACAAATGCAGAGGGGAAAAAATCATAGGAATAACTGACCTTGATCATGTTACAATTTGTAATAGCATATAGTGATACTTCCCCTAGAGTTGTTACAACCAACTGCTAGAAATGATAAAATTACTCAAAGCTGAGAAGCCTGCACTACACTGGAAACACACTCAAACTTAACTGGTTCACTAGGATCTTTCATGGAAGAAGAAAATTTGAAGAGCACTTCTCTCCTGGTGTTGCTATTTGAAATTATGGCCAGCCCCAGATCTCCTATGGAAGGTTGCACTGGAGCTACAAACCAAAGAATTATGCTCTCTGGATGGATTTTTAATACGCAGGGGAAATATCTGCATACTGACAACCATTCTTTGGTGCCTCCTTACTTTAATAGGCCATATCCCCTTCTATAGAAGTGTTATGATTTCTTTGAGCCTTACGTTGTACAATTTTATGAGCCTTCTTTGTAGTTTAATGGAAGTTTATTTTAAATGTGTTGTTTTAAATGAGTTAAATTAATTATTTATCCATTTATGTAAGTAGTGTTAGCAATGAACCTCTGGGAAAACTGCAAAACATTGCCTGGCTTGAGGTGATTGATGACCTTTGTGTCCTGGTAGATCTCTGACATTCTGATTTTCATTAATTGTTAATGTAGTGAATTCTTTAAATATTATCTTTTTATTCTATTTATATAGTGTTATGCTCACTTGCACATCCAGCTGGTCATTACAGTTAACAATGTTCAAGTTTACACAGAGATTTGCTACTTAGAAAATATATTGCCATAGAATATCATGACTGATATTGAAATTACCCACTGCACAACTGAAGCCCTCTTAATATCCTCTAAAAAGAAAATTAGGCTTTTTGTGACAAGGCTGATTTTCTGTGTAGTAGTTGATTGTCAGCTGATGGAGAAACAGTAGTTTGAATTGGTAGCAAGGTGCTTCTTAGAACTAATGTCAGGATAATTTAGTTTTCCCTTTATTTATATTCCTTCTGAATACTGGTACAATATTCAAGGAAAGAAACTCAACCCTTCATAGTGCTATGATGTGTCTGGACTGGCTTGTTTAATACAAAGTATCAGCCTGTAAAGGTGCTGCTATGGTCAGGAACAGAACTGAAAATATACACTGTTTACACTCTCATCTTCTAATCCTTGGCCCTCTCCTTTTCCTTTGCCTACATTGCCTGCAATTTCTGTATCCTTCAATTATTCCATAATTTCATTGCCATGGTTATTGTAGTAAAAGTTGACTTCAGTGAGTTTAGCATTCAAATAAATTAGCATACTGTAACACAGGTTTAATATGTGAAAATCGGATATAGGAAACAGCATGCCCTTAACAGTGCTTAATGTCTTACCTGTATGGTTTATAAAAGGTAACAGCCAAGTGACATAAATAAAAATGTGTCCAGTAAACCTTTTTTCTCTATTACTATGAATAATTTTAATAACAATTTTTTAAAAACTATTTTTAGAAATTTTTGTTCCATGTACATAGACTCTTCTAGTGCTGCCAGTCTTTCTTTTTTTTCCAAAGTTATCATTTCCTTACCCAGAAATTTCATACACTTAACAACTTCTATTTTTCTTTTGGTACTACCTACTTCCTTTTTTTTCTGTTAAAAATAGTTATTGTTGCTGTCATTTCATTTCTTCTTCAGACTGAGCTTTTACTTACAGTTTTCTTCTTTCTTTGTTATAAAAATGTTAAAACTCCCACATCTATTCACATTCATATTTACTTTTCAATGAATTCACTAGTGATCTTCTTTATTATTGAAAAATTATCTCTTTGAAATACCATCACTGAGTGGGACTGTCTTCTCTTTATCCATACTTAATGAAACCAGGAGAGAGTTTTTGATTCTTGGGCAAAAGCTAATCTAATTCCTCTTCTACTTTATTCCTTAAAGAGCGATCACTACGTTACATGGTTAAGAGACCAAAACAAAGCTAAATAGAAAAATGTGATTTGATTAGAGTCCCTTATCAAATAAACTAGAGTCATAAAGTCAAGAACATTTCAAGATACATTTAGAGAATCAAGTGAAAATAATCTAATCCCTGGGCAATCCCCTCCCTTGACTGGCTGTCAAGGCTGCTGACTTATATTCAACTTTCCGTTGACCAGGACTCCCAGGTCCCTTTCCATGGCAGTGCTTTTCCTGAAGCATATTTCTTAAATCCAGTGTCTCCTAAAGCTATGACCATGAGTGACAGAGTTTTAAATTTCATCTTGATTAGGCATATTTATATGCACTCTCTGTAAGTACTGACCCATGGTGGTAAAACCAGCAGTAGCCATGCTGGGTTACTTACCAGTTTGTATTTATCCCAGTGATTCCTTCAGCACTGTAGAAACTTTATGGGATCTTTTTTAACATTTGGGAGCAGACAAACACTGAAGATAATGTAGGGCTAAGAAAAATTGTCAGTCAGGACAGAATGATGCTTCTTTATTGCATGACTGATATAATGAATTTTCTTACTAGCAAAAATGCTTGCCCTCTTGTAACACCTTAGTGAATGTCCCTGCCAGCAGAAAGGTCAGGTTATAAGATGTGACTAATATTATTGTCAAAAAGCTCATATATTTCAATGCCATTTTTATTGTGCCTTGGTTTGGCACATATTGGGTGAGACCAACAAGATTTTTCATCCTTTTTTAAGAGTAGATAATGGATAGCACCCATTTAGAGGCACAATACTTTCATTAAAAGCATTCCGTGCTAGATGGATCATACCTATCTGTTTCCTTTTTTTTTATCTGTGACAAGTTGCTTAGGGACACTATGCTACTGACAAAGAAAGATTTCTCAAACAAGGTAATGTACAGAAGCCTGTGGGTAAGTCAAGTACTTCTTCCCTATTCATTCTGCTTCTGAGACAGGGTATGTATTGCTTACTATCTTGACAGGCATCCTTACCCTGAAGGCAGTACATCAGCAAATGTCAGGTCATGTGGGTAGCCCCTTCAGTGTGCTAACTGAAGGGGGTTACTTCATAATGGTAATGTCACCATGACTGATATAAAGACATCTTCTATGTGAAAGCAAGTACTTGGAAGATGCCCATAGGTATCTACCGTAGATAAATCACAACCTTATTTCAAGACATTTTTATGGAAGAAGAACAGACTAGAGAACAATTTACTGTAGTGTCCAACTAGATAGAAGTGGATTGGGTGAGATCTGCATTTAATTACAGAAGACCTAAAAGTGAGAACATTAACTCTTCTGTCCTAGAGAAGTACATGAAGCTTTTCAAGCTTAGAGATGCCACAAGTAGTATTGGATACTCATACTCCATACCAGCTAAAAAGAGAAACATGAGAGTCCAGAATCCAGCCTGAACAACAAAGTTTAATTTGCAAGCAGCCTTGCTTATACACACTAAAATAATCTTTCTAAGTAAAAGTATGTTTTTCTTTCTGGGAGAAACAAACATTTGTTACCTATACTTTTGTTATCTATTTAGGGAGGAAGGAAAGCTAGAGAGAACAGGTACTAAGCTGAAAAAATCTCCTGCTTCCATCTTAGCAAAAGTTTTCTATGCAGATATCTGTTTATCATGTGCAACGTTTTTTCCCTTCACTATTTTCTTCTGCCAGTATCTATTATCTCAAGCAATGCATGTGTAGAGTATGAAGGGTAGAAAGTATTATAATATTTTGTAACAATGGTGCTTGCAAATGTTGTAATATTTATTTTCTATTATCTATTATAATCCACTTGCATTTTTACTGTAGTACACTAATTCCTTGAACTGTATCTATAGTAAAACAGTGACCACAATGCAGCCTTGGAGTTTTTAAAGATAATTGTTTCTATTACTACTCAGAATTCAGCTATTAGCTCAGTGGAGTGGGCGTTCAGGTACTTATTGACTTGATTTCTCCCATTACTTTTTCCCCCTGTTTTGAGGGCTACAGATATCCTAACACTTTTCTCTGAAAGGCACAGAGGTGTGGCAAAATGATTGCAATTCATACATAAGATTGTCTTTTCATTTTGGAAGTCATATTATTCTTCTCTTTTGGCAACAGAGAATTTTAAGATGCAATGGATGTTCTGCCCTGAGGAGAATTTCTTGACATTACTGCAACAAACTGTTGTCTCTTGGCTGGTAGAAATATGAAGCAGACACAGCAATAAAGGGGAAAAGGGTATTTACCTTGGTTTTAATAGGATCCTAGGTGCACAGCTCTTCGAAGGTGTAAACACACCGAGAAGCACACCCAGTATATTGCGTATACAATTTTATGGACCTCGCAAATTAGCATATCTACCTAAAATCCCCCAATAAGAAACTTAATAGATGAAGTAATTGTCCCCCTATTCTAATTACCCCCCTCCCCCCAAGAGATTACAGTCCAGTTTACAAAATATGTTCCAGAGAAAAGGTTTCAGCCAAGGTTGGAGCCTTTAGTTCTGAGGTAGTATAGAGCTCTTAGCCTCCTACTGTGAATGTTTGGTCTTTCTGCTTTGCAAAATTCCCAAACTTAGTTAACTATCAGACTACAATAATTACAAATACGTGGGGCTAAAGTACAAAGTGTGTGTAAAGGGTACAGGGAAAGGGAAAGGGTATAAAAATGCATAAAAGCGGTATAAAAAAGAAAAGACAAAAAATCATCAGGCATCAAAAGGGATCCTAACTGTATGTCACTATGAACTATTATTTCTCTAAAATCCAGTATATTAGTTACCCAGTAGTAAATAAAAATGGCCTTCTTTATCTACTTACAAATTTGAAAATTCCATATTACCCTTCTTTCAACTCAGTAAATATTTAACCTTGTATATTTAATTGGTTTAAGAATTATAGAAGTGGCCAGTACATGAAGGTAATACGGGAGACTGGATTTCTCTTGGAAACTAAACAAGAACAATCTGTCTTTTATGCATTTTTTCAAGCTAGGAACCCAACCATCCATGAACCTGGTCTTGGTCTGTTGAGACAAACTTGCATTTCAGCCTAATCTATTTCAGGCTCACAGAGCTTTTGGTAAATCAGATTAGAGAAAAAGAACTGCAACGTGTGTGAGTTTAGGGCACAGGGGAAAAAATAAGAAAAGAAAAGGAAACACTGGGGCAAGCTTGTAATTCAGACACAGAACTTCAGGAAGACAGGATTTGTGGCCAGAAAAACATCAAGCAGAGTGGAGATACAGAGCTCAAGTTCACCTCCCACAGTGCTTTTCTGACTGAGGAGCAGGACTAACCAGAGCAAAATCCAAGAAAACAAAACCAAAGTACATCAAGTATTTGGCAGCAGCTGAGAAGGGGTTTTCAGGCACATGGTAAAAGAGATCTGGTTTGAAGAAGGGAAGGGAGTATGCCCATGGTAAAAGAAGAGCAAATTCAGATGAATATGTTCACATTCTTATAACATGTTCTGGGTTTATGTTGGGGCTGTCCAGACAGCTAGTGAGTCTGTTCTAGAATGAAGCCACAAAGTCAGCGTGGATCATTTCAACACAGAAAATTTCTGAATAGGTTTAAACTCTTCTGTAATGAATCCTACTGATGGCTGGAGGGAGGTGTTAATGAGTATGAAATGGAGCCTGGGGTAACAGAACTCCCTTGCCAATGTGTTAAAGTTTAAGCTACTATAGAAATGGAAGTGGCTGTCATGCAATGTCAGCCTTGAGATGTGAACTAGTATTTAACTCTTCTCAGTCATGCTAAACTCCTCTCTTATGACTCTGTTCTGGGAAACACTGTATACTTCGGGTCCATTGTGTACTTTGGGTCTATTTTATACTTTTGGTACTTTTTTCAACCACTTTTTTTTAAAACTGGTCTTGTGAATCAAGATGTATTATAGGTGGCTACAAGTAAAAAATAAATTCAAATATTTTGCTCTGTGGAATTTGGAAAATTATAATGAATATAAATGTTCTAATTAAGTCCTAATAAGATGTGCTGTGGATTTCTGTAAAAAAGAGAAGACATTTCTGGAAAAGAATCCTTTTATCTAAATGTAAATTGTTCAAAGGGAAAATCAGATTCCATAAAAATAAAGTTGAAAACAGAAATGTAAAGTCTGCATTCCTTGTTAAGATAAAAAAGACTCTCTTCTCATAAATGTGGAAGCCAGGCCATCATGGTCATTTATCTTCTGTTCAAAGCAGCAGTTTATCAGCTCTGCTTTGCCCTCTCTGCTTTTTTCCTATGCAACCAGTTGACTTCCCTAAGGTTTTGTCTGGCCAGTGAAAAAAATAATTTCATTCTGCTATTTATCTTTAGGCAAGCATTTTTCCATATCAACTTTATTCAGTTCTTATCCTGCACTGCTCATTTCTGGGCATTTTATTTTGCTGTTACAGCATAGAGCAGTGAAAAATCTGAACAGTTCATTCCATAAGAGTTTGTGGGGGCAGCTCTAAGGCTTTCATCAGAGTCCTTCAGCCTGTCAGTCCTTCAGGCTGTCCTTCAGCCCTCTTCAGTTACATTTAGTTTGAATATACTTGCTCTGTCAGAACAAAACAGATGTTATAAAGAAATGTTTTGATATTATTATTTTGCAAAATTTCAATGAAAAATAAATACAGATTAATAAAAATATCAGTTGGTCTAAACCTATCTAGACATTCTTGGCTAGAGTTGGATTCAAATTACAAAGCTTTGTGAAGGGGGTCTGTCTTTGATTTTCAAAAGCATTAGTTTTGCAAAGTATAGATTCTAAGGAAAAAATTTCCAATATTGTGGAATGTAAATCACTTAGAAAATAGGATTCTTCAGAGATAGGATACCAGAGAGACAAAAAAGTATCAAGTTGTCCCAAACATATTATAGCTGCATATTTAAACCCAGAGTAAAGTTGGTGCTACCATCTCAAAGGTCCAGTTACAGTTTTTGCAACATCTCAAAAGGATTCAGTTACTGTTGAGTGGCACTACTTGAACATAGTGCTGCTACTGAAATTAGGTTTCCCAGGTGAGTCAATAGATTTATGAAATTTGACCACTTGTGGAGGGTAAAAACGGAGTGCTTAGAAATGTCTGTAGAAACGTATCTTCCAAGATCTGATGAAGAAAAAGACTGCCTAGAATTTATTTGAAACTGTGCTTTTCTATGTCTTTCAAACAATGTTTTGGGGAATTATTTCAATTGCAAACCAGAATGCTATCTTTTGAATTAGATGGAATTATTGTCATTTGCAAAGCAGTTTCATTGGAGTTGTTAAATATAGGTACATATGTTTTTCTTCCATGGATTGGACTACACAGCAATAACTGGATTAAACAGCTAATCATTGAATCAGTTTTACAGCATTCTCCTCCTTCTATCCACCTTCATCTAGAAACTTGGAATACTTTGACTGGAAATCTTCCATGCAACATCTGGTCTGTTGAGCCTGGTGAATACCACTCTTCTCAAAATCACAACTACCCCAATCTGCAATTCCATTCATGGTCATCTGCTTAGGGACAGTCATAATTGTCAGAAAAAACACTGTCAATGCAAGAAGAGGGAACAGGGATATAGTCAGTAGAGAAATAAACGTTCCTTCCAATATTGTCAGTGCTAATGAATGAAACATTTCAGCTATATAGTCTATGATTGTTTCTCTCTATATTGTGTTTTAAGGCAAAAACATATTACTCCAGAAGTATTTTTATTAATTTCCTACCAATAATAATTTAAAAATAATTTTAAAATTAAAACAGAAATTTTTATGAGATGAAAAATGTATCTCAGATGCAAGACCAATCGTATACCAGTGACAAGAGAAAATTTTGCTGTCCATCGTTCTCACCACGAAATACATGGACATAGCTGCATCACTCAGAACTGAAAATCAAACATGTTTAAGCAAAGGATGACTTTTTACTTCATAAATAAGATTTCTTTTCCCTGCTTCTAAGGCCATTCTGTCTGTCTTTTAAGTTAATTTATAACCTTAATTTTTTTTTTTTACTTCACTATAGAAATTTGTGGGTTTTTGAAGTGAGCATACTTTGTATCTAAGTCTCTTCCATTACTTTCTGCTGTATCACAAGGTTCTTATCTCAGCTTCTCTGTTATTCAATACTGGTATAATGTATTATGCCATTTAGGAAGATCATTCAGTCTTTTTATGACTTTTATGCATATGATAAATCACTCCGGATGGCAGTTTTTCCCAGTTCAGAGCAGTGCTCTCTTCCATCTCTGCCTCATTTATTGATAACTATCACCGGGTGAAGAGCTGGCAGAATCTCAGTCTGGCTCAAACTGAAATAGTACAAATGAATACTTCAAAATATAAACTCAACACCGAGAATACGTTTTTAAATATCATTTTCTGTTAAATAACTGAAGAAACATTTAGATTTTTCAGGAAACTCACAATCTGGACTATAATATTACTTCATTTCGCTACTATTTTGGAGAAACAATTTTAGGATGATAAAGCTTGCAGAGCTCCCACAAGATGGCTTTGCAGTAATGGTATTTTAAATATTTAGAGGGATAGGATTTAAACATGTTAAAACAGCCTGGATAAAACAGGTTTTTACTTGTATGAGAAGCTGATCATTCTCATAAAGTAGAAAGAAAAAATAAGTAATAAAAAGTATTTAAGATAATCTTTTTCGTTTTGCCTTTTTTTTCCGCCTAGTTCAAACACCAGGAAGAGATATCTCTTTTCAGTGTACTTCAGCTTATACCTAAATTTTTTCCCCTCCTTCATAAACTGGAATCAGGCAATGACACCAAAAATGCAATTACTAATTCAACCAGTGGGAGGTTCTTTCCCTTTTGCCATCTGTTGCCTCCCCTGTGTTAGTCACCATAACTTTGTTGAATGTCTGAGCTGGAGAAGGAGACAATGCAGTTAGGGAGGTTACTGGCTGGGCGTGGTAATTGCCAGCCTGCCCTCCCATCCAGGCATCAAAACCCATCCCTGTGCAGGCACCAGAGAGGAATCAAATATTGGAGAACCGAGTTGTTCCAGCTTTAGTCAAGAAGTATAAGTGGTTAAGCAGACCTGCTTGGCAGCCTAAAAGAATGACCAAATTGTTACTGCTGTTTTTATCCAGTGACAGAAATGAGTCCCACTCATATTTACCAAGAAATGGTGATGTCTTCTCACAAAGGTTAAAATAGATGCTGCCACAGTGTGCACTGTATTAATATGCTCACAGTCAGGAGGGAAATAGTTAGCTGGTATGTCAGAGACAAGCAAGAAATACAAGATCATCAACCAAAAAAAGCCTTGTGAGAAAGCAGTGGAAGATGGTAGCATTTGTTGGAAGAAGAGTTTTTGAGAAAATAAAGAGTGATACTATGACACAAGTGTTGTGGTCATTCATAGATTTACTATAACCTGCAAACTTATCAGCCACCAGATATTTGCATGTACCATGGTTAACATCTTATCAGAGGCTCCAGTTAAACTGTTGGGATGCACATCCTTACCCAAAGGATGAATTTCAACTAGAGCCACAGCAGTCTACGTCTCCTTCTTGTTTGTGACAACAAAGGCCTTAAAATCTGCTTGTAAACGAATGTTTTGATCTAAGGAAACTCTAAGTGTCTTCCTGGGAAGTGCAAGTACTAGCTAAGCTGAGCCACCTGGAGAGGAGGTCAGCTTTCAGTGTAAGGGCAGGAGAGAGAAACAGTAGCTACTCACCTGGGAATGGTGATGCTGATCAGGGAACAAGGCATGCTTGTGTAAGCCATTAAATCTTATTCCCTCTCAAATCTAGAGGGCATTAGGTTAAGAAAGTAATCAGAAATCCTTGACCCACCATGATTACGTGATGTATAGATACAGTAGGCAATTACTTGGTGGAGCCACAGGGCTTTCATTTTTTTTGTGTCCTAAGCTCCCCGAACTCATTTCCCCCTTGTTACCAGCTTTCTCTTTTGTGCAAATGTGCAGAAGAAGGGTAATAGCTGGGCAGGGATAGTACATCAATCTTATTATAATCTTTGTTTAATACCATATTTTAACCCATCTTTTTCATTTCAGAAAGTCCAAACCTATCAACAAAACCTTAGCAGGGCTGGTTATGTTGATTAACATGCTTCAGGTTACCTGGCTCTTTTACTGTAGTCAAAATGGCTTTAGTTTGAACACTGAACCCAGAAGTTTCAATGTTCCAATTTAAACATTTATAGCATTTCAATCATTTCTAACATTATTATTAACTAATAAATGTTTTAGCAGCTTGAAATATCTCCAGACTTAAAAGACAGAGTTAGGTACATATATTACAAACAACAACAACAACAAAGGAGCTGACAAGTAGTGAGTTAAATAGAATTAATTTCCTTTCAGTTTCCCAGTGAAGTCATAAACCAATCAGACTTTTTTTTCTCATGTTATATGATACCACCAACCCAAAGTCCCTCAGTGAAATTATTTCCTTGTAAATCATTGCAGTCCATCTATTATGCTCAAGAAATATGACTTTTTTTTTCAAGTGGGTAATATAAAGTAGAAAAAATATGTGCTGCTTCCAGTCTCCTGATATCTGCAGGAACCCCTGGGCTGATCTAAGGCTCACAGCTTCTAAATACTAGATTACTTTTAAAAGCTGATGGGTATTTAGTATAACTGAATATGAAAAGCTTATCAGAAAAAAAAAGGAGAGAGAACAAAGCAAAAAGATATAAGAAAGATTTTCTTTCTCTAGACATACACTTACATATTTTACCATTAATTAAAACTTACTTATATTTATGAGTAATCACTAAATATAAAGATAAACATCATTTGTCTCACTGAATATTATGGTGTAGGTGTTCCCCTTCCTAATCAGAAAGATCCAAATTACGTGTGGAAAGAAACATTCTGATCGATTCAATCTGGTGAGGGAACCTGCAAAGATTATTACAACTAGATATTTCCTTTATGGTTGTACTTAATGGACAGTGAAATATATTATTGTCTTCTTGATTTGAAATAAGAAAATTATTATAATTGATTTTTAATTTAATTTTTAAATTTTATCAAATCAAAGAAAGCATTGGAAAAGAAGATACAGGAAGGAAGGAAGAGTTAAAGTCAACTTTCACTATAGCTGAAAGTTCATTCAGCTACATTTCCTTCAACAAACTTTAAAAATTTTTACTATAAGTGACAATTATCTCTGCACATCCTGATGGCCAATTGGACTCAGAGAACCACAAAGTCATCACGTCAGAGCTCCTTTCTCATTTCTTTTTTAAGGCTAAAGTGTGACAGGGATGTAGCCGACTATAGTTCTTGTTCTCTGAAGAAATTTTTCTGATATTTTTCTCTGCCAACATAGCTAAGGCTTGCCAGAGTGAAGAGTCTGTCATTCTTACATCCATGTATAACATCTGTGAGTTCTTTGATTTGATTGATACACGCAGCTGTAATTTTTAAATACAGAGGCTAGGGATTTTTAACTGTCAGTGTAAGATTGTTGTAGCTCAATCAGAAAAGTTTTCTGATTGCAAACAATATGTTTTTCTTTGCGCAATGCCATATACAGCACCTCATAAAAGAATTTAATATTCTTTGAAGACTTGATAAGAATTATTGGAAGGTAAAGGTTCTCTTATCTTTAGATGCTTTATTAAGTTCATGAGAGATAATATTGTCTTCTTGATAACCTATGTTCATGTTTGTTCCAAAGTTTAATTTCCTAATAATTTGTGAGAACATGAAGAAAAATCTGAACAACAAGAATAATTTCCCTTCCTTCCATTGTCACCTCATTGTCATTATCTCACTTGGAGCTACACTTTGACAATTTTACTGTTGCCCTCTGGGGAGAGCAGCATGTACGTGTCTTTTCCCACAGGAGAAGCCTATTAGAATTGTGCCTTAGAAAGAGGTGGTCTTTCTGGAGATGTTATATAGAGAAAGATCCACAGGGAAAAAAAAATCTTCAGCTATTGAGCTGGAATGTAATGTTCTTTCTGAAGGCTTGTCTATTCTACCTGAATTGGTAGAAAGATATTTCCTGAACACCTGACATATACATATAAATTAAATCCTTTTTTCCAGGCACTACTAATAGTGATTTTTCTAAACAGTTAGAGAGCAAAGATAAAGACTTTTGGTATGAATGCTGGACACCTTATATTAATTTTTAAGGAGTTTCACGTATTCCACTCAGGCTTCTTGGTACACCAGAATTTTGGTAATTGAGTATTGTGGTTGTCTCAAGTAAGGATTTAAAATTTCTGTTCATCAAAGCCTGAAGAAAGATTTCTGTATTTCTAATACAGAATACCAAAAAAAATATTAATATTTCCAAGTTATCTGTGGACCATCATAGTTGTCTAGCTGTGATATCAAGTGGTAAGGGGAAGATTAATTTGGCTTAGTGAAGCCAAAAATTTTCATATTACAAAAACTATGGAACATCACTGAAAACATGCTGCTTTATTGCTGAGTGAGTAACTTGGACATATTTTTTCTTAAACCCTAATAAATTTAAAATAGATTTACTAACATTTCTTTTCCTGGGAGTCTGCCTTGTGAATTTCCATTATTTTTTGATTGTCAAACATCTCACTACCTCATAAATTATTTGCAAGGTGTCTGGAGGTGCAGTTAAAGAGGGCAAACTCGTGTTTCTATTAATGAATTGGTTTCCCTGTAGGGTACAAGAGACAGTACTTCAGTCTAATGAATGGAAAGCATAAAACTTCAAGAATCTTTTTACTAAGAATTATACTACTTTTTACACATAAAGAATAAGAAAGCTGGGGAAAGGGTCTGTCCCTGTATGGCTCTACTTGCCTGAGTAATCCCCTCCTTGAAAATGAAACAAAATGCGAACACTTTTATCCTGTAAGTGTAAATGGGAGTAGGCATAGTTTGTTTTATATCTGGAAGCGTTGACACATCAGTGATATCTATTGTTCTGATCCTGAGGTGCTCTGGCTGTTGATCTCATTTCAAGCTGTGCTGCTACTGTGGCTGCTGGTAGCTGAAACAGGAGCTGTTGGGAAAAAAAAAAAAAAAAGAAAAGAAAAAATCCAGAATAAAGCCATAGGGGAGGGTGTGAAAAGGATTCTCAGAATTTTATGCAAGATTTCTTTAAGTTAGTGGATTGTTCTAATTAAGGATAAATTTTCCATGTCTAGATTTAGAGGTAAGACTAGCATCTAGTCACATACTCCCAAATGAAAAGCAGTATCATTGATAAATGCCTGCTGCCACGATATAGCATTCATTTTCCACTGAGGATTCAGTAGCTTCAATATTTATGTCTCAGCTGGCTCTTATTCAAGCATTTTTTTTCCCCCAATGAGTGACTAACTATCCTCTGCTTTGGGAATTCTGCTTTATGAATACTTTGAATAAATCAGTCCCTTAGAATTCACACGTTTATCAGTATTAGTCAAGGTATTTCATTTGAAAAACATTCTTGCTGTGACACGTGCTAAATAACTGCATTCATACAGATACATATCACATTAAAAAACCCCAAAACCAACCAAAAACAAACAAAAAAACCCCCAGTTTCAGATATCTGAGTAATTTTTCCCCATCTCTTTCCCAGACAGAAACATCAAAGAGACTCGACCATGCCCAAACTACTGTATTTTTTTTCCCTTTTTCCCCCCTTGGATACATCAGCCAATAAATCTTAGTCTTCTCTTCTTGTTGTTTAGCATTTTTCCTATACAATTTAGTTTTCTGTTCTTTCATTTGTTTGATTTTTTTTTTTCTGAGAAACAGCTTGATGCTGAACAGTATTGCTACTAGGCAAAACTTTGATACTAGTACAAAGTAAAATGACTATACATTTAATAGAGAAAGAGTAGGCACAGGATGCAGTCAAAAAAAGTTGCTAAGTAAAGTGTGCACACCACCACAGAATATGCTTTGCTTGTTTCATAGGCAGAAATCTTGGGGAGTAACTCCCTCCTTGGGAAGAAGACTCAAAGTCAGAAAGAGATCTTCATGAAAATACCTAGTAAAGAGTGCAGAAAATGGAAAGCAGAAAAGAACAGTTGTCATGGGGTATGAAGAATTCATTCCTCATTAGTTAGTTAATGAGACAGTTTATTCTGCATATGTAATGCCATTTCTTTTTTTTTGCTTATGTGTCAGAAAAACTGTGATTTGTTCTAATAACTCCATGAACTTAATATAGGACTGTGTGATAAGTCATTGCTGTGTGTGATAACTCATTCAACAGATAGTGTTAGAAACCTACCGAATAACAACTCCATGATTCTGAATCAGTCTTGGATTATCTGTTTATTCAAACTGGCAGATTACTCAAAATTCCACCCCTCTTTTATGAACTGGGTGAACTAAATACAAGCTAAAAGGCTTCATTAATATCTCCCATCTTCACAAAGAGAATTGAACAGAGAAAGGATACAAATTAAGAGAAGAAGGACATGATGTAAACTCATAATATTGTTTCAGAAAATCTTTGAAATGTAATATTTAATTACAGGATATTACTGTCAGAGAGAATGTAGGTAATAGTGCTAATAAATCTATTTCTTTTTAAATAGATATAATAATGTGAAAAATTCTAACTCAACTTTTCAAGGCCAGCAAGGCAAAGACATTAGACATCTCTTCAGAATGGCCATGTGCTATTTCTTTCTCTTTTTGGTCATCTCTTTGAGGAGGAAGAACAGAATATAGGTCAGTTTAGAGGCAGAAATCCCAAAGCAGCTGAAAGGAACCAGGCTGTAGCTTTAGAACAAGCTTCCAAAAGATAACAACACTAGGAGCACAGAAGAGTAGTTTAAGAAGAAATATTAGTAGAATGTTTTTGACTGACTTAAAATAATGAAGGATCTACAATTATTTCATGAGGTCAATAAAACTCCAGATCATCAGGTATTCCAAAAAATATTTGCAGCTTTTTTTTTTTTTTTTTAGCAAGCAGTTTCCCACCCCCGTCTCTCCTCCTCTCTTCCTTATACTACAGACATTTGGAGAATTTTGCACTTAACAAGCAAGGTTTCATTTCTCCTGCAGCTACTGCTCACACTGGATATACCTCAAGTCTGGAACGTTGCATGATGCAGAGATAACTGAGATAACCAAGATCTAAGCAAATGCTATACAGCAATTTTTCAGCTCACCACCAGACATAATCTGCCTTTCTAGGTTGATTTTAGACAGACTTAAATACCTTTCTTTTCACTTACAAGATTAGATTGAATTTAAACTGTGATGGCAACCTCTGCATGTATCTGAGTGGATTTACTATTTCAGGTTTTGACTAGTTTAAGAATTTATGCAATACTCTGTTTCAGTGATACTTTCAGTGTGTGATCTATGGCTACAAGAAACAGCAAATCAATTTTGAGGATAACTTGTTTTCAGGCATCTGAGGAGAAGTGAGATTCCATTAACTCCATCAATCACCTCCTGAATCGTTTTTCCCTTAGGAATGGTGAAATAACTTGGTGTCCTGATGGATGCTTAGGGCCAACACAGAGATAAACAGAAGGGAAAACCCAGAACAAAACATTTCTGTGTTCATTATTATTAAAGGAAAAATTACTCATTAGCTTTCTGATCCAGACATTTTTTTTCTCACATTTCTGTTGAGACCAGAGGTCATTTTGGCAGATACCTTGTGTCAGTTAGAATTCATAATCCAGGACTTTTTCACCCTATTTTTCTTCTCCATTATTGTTCTCTGGTAGGGAGGGGCTATTCATAACCTCTTCACAATCTACTTGATCACAGGTGGCTGTCATTGTATGGAGAGAGGAGGGGTGCAGAAATAAGAATGGTTAGGATATCTGGAAAACACAGTCCATTCTTAATGAAAAGGCTGCTTCTATTTCTGCATTTCAATGTTATTTTAAAATTACTGCATAGGAGCGGAGAAAGCAATACATAGAGACACACTCGAGCTGAGGACAATAAAAAATGAAAGTGAGTGAAAGAAAAGGAGCATTTCTTCATGATTTTATTTGTTCAGATAGTATCAAAAGAGATTACTCAAGGAAGAAATAGTATCAATAGAAATAAATATATCTAATAAGAAAAAGTTATAGTAATTATCTCAAACGACTGGAGAGATCATGCAGCCAAGTTTTGTTCCACTGAATTTCATATTTTTCACTTCTGAATCATATTTTCTCTTGAAGGTTTTTCTTGCATTTTGCTGATCAATCAGGATTACATTTTTCAAAGGCAAATTTACAATAATTACAAGCAATTGCTAACTCCAGTAATACAGATAAAATGATACTGTCTTGCTACATTGATACAGCACTCACAAAAGCTTGTTTTTCAATATAGTGCAAAATTTTGTGCTATCACTTGATAAACAGGTGAACACCAGATTTTTCACTAGGACAACTTTAACGCTTTTTTTTGTAATCAGAGAAGTAGAGAGGAATGGAAAGTTAAAATGTGGAAATGGCCAATGACTCATCAATTACTACATAGCTTAAGGCTCTATGAATTATATAATTTGACTTATATTCCAAGCAAAACATGTAATAATTGATAAATCAAGCTGTCTATGTGAAATTAATCCTTCACCGGAGATTTGTGGAAATCCTAGTGAAAAACTGGTTAGGAAGATGGGAATTAGTTTATTTTTTATAATCAACAATTGCTTATTTTACAATGTTTTTTTTCTACCTATCTCAGCTTTCTTGTGGACTCCCTAGTTATATCGTTCCCTTTTCAATCATGATATTACTTTCTTCCCCTTTCAACACAGTCTCATAACATTGTGTTAGAGGTTCAGCAATTTTTCTTTTCTTAATATGTGTTGCCTCCTGGCTTTTCTTTGTTCTTCTTAAGTATCCCACAGTGTTCAGTGCTGTGCAATACCTCTTTCACCCTGGCAAAATTGCATATGTAAAGAGGGGGATAGGAAGAATTGGGAAGTAAGGTTACCAAGAAACAAAAAGAAAGATTGGGAGCCAGCTTATAAAACTGAACAAAACACATGGTTAGAAAAAAATACTCACAAAAAGGGAAAACCCTATTGTACAGGTATGGAGATAGTGAAATAGGAGACTGAAGCATTTTCTTCAGTAGTATTATTGAAGAACCAAGTTTTAATATGTCTGTGAACCAGTAAATTGCAGATACTATAAAAGAAAGCTTCAAGATAAGGACATATTATCAGTAAATGACTGAGTTAATTTCTATAACTGTAATGACAAATGAACAAAAATATTGTAAAAATTTCCACCACTAAAATTATTCCATGTCAGTTTTGTGGTAAATCATACTTCACTTTCATGTCTTGATCTTCATTCTCTTATGCCTTCTCCTTTTCTTTTATTCTGATCCTTTTTTCCCATAATCGTATTTTCTTTTTTTTTTTTTTTTTTTTTTTCGTTTTTTTTTTTTTTGTCTGGTTTCTGAATTTTTGTATGCAACCACAAAAGCACCCTTTTGTTAGAATCCCTCCTTCTGAAGCAGCCTTTCCTGCTCACAGCTAACAATACCTACAGGTCTTCCTCCTAAGCCATTTGCTCTCCATCTTGCCTGTGCCTTCTCTTTAACTCAATTGAAGACAATGACCACATCTGACATGTGTTACCAGTCACGCAAATGGATTCAGCAAGAGGTAGAGCCTGGATTTCATCTGCCGTTTGTTGGTGAGATTACCTGACCAGCTTTGTAGGGGTTACTCTCTAGGAGCATTACTCCAAAGTGTTGAAGATGTGTGAGGAAGATAAGGTGAACAATATCTGTCTCTAACAGGAGAGCTTCTGGAGATGCTAACCAGGATGTTGATATGAAGGGCAAAATGTTGATACCCAGTGTAAAGCATGTGTGAGTTGTGAAAGAAAAAGTATTTTGCCCATAGCGTGAATCAGAGAAAGGTCCTCTTGAAAGAC
Organism: Dasyornis broadbenti; assembly: GCA_013397935.1. NCBI lineage: Eukaryota > Metazoa > Chordata > Aves > Passeriformes > Dasyornithidae > Dasyornis > Dasyornis broadbenti. The sequence goes on along the minus strand of VZRN01004656.1, from coordinate 2,232,866 downwards.
TGAAAGAGCACTAAAATGGTACCAATCAGGAGAACGTAGAGCATTCAGATAGAGAGCAGTGGGATGTAGATACGTACAATACCAACGTTTGCAAAACTGGCATAGTAGCTATCTAAGCACATGCATATTTCCACAGAATGAATTTAACATGTTTAAACCCTCATTGGGTCCTACTTTTGTGTCAGTAGAACCATGCAAAGCTTATGACAGACACTGACTTTGGATGTGTATAATGGCTAATTAAGTCTTTTATGATAGAGGGGAGGAATGAGATGGCATATATCATGACTTAACTAAGGCTTTGTCACAATCAAAATGCTATCCTCATTAGCAACATAGGGCAACAGGGTAATAGTTAAGAGAGTGTAAAGCTGATTGGATGCCAACAGTCATTGTCTAGCTACCAGGGTCACTGTCAAAGTGAAAAATTGTATTGAATAACCCTTGATCCTTGCCTTTGACAAATGTATGATGCAGGAGGCATGCAGAGTGTTTAGACACCTGGATGCAGCAGTGATGGCAATGAAAAAAGCAGCAAGGGCAAAATAGCATAAGCTGGCTATCACAATATTCCCACTGCAGATTTACTGTATGTTTTGTTCTTCCTCACAACAGAAGCTGACAGACACTTTTAGCTATTAGCTCACCAGCTGAAGGGGAAAAATAAAGACTCACTATGTAATGTGTCCATCTTCAGTATCTCTCTCTAGTGTACCATTAGGACATTTTGATGTTCTTTTAAAGAGGTAAAATTTTTGTTCTTCATTGCAAAATTAGAGTTGAAATTAAATATATAGAACCATCAATAAGCAGTATTAAATTACATAAAATAAAGTAACAAAACATAATCTTTTCTTATTTTTCAGAGTTTATAGGAAATTAAAAATTAGACTGAAAGTCTGGAGTTTTTTCCCCAATATAAATAATGAACAAGTTTGCAGCTCTGCAAGGTTGTTGGTTTGGATTTTTTTTTACCAGTTTTGAAATATATGCACAAAATATGGTGAAATTCTGTTGTAGGTCCTGTACTTCCCACAATTTAATAGACTTTCTATGGTCATCTTAAAATGCAGTTAGAGTCGGTTTCCAAATGTATGATTTTATTTTGCCAGATGTATGAAAACATATTATTGGTTGTTTACAGTGTGTAAAAGTATGATGACACCACTCTTCCCAGTTATTGAGAAGACAGAATATGCAAGAGGAGGTATGATATTAAAAAAACTCTGGGTTTCATCATGTGAATCAATTATGAAAGTGATTTTGACTGCTGGATAATAAATAATTATTTAAATGAAAGTAGAGCTTGATAAGTGAGGAAAGAAAAGACTTGACTAAACTAGATCCATACAGAGATGATGTTTTATCATGGAGAAATTAATTTTCTAATTGGAATAGCAAAATAATTCATTTATAAATATTACACCCCACTTTTCTAATTTAGCAAGCATGACCAATGGATTATGAGATATCACAATGTTATTACTGGAATAGAAGGATGGGAACAAAGATTTACCTGAACTGCAGTAGAAAAAGTCTGAATTATATAAAGTGCAATAGTTCTACAGCACTTAAACATTTTTTCCTAATATATTTTTTAATACATACTTTCTACTATTTCAGCAGAGGTTGGTGAAAAATAAGGATGCTGTCACACGTGTTTAAGTGTACGTTACTACCTTAAACTGAGTTCATAATACTTGGGATACTGTCTCACAACTTTCAAAGCTCTTCAAACAGTAACCAGATGAAATCACCTCTTGTTTAATGGAATATTGTTGAATAAAGCACACAAAATATCTATACAGGCAGAATACTGCAATAAACCTTACAGAAGCCAGAACATAGCTGCTGGAAACCCTGACTTCACTTAAAAATCTGTGTTTGTTTTTCAGGCAGTATTACAAAAACCTTTTTATGATTGTTACTCAAAATTAATTAATATCATCTTCATCATAATTTTGTTTCTCCAATGGAATATTTTGAAAGAGATATTGTTTTTCAACAAGCCATTAGACCAAGATTAGGTGGATCCCTGTAGAGGTGAAATAGCTCCTGTTTTTGTCTCTGAGTGCATCTTGGTAGATACTCCTAATCTACTTGTCATATCAGTTCTTTTACTGCAGAATGAAGAATCCCAAATCTTTCTTTAGAGAAAACACATGACAGAGAGGAGCAGTGAGTAAAGAGCCATTCTGAAACAGTCAGAGAAAAATGAAACATGACCTGATGGTCATATGATTTCACAGGCTGCTGGAAAGTAAGTAGTGTTTTTGTTTGTATGTTTTTGGGGGTTTTTTGTCCCCTTTCAGCAGACAAGCAAGAGAAAATGCCTGGCAAGTGCAGCTCATTTTGCTCAGATTTTGTGCTATATATTGTATTACTTCATCATTTTTCCTATTTGAACTCCTGAGTAAGAGTTTAAAACAGTTCTATCTCACAGAGAAAATCCATTAGTTTAATACTGGTTTATTAATGTGTGAATGTGCTGTAATTGCCAAGGCCAAGAGTAGCAAAGGCACCATCAATTTTATTTCTCCCCACCCTTCTTTCCCTCTGCACAGTGCCATCCTCAAGGATCACCATGTGCCTGAGAGCATTGCCCAAACACTTCTTGAACTCTGTCAGACTTGGTGCTGTGGCTACTTCCCTGCAGAGCCTGTTCCAGTGCCGAAAACCCCCAGAGGAAGAGTCTTTTCCTAATATCCAACCCAAACCTCCCCTGACACAGCTTCAGGTCATTCCCTTGGGGCCTGTCACTGGTCACCACAGAGATCAGTGCCTGTCCCTTCTCTTCCCCTTACAAGGAAGTCGTAGACCGCAATGTGGTCTCTCCTTGATCTCCTCTTCTCCAGACTGAACAAACAAAAGGACTACAGGCCCTTCTCACACAGCTTCCCCTCAATGCCCTTCATCATCTTTGTTGCCCTCCTTTGTACACTCCCTAACAGCTTTAGATCCTTCTTACATTGTGGCACCCAAAACTGCACACAATATTCAAGGTGAGGCTGTCCCAGCACAGAGCAGAGCAGGGCAATCCCCTCCCTTGGCTGGCTGGCGATGCTGTGCCTGATGTCCCCTGTGCCAGTGCCTCTTCACCATAACAGTAAAGAATTTTTTCCTAACATCTAATCTAAATCTATTCTTTCAGATTCCCCATTGTTCTGTCATTACGTGCCCTTGTAAAAGGTGACAGTCTTCTCCATTAGCTGTACAGAAGCACTTTCTTTCTGACAATCATACTGAGCAGCTCATCTTCCTGATCCTTTGTGGAAACAATGTTCACAACATGGCTTTGTGTCTAAAAGATTACTTATTTTCATCAGTTGTAATTGGTATCTTGTAAAATTTGCTACCTATATTCATTAGGGGAAAAAGTAAACAGGATTATGTGTTCAAATTCTTCAAAATATTTATTCGTTTAGGAACTTATTAGTTCCTAATAATACAAACTAAACAAATGCCATTTTTTGTTTCTGCTATGTCTCCTAGAGCTTCTGATACTCCGTGTTTGTAAGAATTTTCCTGCTTGTCGCCAAAAATACATATTTCTGTGGCTTATTGTTTTGTTTTTTTCAGCTGGTGGCTATCAGTACACAGGTATGTGTGAATTTAACAAATATAAACCAAAAAACCTGAGAACATAATGTTTTTCATGTTTAGCTTATTATTTTCAGTATTTATTTTTCAATAATTTGCCCTTATTTAGACAGCTAATGTATTTTTAGTGTATTTTTCTAAGTTTTTGTCAACAGTCTCTGTATGGATTTTTTTCTCCTGAATGGCATAAGTTCAGAAAGACATGATTTGAAGGGCAAAATCTTTCAAGTGTATTTTGTAGAGCTGTTGTCTACATTAAATTAAATCTGTTACCTCACTCTTTAGTTGCCTATCATACAATCACTAGTTGGAATTTCTCTTTGTGAAGACTGAAAATTGTTATGTATTTCTTTACAATTTTGCCATGTCACTTTTCCCTATTTTTAGTGTTTCCTTAATGTAAGATCTTTTTTAGAGGTTGAAAACTGTCTCTTCTCTTCCTCTTCCCTCTGTGTGACATGCATTGTTAACCAAATCTGTTAATCAGAGTAAGTGGCTCTGTTTTGATTTAAGCTAATTTAAAGGTATCTAATGCCTCTTTTTTATTGACAAGAAATACAAAAATTATTGGAATTGCTTTAGAAAAATTGCTTCTATCTAATTATAGAGTTTATATACAGGAAACTTTCAACAATGTAGTTATTGGATCCATAAACTCAGTAACCTCCCCAGGGCTCAGTATTGGGTCCTGTTTACTATCTTTCAGCAATGATCTGGACAAGTGGATTGGGTGCACCCTCAGTAAATTCACAGACGACACCAAGCTGGGTGGGCATGTTGATCTGCTGGAGGGCAGAAGGCTCTGCAGAGGGAACTGGACAGGCTGGATTGATGGGCCAAGGCAATGGATGAGGTTCAACAAGGCCCAATGCCAGGTCTTGCCCTTGAGTCACAACAACCCCAGGCAGTGCTACAGACTGGGGCAGAGTGACTGGAAAACTGCTCAGCAGAAAAGAACCTGGGGGTGCTGGTGACAGCAGCTGAACATGAGCCAGCGTGTGCCAGGGGGCCAGGAAGGGCAATGGCATCCCGGACTGAGTCAGAAATAGTGTGGCCAGCAGGATCAGGGCAGTGATTCCCATGCACTTGGCACTTGTGAGAGCATGATTCAAATCCTATGTTCAGTTTTGGCCCCTCACTATAAGAAAGATATTGAGACAGTTTTTTTTTCAGTACAAATGTTTTGAAAGGTGAATAGTTTAGCTGTAACATTCAAGATGCTTATGCACAGCGAGAGTACAAAATATGGTATGCCGCATCTGAGAACCAGTCCTAGGAATGTCAAAGGGAAGGCTAAATTCAGTTTTACATGGAAGTGTTTCTAACAGAAGCTTTAACAACTCATACAAAACTAGTCTTCCCTAGACATTAGCATACGTTAGCGTGAAATTGCAAAATAGAAAGACCATTTTTAGCATGATTCACATGGCAGTAGGAACACAGATATAGATTAACTTTAATGATGCTTTTAAAAATATTACAAAGCACTTACATAGATTTTTACAAGTGCATTAGGGAATTCGATTTATTTGGTCTGCCAAGTAGATAGGTGCCAAATATAGCAAAGAGTAGGTGTATAATATGTACAAAAATGAGTACTTTTCCCTTTGGAATCCATTTTACAAATATCTTGAAAACTTGTAAACAAAAAAAAAGCTCCTTAAATCATAATTTAAATACTAACATGTGCATTATTTGATGGCAGCTTGAAAGTTTTAAATTTTTATGGAAGCTTAGATCAGACTAGTCACCGAATTACAATGTGGTTCTCCATTTCACTTGCTCCTAGGACCATTAGGGTTAAATTAGCTTATGTTTCCAGGGCTAGTAGTGGTTAACTGATTAAATGCACTGCAACAAGAAGGTACAATTAAGCCAGCTGGTAATTCTCTTGAAAAGTGCATAAAGGATAAAGAATCTCAGCAACCCTTACAAAGTGCAGTTGATTTTATAAGTTCTTCCTGCACTAGAAGATCCTTTTGTAAATCCTGAAATCTCCAGAAGTTTGACGGGTCTGGCAGTGATGATGTAATGGAGGGGAAAGGTACATACAGTTTCCCTTTTTCTTTATCTTCTTTGTAAGCAATGTGGAGACAAATCTGAAACAGAAACGTTTCGTTAAATGCATCAGCTCAACTGCAAATATTTGTCAGTTCTACTTCACTGTCGCCCCAAATGACACCAAGACCTTGCTGTGCTCAGTGTAAATACACAAGAGGTGAAGTAAGAAATAGCCCTGTCCCCAGATAACTGACATTTTACAGATAGGTCTGCATAGTTGTTTGCAAACAAACACCAGTTTCAGCGCTGTTTTAACAGCAAGATGCTCCACTGAACCAGAGGCTCCATCGGCATGCTGGCTTCATGTTCTGCCTGCTGGAAAAACCCACACTGAGATCCCATTTTACCCATGCATTTTACTACTCTGCATTTTACCACTCTGCATTTTACCTATGAAAAAGATGAGAGAAAACACTCCTCAGACAAAAGCTGCCCTGTATTCTGGAACAGCAGTAACAATCTATGTTGATCCTAGGATGGAGCATCTCTTGTACAAGGAAAAACGGAGAGACTAGGGACTGTATAGCCTGAAGGAGAGAAGACTCTGGGGAGATCCTACTGGGGCCTTTCAGTACTTGAAGAGAGTATATAAGAAAGATGGGAACAGCCTTTTTCAGGGCCTGTCGTGATAAGACAAGCAGTAATGTTTTTAAACTAAGAGAACGTCAATTTAGGTCGTGGGTTTTTGGGAGGTTTCAGTGTTTTGGGGGTTTTTGTTTTACAATTAGTGTGGGAAGAGACTGAAATGGGTTGTCCAGAGAGGTTCTGGAAGATCCATCCACATTCACTGGAAGTATTCAAGGTCAGCTTGAATGCAGGTCTAAGAAACCTGAACTAGTTGAAGGTGTCCCTGCTCATCACAGAGGGTTTGGATTAGATAAGCTTTAAAAGTCCCTTTCAACTCAAACTAGACTGTGATTCTAGGACCCAACAATTTGTTATAGAAGCTGTCTTTTTTAATTGGCTCATCAAATGGTTTTTTTCATCCAAAGATGAATTCTGCATTGGATTTTTTATATTTCTCATTAATACCTTTTTCTATTTCCAGAGAAGACAGGCAATGTAGCATCCATTATTTTACAATACCACCTGCTAAAAAACCAAGTTACTGAAAGTTTTATTTGTGTAATATTTATATATAGAGGTAAAAACAGAGAAAGATTCATCAGTAAGATTATAGTAGTCATTCTACAATCAGGAGTATAACTCATTAGGCGTATAAAGATTAATGACTTACTAAAAGGTACAGTACTGTTCCTTAATTTTTGCAGACGATAATGCATAGAAAAAAAAATCTTTTTACATAAACAAAACAAAACCACATGTCACCCTACTAATTTTTTTCTAGGTGTATAGTCTGAAAAATAATTTTAAGGAAATTTGAGCTACATATGCTCTGTAGATAAGATTTAATTTTCAATTGCTTTTGGCCTATTTATCTTCAAAGCACTAAAATGACACTTAAAATAATTATGAATTAAGATATACATCTAGTGATATTTGTGTACATAATTTAAAAGATTTTTCAAAGCCAACACAGTTTAAAACTTACTTCCTAGTAAATAATGTAATCATGTTTTCATATTAATAATTTTTATGAGGCAGATAGTTTGTAAACTTGGACTCCAGTATTCATTCTACAATTGTAAGGGACAAGATGAAACATGATTTCAGCACCACTGATCAGAAAAAAGTACGCACTGGGAGTGAATTATTTCCAAAGTACACAACACAATTTAAATCTATGGGACAAGAGCAAGGTTCACTTATTTCTTTTACAGTAGTAGCACTTACTTCAGAAAAGTGAACATAAAATGTGATTTGTTAAATCTGCGCTGTTAGGATAGCATACCTGCTGTCACCAATTTGTAACCTGCTGTCACCAATTTGTTATCTATTTCTCCTACGTTTAGGATCCTCTGCCAGCACATGAAATATTTCCTTTTTTTTCAAAGCAAATATTTTCAATGCAATAGAAGTTCTTATACTTCAACTCAATCATTGGATGAACTAAAAGTAAAAATTCTCAAAAGGCAAATTAGTGAAATAATGTTTGTTTTCATTCTCAGCTTCTCATTCCATCACACTTTTTTTTTTTTTTTTTTTTGCACTTTGCCATTATCTTGTGTCTTGCAGTTTTTTTTTAAAGTAGTATCTCCTCTGAGAACCACACCAGGGAATCCTTTATAGTGTATGAAAAAAATCCTAACCAGCTGCTGAAAATATCTCTACCTCATGCTGTTATATCAGTCTCATGATATGCTACTTAAACACTAGAAAAAGAATTTAGGTACTCAGTCTGATGGATCAGAAGGAGGTTACAATCAAAATTCATTCCTTATATGTTATCTCGGAATAAAATTCTTTAATTTTTTCAGTACTTGCAAGGCAGACCCTTAAATGGGCAATGGTTACCACAACAGCAAATACAATCTTCATGTTATAACTGGGAAAAAAAAAAGTATGAAAAGGTTTTGTGTAGCAGTACAGAAAGAGGTTAGATATGCTTAACACTGCCCTTATCCAGAAGAAACAAGTGTGGCTCATGTCACATACCAGTGCCATGGGAGTGCAATTAAAATGTTTTCCCAGTTACAAAGTTTCCCAGAGTATGCCCTTGCCACTTACATTTTCTGAACTATGCATTTTACATTTTCTAGGATCTTTTTATTTAAAATGTTATTACTTTGTTTTTTTATTTGCTGCTTTTGTTTTTATTGAGGTTTGGGCTTAGGTTTTTTGGTGTTTTTTTTTGTTTTTTTTTTTTTTTTTTTTTTTTTTTTTTTTTGTTCGGTTGTTTTATTTTCTGGGTTTCCCCAATATATGGAACCAATTACAAAAGAAAAAACTGGGCAATAATAAAAAGCAGATGTCATGACATTTTTGTTAAAAATTGTAGCCTTGAGAAAAGGCCATAAATTAACTTATTAATTTTTTTTTAAAAGATAAATTTATTAACTTTATTGATTTTGCTTTGAATGCACTTTTCCTAGCTCATATTCATGCTCAGGGCAATACAGTTCATTAGGAAAAGGTAACAGCTCAACAAAGAAATAAAATCCTCTTCTTGAATTTGAAAATGGATAGGAATTAAAACAAAAAATCTGCTCTTAGGTTATGTCAGGTAGCATAGAGATTTCATATGTACAGTTTCTAGCATAAGGAACTCCATTAGATGATGTAGTTGCTTCAGTGGAAAACCCGCCCACACACACAACCTGGTAAAATTGGGAAAAGTTGCTAAAATTGCTTGTTTCCAATATATGGTAGCAATGATGCATCAATACAGCCACCCTGGGAAAGACTTTTGCCTCTGTACAAAGAAGTTTATTTTGTTACTGCCAGATTATAAAAATAAAAATGTCTCTGTTTTCCACGTGCCCAATTTGCCTCCTAAAATACAGTTTATTTCATTGATTTCACAGATTTCCTTGTTGTCCCAATGGATAATGACTCTATTTGATTGAAGAGAACAGAGGGAAGTGTATGGGAAGGACCTGTTGGTAACTTTCCAAATCAAGGCATATGATAAGGAAGATTTCCTTAACTGGTATGCTAATTATTTTTATTGTGGAAAACCATTTATCAGATGGCTGTGGTGACAGAATAGGAGGAAGGACTTCTGAAGCTGACACGCAGCATGAAAGAAATATGAAGTGGAACAGAAACTGGTGGCAATAGCAGCTGAAAGTATGGAGCACCCAAAACCTATAGAGCACAGAATAATGGACAGTGTTAATATATTCCTTTCAGCCACTATATGGCCTATTGTTGATATTCCCATACACCATAGGCTTTAAACTCAAACTACAGGAGTGCATCAGCTAGCAGATAATAAACAGCATTTCATACTTTATCAACTTTTTACTCACTTCATGCTTTGCTATCAGTTACATGATTACATCAGCATGTCTGTCACCATTCCATACATTCAAAAAGCTATTTCTGCCTTAAAACTGATGAAGTCAGATTAGATTCTCCTGCAACTGAATCAATTCTCTGTGGGTTAAACAGACAATGGGATGTCTCTCTCTTGCACACACTTATTTTAGTCAGTGAGTTATACTAGCACAGTGCTACAAAAATACTTATTTTAAGTTAAAGATGGCTGTAATTTTGACAGAACAGCTTTTTAAATATATCTTTTCATTATCTGAATTGCATATAGTCATACAACCTTTCCATAATGCACAGTGATATGTCAATGAAAGTTTTTGAGTCCATCTGCCATAAAACTATCTGTCCGTGGTCTTGGCATGTATATTCACCACAAGTTATACAATGGTTTATTAGTTAGCGAGAACTTAGGATGATCTGAAATGCTGGGTTCTACCTTCAGGCTATAGAAAAAAAATCTAAAGTTGTTAGTAGGAATATTAGTATACAGATAAATAGTCCTAGAAACTATTAGATACAATGAGTGAGATGGTAGTTTTTTAGTAAAGGAAGGTGAGGGATTTAGCTCTTTTCCAGTGCTAGACAGACAACGCGGCAAAAGCAGTACAACAATTGAGAGCTGCATTTTATTTAGATTCAAGTGAATCCACTGGAATCAAATGGCAGACTAATAAAATGGATGATCTCTCTTCTCTCATAACAAAATCTTAACATTATAGTCTCAGTGACAGAAAACTTAAAACTCTGCTTAAATGATTAGAGCAAATTGAGCTTACTACTGAAATATCAATCTGCTAGATAAATATTACTCTAATATTTACAGACATTCTGTCTTGGAAGGTGTTTGCTTTAATTTGCCTATGAGTGGGAAAAGAAAAAATGGACTTAAAATAGGGATTTCAGATAACATAAATTGATATTAACCAAAACAACAAAACAAAGGGTTTTCCTGGAAAATCCTTCAGAAGTAAAACACCATGTGGCTTCTTAGGACTGTCAGTACCTAAAGGATTTGATATTTGGGAATGTCTCATGGTAAGAGATTCTTCCTTCTTCTTTCTCATGGTAAGAGATTCTTCCTCTCCTCTGCTGTGTATCAAATGCCTAACCTTTCCCTTTGCTTCTGTATGTGTTAGTCTTGTCCTTAAATATATAATCACTCTGTACCTTTTTTTCATCAGAGAAAACAAGAATGCTTAAAATATATTATGAAATAGTAACTTTTAATGATAATATTCAGGTAGCTAAACACTCTTTGCTATTGATTATTGTATAAACAAAACACAATTCAGACAAAAAGTACTGATGGAAGTAATTACTTGTTATAAGTTCTATAAATTATTCTTATAACTGAATACCTATAAATACTTAGTATGTACCACCTTAAAATATACTTGTGAGGAGAAAAATATTAGCTCCATTATTTGGAAGACAAAATGACTCACCTAAGGTTATTTGGCAAAGCAAGGACTGAATTGTGATCCCCAGCTCTCAGCCCAGTACCTAAACATGGACATTTCTCTGTGCTTCATATTATACAGATGACTCAGTCAGAAATGTAACACACTTGAAGACGATATGGAGAGAAAGTGGGGGAGACTGCCACTGAAGTATGCAGAGCTAAAACTTCTGCACTTGGAACATTCATTGCTGCATCATTAAGGTAGAGATAAATCCTTACCCTTTTTTGAACCTCCTGTCCTGTTTTAGATTTTTCACTAAGGTCTGAACTGAAAATAAATGTACTGAGATATACTGAGTGTCTTAAAGTACAATATGATAGGCAACATTTTAATCCTTTTTTACTTAAAAGGCTAACTAGACTACACTGCAAATTGTGCATATATGCACATATATTTTTATATCTACATACATAGACACATATATATAACATTCTTGGTAAAGACGTATCTTTTTGTTTTGTTTTATTTCGGCTGTGGGGTTATTTGGTTTTGTTGGTTTTTTTTAGAAAACAGAATCTTCAATATAATACCATTTTCTATTTTCAAATATCATTTTCGACTGGAGTAGACAGAAATATTTGCATATGTATTCAATATAGTTTACCCAGAAAATTCATAACTGTGATGCTGCATCTCCTTGCAGCAGATGAGGTCATTATGTAGAAAATTCTGTGCGAAGTTATAATATGTATTGGCTACATTTAGTATAAACTGCAATAGTAGTTGGTAGAGATTTTGAGCCTTAGGCCATAAAATTCAACAAATGCAATCATTCTTCTGGTAACACTAACATTAAGTCCATTTTGGAAAGCTGAGTAACTAGGCACACCGGTCAACTCTTAAAATTTAGTATATTTTGACAGTCACCACATAATTGAATCTGAAATGTTTCATTTATTCTTTACTCTGCATGGATGGAATGTCAAATCAAAATGACTTAACTGTGAATAAGTTCTGTGCAGAATGACTTAACTGCAAAATTTTAGGGAGAGTGACTACGGAAAAACCTCATTAAACAATATGGCATTTTTCAGGTTTGGTAGTAGCCTCTTCCAGGTTTGACTATAGACCTTCTGTGGATGTAGTAATGCCACAGAAGCAGATCAGCTGGTGGAAAAGGTAAGGAGACAGGGCATCACAAATTCACTGGAAATACTCCCCAAAAGGACCAGTTTAATTGCTAGGTTGTTCTCTCAGAAGAACTTACCTCCTTTTTGTACAGTCAGCCACAGATGTAGAAGGCTACAAGTTAATAGAGATATTTCACTAGATTCCCTTTACTGCTACCATGGCATTTGGAGTAAGTTTTTAAAAATGTGTTTGTCTGGACATAAAGATACACACATTAGTCTAACACATCATGCTCTCTCTGAAGAGTTCATAGGCAGAACTGCTTACCTCTCAGTTCTGTACTGGTGGCTTGCATTCCCACATTTGAACCATGTGTGGATGTCAAATGAGGTAATTGCTAGGGAAAAAAGAGTTGCAAAGAGAGATAAAGAGCAGAACTGGAAAAAATACATTTCTACCTCTTCTTTCTTTCTTGACAGAAAACCTGTGCAAAACAGCATTGCATGAGATGGAAAGAGAGTAGATAGAAGAAAAATACCTCCTGACACATCAGAGAGAAGATTTTTGTCAGGAATGTGTCTATTCCAGAATGAGGACTGAGATGTGACCACAAAGGGTGCATACATCACTGCAATAAGGCAAACATATTTTCACATTTTCAAACATATGACCAGATAACTGGTAACCAGCTAAATATTTACAAATAATCAAATGGCTAACCAAGGAATAAAAGGTAGAGAGCAAAAAAAATAAACATGTCCATTTTACAGAGTGGTTTAAATTATAATACCATTCACAAAGCTGTGAGGTCTCTGAAATACAGCGGTGTGAATTACATAAAAGCCTGCCTGGGCACTGTCAGGAGAAACCTGTGTTTTGGCAGTATCCACAGGTAAACAAAGGGAGAGCACCAGCACGGTATGAACTGTCTGTAACCCTTGGCAGCTGGTTGTACAGAGATGGGCCCAGCTGCACGAATGCCCCTCCCCAGCCACTGCTTGCTGTGATTCAGTGCACTTACTACAGGCATCCGTGTATCTCAGAATGCATTAGCTGGAAGAATAGGATTTGACTTTATGACTAAGATATTTACAGCCCTGTCAAAACCCTGACTTTCTTTCATACTATTAGGAAGAAGTACGTATCCTTTGGGAGGGTAGAGTGCTCTATCTGAAAACGGTTAACTCAACAGAAAGATGCAGCAATGAAAAAGGGGCAGTGCAGAGGAATTATACTGGTGAATCATAGTTTTTTTGTGGTCAAAACTGATAGCTGTCAGGTTGGTCAGTGATGATGACAATGGCCACAGGTCTATGTAAAGGAGTCCCAGAGCTTGCATTACTCTCAGTATCTCAGGATCTCATACTTGACAGGTATGTGGTCTTTGATACATCCCCAAGTATAACTCTGGAGGTAGCTGAACAACTTATTTGAAATATCAGTCTTTGGTGAACAGTGGGAATTACTTCAGCAGCCTGGAGAATAAGAAGTTTTTATTTAAGTTTTTCAGGTTCCTGACATAATACATCAAAGTTACCCTAATAAAAATATTTTTAACTTTCAATACATTTTAAATGCTTTATTTCACTCATATTCCTATTCATAAATGAAAAACTAAAAATATTTTAATTACTGTACTTGAAAAAAATATGCAAGTTAGCATATATACTACCTTTCTTCCTTCAACAGTAACATATTCCCATTGATCACCTTTTCTGTCAAATTTTTGTCAGATCAGTAATAAAATAGCAATTAATATGTATAGTTATGAAAAATGCTGTTAGGGCCCCAATTCCACAAAGATGTTTTCAGCTGACCAGCCCCACTTGGCGTCCCCATCTGCACCCCTGGACACCCAGTCCCTGAGCTCTGCCACAGGCATTCTTGTCATTTACCCAGTCTCCAGTCTTTTTCTGCCCCATCGCATCTGGTACTGGACTGGAGTCCCCAGAAGGATCCAGAGCCCAACTCTGACTTTCCTGGGAGGGTCTGGGGCTGTCAGCAGACATTGCTGATGGCACTGTGCTCTGCCCACTCTGCTCACCCCCACAGTGTGGAGCTGTGTGCTGGCCTGCAGGAGCACTGCCTCTGCTGCTCTTTCCCCTCCAGGCTTGTATTCCCTTATGGAGCAGCCTCACACCTGCTGCTCCTTGGCAAGGTTCTAGTCATGACAAAAACAGTAGTCTGCTGCTCTGTTGTACTGTGCTGTTGAACTGATCTAATTTCAGTGCAACTTACCTAGGAATTACTTTAAGTATTAGAAAAGACTAAATAAAATATCTGTTATATTCCCATCTTTCAGAGCATTTACATGTACTTATAATTAAACACAGTAATAACGGAATTCCTTGGATTTTGTGAGACAGCATCTTTATTAGAGACGGTGTTAATTTTGAATGGAGTGTTCCACATACAAATTTATACAAAATGCAGAAGTCCAAGAAAGTTTCCAAATAGTGAATACTAAAGAAAATATGCTGACTTGTGCAATAGAACTATAATAATTCCTTAGCAAGGCAAGTCAAATATTTTGGGGAGTATCTTCAGAAATCACAGAATATTGTCTGAGTTTATATTGTGATATTTTATTATATGTCAAGAATTCTCGATGCAAAACTCTGGTGTAGACACAAGACCTGAAAGACTTATTTAAAGAAAGAATACATAAAATAAAAATGGAAGCGGAGATATTGGTTGAGAAAACAGGGGCCAGCTGAATTCCTAGGGATTCTGGAAATACTGCGTCCCATCCTGGTGCTTCCAATGCAGGGTTAGTGCTCACTGAAGTGAGTTCAGCAGTAGGAGTCCAAGCTGGCCAGGGGTTGGAGAAGATGTCTTACCAGTGGCTGAAGAAGCAGAGCTTGTCCAGCCTGGAAAAGAGTTTCAAAGAGACCTAAAAGCAGCCCGTCCGCATCTACATGTTGTGATCGAGAAGACAGAAAGAGACACTGTGAAGAAAGTTAACCCTACCCCAGCCAAAGCCAGCACAGTACTGCTTGCAGACATTTCCTTTCTGCATGTGCTGAAAGCTGGAGAAGACTTCTAGAGACAAATACAGCAGTGCATAGTCGAAGGCTGAAAGTCAAAGGCAAAAATTGTAAAGAGAGAGACTCAGGTCAGATGTAAGGAAAACATGGTCTTTCCTGAGGACAGCCAAGCTGCAGAACAGACTGCCCAGAGAGGTTGTACACTCCCTGTCCTTGGCAGTTTTTGAGATTGCCCTGAGCAATCTGGTCTGACCTCAGAGCTGGACATGCTGTGAGCAGGAGATTGGCCTAGAGACTTCCTGGGGGCCTGGCCAACCTGAATGCTGCTTTGATCAATCTTCATTTCTCATTTAATGCAATAATAATGGTAGAGCTGGAAACAACATGGTTCATAATATATTGATAAGACAACAAATTCATAACAATATGGCTCATATAAATCAATGAAATGGATGAAAGCATCAGTGAAGTGTTTCAATTCAAGCAGAACCCACCAATGTTACTTTGAGCCTATTAGTCTAACACAGGGACAGAAAATGGGCAGGAAGGAGATCAAACGAAAAACCAAGGAAGTACACAAAATCACAGATGGAGAAAAAAAAGTATCTTTTATACTATGCTGAAGAAAAAAAAAATAGAAAGTTTTAAGTCTCAGGAGAGTACGTTTCAAGACAGAGAAAATATTCCTTTAAATTTTCAAAAGGTATATCTTAGATTTAAAGTGAAGTCTCTGCAGTGTCATTTTAGATTTAAAGTAAGAACTAGAGAAAATAATTTTTTTGCAAAACCAGAATGGTTTACACACACTGCATAAACAGAATGTGACAGTCTAACATTTGAAATTCCTAAGAAACTTTCCTGAGAGTTATGGTGGGGACAGCAATCAAACAATTTTACTCTCACTATGAGCATCCAATATACTTTTAATATATTTACAGATGCAGTGAGCTCTAAAACAGGATTGGAGTATTACAATAATTGGTAGCAATTTGTTCATTTGCAACTTCTGAAAAATTAAATTTTTTTCTTTTTCTCGGTGCCCTCAAAAAGCATTAACTTGCTGCTCTGGGTGACTTTCTAAAGCTTATAATTGGCCCATTCACGGGAGCTGATCAACAATCATGAAACCCACGCAGAGGGAGGTCAGGGAGACGAGTCCATGTCTCAAGAGCACACGTTCACGAAATCCAGTTGCCTTGCTAAAACAATAAACAAGCAATTAAAGCTCTCTGAGCTGTTTCACGCCGTCCTTTCGGAAAGGCCTTAGGCC
>VZRN01004656.1:2195639-2216503 GCA_013397935.1 Dasyornis broadbenti | reverse complement strand
CGGCCCGCCCCGCAGCGCGGCTGCCGCGCACGGCGCACAGCCCGGCCCGGCTGAGGCCTCACACAAATGCCTCACACAGTGCCTGGGGGTTGGGGGAGGGAAAAAAAAAAACCAACGAACCGACAGGAAAACAACCAAAAAAGCACTCTGAAATCATTCTCTTTGCAGCATCAGCCCTCGAGCTTATTGCAGCTTTCCTGTCCTCCCAGCGCTCGTGCCTGATGCAATTTAAGGGGTGGAATTAAATTCAAGGCTTTTACTGTAGCTACTGCCATTAAATGGTGCAAGCTTTTCTGGAACCACAGGACAAAGACAAAAATTTACTTTGTCTCTTGATTTATTTATATCTTGATTTAAAAAAAAACCTCGTATTTCATTGTGGCAATGGAGTGCAATTTTTTTCTGATGAGAGCACAAAGCAATATCTTTTTTTTTATAGGGCCATTTGAGTTAGTGTATCATTTAGCTTGCTTTCTATCTTAAGACTTGGTTAACATAAAAAGAAAATCCTGTGCAGAAGCTGAATTAGTAGGATTGACAAAGAAGCTGCTATACTACAACCCTGTTTCTTTGTTTTTTTTTTAAAAAACAACCTTTTGCTGAGTTTCTGTGTCCCAAAGAGTCAGTGCATTTGCAAACCACTTGCAATTGCACCCCTGAAAATAAATTGCCATTCTAGATATTCTGTTTCTCCAAATAATAATGTGTTTATTCAATGGTCAAATAGTGTCACAAATTTCCTGGTGACCACAAAATAATATGAGATTTTAAGCATAAGGCTGTTTTTTTCCATTTTTCCTTAATGCTAGGGGTCTTCATTTTCTTCTAAGTTTGCCTCACAGATGTAGGATGCAATATAAGCAGCAGACATACAGCGTGGCATATTCCAGTCTGAATTTAATATGATCCAGATCTTCATGGTTTGTTCAAACACACTGTGTTGCAAGGAACAGACATTAAACACCCATGGCTCTCAAACAGCTCTGTACCAACTTCTTTATTCAGATCAGTAAAATAAATAAGGCTCAAAGTGTATGAGATTGCTGATATGTAACAATACTGATTAAAATAAAAATCAAGGTTTCATCCAACCTGTCTTCCCTTTACTTGTCTTCAGCTACCCAAATGCAGTGTCAGTACATCTGCTTGTGGATTGTCTGATTTAATTTTGCAGCTTCACTGCCTAATGAAGGTTAATTATCCAGGTGAGACTCTGTACCCCACTGAGGTGGTGCCAAGAAAACAGAGATATATAACCACTGGTTCCATAGCCATACCATCTTGCCGTGCACAAATCAAAAAGGTCAATCGTATAGCACCTGCTGGTGTTCACCCACGCTCAGAGCGGAGAGAATGAGTGCTTGCTGAATGCTGGGTAGTAACAAATGGAGGTGAGTGCTATCTCTGATCCCAGAGTAATTACAGTGCTCTGGCTTTTTTGACTTAACATCAGAACTGAAAACTGATTTTGATTAATGCACGTATTCCCTTAGCATTTAAACACAGTCATTTCCTGTGTGCTAACACTAGTAATAGGTGTTAGGAATTCAATGTAGTCTTTCAGAAAGGAGATAAAACTACCATCCTTCACTCACAGTAGTTATAGGAAATTATTCAAGTTTATTTGACAAACTATTTAGATGAAAAAATACAAGCTTCACCTTCTGTGTTCAACTGGGCATTCATGAGCTAATGAATACATATTCCTTCATTTATATAAAGTTTTGAATGTACATGTGTATGCCTAGGAAAACCAAGTGCCTAAGAGAGGAAATGTGATACAAACTAATGTAAAGGAGAATGGCACTGAGAGTTATGAAATCACAGAAATTAGACCCTGAAAGGCTGTTGAGTTATTTATCCTTTACCGCCTGATAAATGTTTACATCTAAGGAAGAAAATTTACTCTGGGTGCAAGCTTGAAAGATTTTTTGGGGAATGATAACTGTTGTTTGCTTTCTGCAGTAGTTCAGAAGCTTGCTTGTTCTTTGAAAGTAAACAGATGACATAAAAGACATCTGACTCCATCACCACCCTCCTCCTCACAGAATCAATTCACAGTGCCCTGAGCTTTGACCAAGTACTCTGGTCAAAGACTGTAAATTTACTCTGTGAAACTTCATCTTTACCTTGATTCCACCAGATGGCAAGATCCCTATTTTTCTGCCAGATAAAGCTGACTAGTTATCTTCACATCTCCGGAGACATGTCGTAGTTGCCAGTTGTGGATGAATGAAAACTACAGGGTAGTGATAATTCCTGGCATTAACTAGACCCTGGCCTTGGAACAAGATCCTTCAGCTCAATCTGTCGTGCACCATCAACAGATTAGAACTGAACTATACTTTGTAATGGGATATGCAAACGTTTTCCTTGATGCTACTGCTTTTAGATTAGATTACTTTTATTTGTGTAAAGAATATGTCTCCACTAGCAATTTCAATGTTTGCATGGCTTTTCATATGAGAATGATGAATGCTGGAAATATGTGATGCTAGTAATCCACATGCGTTAAAAGCAGATGGGAAAACTTCTGTCATGATTTTAATAAAGGCTAGGGAGGTTAATTCTGTCTTGTCTGTAAAAAAAATTAAAAAAAAAAAAGAAAAAGGAAAAATGCTCTTTGTTAAATAATACCTTTTCTTGGTTCCATAAAAATGCTTTAAAATTAATTATTAATTTGACAACAGTCTCCTGTTTCTATGTACAGTTCTTTTTCAATAAAGCAGCCACTTGTATCAGTAATGTGCTAATCTGGTGCAGTTGGCTCAGCTTTTCATCTGTGTACTGCTTGCATAACTTCTTTGTCCTGACGTAGCTGCAGTTTGCAAAATACTGGTATTCCTTCATTAACTCTCCATCTCTTTTGAATATGACAGTTCCACAAGGTATCCTCATGCTCTTACAGCTGTTGTACTCCTCTGACTGCTGCTTTCACAGACTCATGCTCTTAAATATAGCCTATAGTAGGTGTTGTTTCCTATACACCGCAACTGCATGTGTGATATAAGAGCCCGGCAATATCTTCTGCCATGTGGAGCCCTGCAAGCTGTTCACGAGCAGCACTGCTGTCCATGAAAAATCGTTTCAAAGATACATTCTTTTGAACATATATTAAATGTTCTAGGATAGAAAAAGCATCAGATTAGAGTTTCAAATGGTGAAGTAGAACTGATTTACCCCAGTGGGGCATCAGATGCTGTGGGCTTTTCTTTTGTTTGTTTTTAACATGTATCTATTCACAATTACCTAGCAACCAAGATAAACTTACCAGAGTGTTCAGTGTATAATAAAACTTGCAACTTCCATTACTGTCAGGAAGAAATGTAGTTTTTAGCTACAGTAAATCATGGTATAAGCTGCACAGAAAATTCCTCCTTTATATTTTTACTAATCTGCAAAATCTTACATCCACATAAAGTGATACTATGTTTTCAAACATAAATATAAAAAATCAGCAAGAAAGTTCTAAAATAAACTGGTCTTAGTCTGCTGTATTTTGTCAGAATCAAAAGCATGATGGTGAGGGAAAAATGGTGGAAGAGCATTCTGTAACATATAAGCCTATTAATTATAAATATGATTTAAATAATGGTGACTCATGTTCTTAACTCATGGTAAAATTGTCAAAGTTTTAGCTTGAGGGGAGCTATTGTTTCACCTTTATTTTGGGCTGCCTTTCTATTTCTTTGCTGTTATAGTATATCTTATTTTCTGTCCTGTCTTCTTTCATTTTTCTCTGTGAAGCAAAATCAGTGTAGAGGATCCAGAGATAATTACATCTTCATTAATATAAAAAAGCTATCACAATAATAAACAGAAAAATTGGGAGGATTAATAAGAGGAAAGATAAAAAGAAAATCAAATGTGTATGTTTCTAAGAAAAAATGCATGGCCAGAGGAAAAATCAATAATTATATAGAGTTTAATCTTTATGGTTTTATGCAAATTAGGGGGAAAATCTTAAGCAATATAAATTAACAAGAAAGACCAGGTGTTGAGCACTAAGTAGCTAAGTCCAAATGAACTGTGCTGCTACATGCTGCAAATATAACTGAAATTTACTTGCAGAGATGCATACAATTTAATTTGGTAATTAGGAAAGTCATTTGCATCTATCTGTCAGTTGCCATTGGCACAGACAGATTTTGGGTTGCAGAGGGCTAAAGTTACCTTTGTTGTTGATTCTGAAAATGTGGTCTGTGTGCTGGTGAGTAGTCTGCAAGGCCGCAATAAGTGGTCTGTATTTATTCTGTACATGCTACTCTTCAAGGAATTTTAAAGCTGCAATTGATGCCTGTCATTTTTCGGAAAGTTTTACTGATCTAGCCTGATCCCTTTCGCATATCCTGGGTTATGATATTTCACTGAGATTCATTACTTGACACATTGTGTTAAGGCATATCCTTTAAAAAGACAAATACTTTGGTTTTGAAAACTGAAACTGAAGGGCAACCATCATATCCCAAAGTCATTTGATTCAGCATTTAATTATCCCCACAAGTAGGAACAAATCACCAAGGAAATTAACCCATGTTATGCAGGAAGTCTATTGTGTATGTGATGAAAGACATTACTCCCTGGGGAAATAAAGTGATCTAAAGAGTAAGAAATGGAAGATGACCTCAGCTTTCCACAAAATTCTTGTTCATTGGTACTAATGGATCCATGACATATTATTATTATTTAGTTGGAGAAAATACTACCAGTGGTTGATTGTAGACTTTTTAAGTAACAGCTTTATTCAAGTTCTTATATAAGTTAGGTTAATGATTATACAATTTTTCTCTACTGAGCCTTATTATATTACTATATATATGCAGTGTATATTTTTTAATATTATAGCTATACATTTTATTTATACTGCATTGAGACCTTAAGAAGGGGAAAGGAGAGAGAGAGAGGGAGGAGGAGGGATGCCGTATAGGTTGAAAGATGACAGAGAATTCAAAGTAAAGAAGTGTTATAATGGTGTTATTAATTTCCAAATTTTTAATACAATTATCTGAATACGACATACATCTTTGTTATCTCTATGTAACATATTTTCGAAATATGGATTTCCAAAGGAAATAAAGAAAGGATTGGATTTTTATTTTGTTATCCAGCTTGGAGTAGCATCTCACTAATAGGACTCTTGCCATTTATTCCTAAATGAGCAAAGTAAGGTTTTTAGTGGTTCTTACTCAGGTAAAATGGCTCTAAATTTATAATAATGATGCTATCTCTCACAACAGTTTCTGGAAAAATAAATCTTTTAAAATATGTACTTCATTGTTTAAGAAGGTTAAAAATCACCAAATATATGTTAGGATTTATTCCATGAGTGGGACCATTACTTTTTTTTTTCGTTTTTTTATTGTTTTCTAATTGATTCCTCTGGAATTCCTTCATAATTTTACAGCTGTTTTGTCTTTAGGTGATAGTGGATCAGGATGTCCAAGGGCACCTTCAAAAAATAGCATAAATTTGCAATACAAAGACTATGTGGTGATAAACCAACTTGATAGAAATCATAGTTGAGGATTAATTTTGTCACTCTGTTTGAGAATGACTTAGAACTTTATACCATATTCTTGTGAGGAGCTGGTACCTTGTGCACTGGCAAATAGCAACTCCAAACAGAAAAACTCAGATGATGAATACCTCATTCTACAAATGAATTTTATCTTGAAAAGCTTAGAAACTTTTCCAAATATCTATTTTTAAAATATTCCTTAGTAGGAATGAATGCAGTAAAACTAGTTGTACCAAGACTGTGAACAGTCTGTATTCATATTTTAAAAGAAATCGCTGAAATAATTGAAATATGGTATTGCTAGCATATATTTAATTAAAGCTTTTAAATATGCCAATCTAACTCATCTTTTCTAGCTGACTGTTAGATAAAGACATAGTTTTGTTGTTTCTGAAACTCTGTAAACTTGCAGAAGACAACCCACTCAGTACCTTATTCGCAATACAAAATATCTAAAAGTATGAAAAAGCTTTTTCATAGTTTGTCATCTGGAGGAACAGACATCTTTTCCAATGTTTCTAAGTTTTTTTAATATTATAAAAACAATTAAGTTATTGTGGATAAAAGGATGCTGCACAGCAGCTGAGCCATGAAAATATGGATTTGCTAATGTATAATGGTTAGTGCAAGTAATTCAAGTTTCTTTTAATCTTTCACAGTAGATTGAAATACTTCCAATCACTTTGGGATGGTTTTTTTTTTTTTTTTTTTTGTGATGGTCTACTACTACATACATTAAAATTTACCATTTGTAAACTGGTATGTGATAAATTGATCATGTAGCTAAGCCATGAACTCTGTTCAAGGTTAGATGGGGCTTTGAGCAACCTGATCTAGTGAAAGATGTCCCTTGCCCATGGCAGAGGGGTTGGACAAGATATCTATCTCTAAAGATCCCCCCCAAATCATTCTGTGATTCTGTATAATGACTGTTGTTTTTAAGTTATATAGATGGTTTTAATCACACGACCCAGGTGTTGTTACAGTCCTCTCCTAGTGTAGAAGTCTCTTAGGAAACATAGAATTAATAGATGTGTATAGGAACCTTTGTTATGAACTAATATCTGTGGATTGTTTGTGGTTTGTTTTTTTAAGGTATTCACACTTTGGGTTTTAAAACTCTCCAGTTCTATTTAGATTGCTGTCAGCATAAGTGTTCTCTTATCAGATATCTCTGATTCTGCGCAAAAAAGATTGCTGTATCTATAGTTTTAATGTTAATTTCAATAACAGTTACAAAGAAAAGAGTCTTTCCATATTAGCTCAACTTGGTGCATAAGCTGGAGCAATATTTGAGTTGTAGTTACATTTGTGCTGTTAGGCCAAGTTGCCCTCTATGTATCTCTATTAGCTTTATTTATGTCCCATAGGAAAATAATCTGGATATTGTCTTTTTTATAAATACTGATTGTGAATGGATTTCTTACTACAGAATTCTGATAGGGCTGGCCAAGAAAAACTGTGGAAGTGTAATTCTAAGTCCATCAACCTGAACCACGTGTTATGATTTTAAAATAAATGATATCTAAATTGTCACATTATCAAACCATCTGTTAAAAAAGTCCTGGTTTGGGTGCAAATTAGGAGACTGAAATAATTTTATATTTGGTGATTTAGGCTGCAGTAAAATTAATTGGACTTCTTTCCAGTCATGCAATCTCACAAGTCATATTAGAAGATAATGCAAAGCACACTGGCAACATTGGCTGTAGTTTAAAGCAAAAAGTGAACATGTGGGGTGAGGGAGGAGGAAAATACCTTGACTATAAATGTCAAGTTGAAAATAGAATTGTAAATGAATCTAGTCTTAATGCGCTCAGGATCTGTATGCAAAATGAAGTCAAGAGAATTTCAAATTTTCTATTAAGATATATTCTATTTTTAATTCATTAGATTAGAAATGGAGTTTGATGAGCATGTTCCATGACATGTTACATCATTTTGTTGTCACAGGAACTGACACAAATTGTTGTTCAGAAGTTCTAAAAGGAGAGAAGATGATTTTCCTGGAAATTTAATTTTCATTTTAGTTTAATTAGCATTTAAGTACTGTTTATTAAACTGCCCAAAGTATGCCACTACATGTCTGACTACATCATCCCTCCAAAATATGTGTATTTTTGTAAAAACTTGAGCAATGTTTTTCCCAAGGGCTTCCTGAGGGATTCAAGGCAGACAGTTTTCTTTCTTAGTGTTGAAGCCAACCATTTGTTCTCTCAGATATGGCAGACAATTTCTGTACACAGAACAATTCCAATGTGGCATGGAGAACAAACAGGGCCAAGATGTTATTGGGTTTATGGGGACATGGTGGGATTGCTCAAATGACTGGGGTGCTGTGAGAGATGGGTATAATGGAGGGATCAGGCAGGATGGTGAGGAGAGGGATCTACTCTTGACATGAGAGACCACTGGGGTTACCTCAGGTTCTTTCTATTGGTGGGTGATGAGTCAAATGAGAGATCACAGTTCAAGATTAGTTTTTTGGGGTACAGTTTTGGTGATATGGGATTTCCAATAACTCTACAGAATATAGTCTTTGAAAAAAAAGGAGATCCAGACAAGCTGGATGATATTCAAGGATCACCTCCTGCAAGCTCAGCTAAACAGACATGAAAAGGAAGTATAAAAGGGCTGGAAGCAGGAACATATGACCCAGGAAAAAACCCAGAGATACTGCCAAAGCACGGAGGAGTGGGATGAAAAAAGCTGAAGCCCATCTGGAGTTCATGCTGATGTGAAAGGCAACAAGTAAAACTCTTACAGGTATACCAGCAGTAAGAAAAGCGATGAAAAATGTAGGTCTGCTGTTCAATGGGACAGGGGATATGATGACAAAGGAGATGGGAAAGGACAAGGTTCCTAATATCACCTTGTTGTCCTCAGTCTTTATCAGTAGGTCTGGTCTTCAGACCCCTGAAACTGGAGGTAAAGTCTGGCAGAAGGAAGACTTACCCTCAGTGGAGGAGTGTGCTGATGATACAAACTGGGAGAACTGGTTGAGGCACCAGATGGCTCCCAAAGATGTGCTGTCTTCACCCTTGAAGATATTCAAAAGCCATCTGTGCACTGCCCTGGGCAACCTACTGTCAGTGACTGTTGAGCAGGGGAGTTGGACTAGATGATCTCAAGAGAACCCTTCTAACTTCAACTGTTCTGTGTTTCTTTTTCAGTTAAGCTATTTTCTTATGTAGCTCCTCTACTAAGGGCTAATACTGACCCTTTCAGGCCTGGGTATCCATTTGAGCATCTTGTTCTTAAATTTTACTGTCATGCAAGGTTGGTTATCTATTTTTGCAGGTATTTTGCAATAGAAAAAACCAAGCTGAATAAGATTTGATGGTACAAACAAAAGATACTTTATTCCAAATACCAGCCCCTAAAAATCTGAGTCTGAGCAGAAATTCATCCTAGGTTTATATATCAACAATTCTGAGTGTGTGATGCTACCACTTTTTCCAGAAGCAGGCAGAGAGGTGAGTTCATATGGAGAAAGAAGTCTGCCTAAACCTCCAAGGAAAATCCCTAGTGTTTGAATAAAGATTTATTCCCTGCTACGTTAGGTTTGCAAAACCTAAGAGCACATGTATCTCAAAACACCATGTCATGGAGACATAAAAACTTCTTTTAAGGTATCCCTTACACATGTGTAATAGAACATTTTTTTTGGGAAAACTACATTTTGAAATGTGTTGTACTACAAGGGAATTCAGACTCTTCTCTGACAGTCTGATGCTCTTTATGACTAGACAATGCATTTAAGGCACCTTCTTTACTGTCATATGACCCAGTATGATGGAGACCTTGAAAGAAATGGTACTAAGCTTTATTTCAGGAATGAAACATCATCTGCCATTCACTACCCAAAGTTTTTAATTCAACTTGAATGGCTGTGAAAACCCTTTTTTCCAGGGATGAAACAGAAACCACTGGAAGTACAGGAAGCCTACAGTAAGGGTACAGAAAACAGTTGCTTTTCGTCACGGTTGTGATCCTTACTTTCCCATTAAAATGATTTCTGCTTAGTTCAGACTTTTTTTATGTCATTGTTCAGACTGTTTCTTAGTCTGTATATTCTCTGGTGATAAAATTACTGTTTTCATAGCTGGTCAGACTGAACATTCATACTGGACTTGTGTCATTTCAGCTAATACCTATACAAGAGGAAAATTACACTGACTACTGGTTCATACCTTTCCTGGTGATAAGCACACAGAATAGCATAATATTCAGTGCCACTTATTTCTATTCTCCAAGCAGCTTGCACCTATGCTAAAGCCATTTGGAAAACTACAAAAGGTAACACGGGTCAGCAGCTGCCTCAGATAGGAATGGAGAGGGAAAAAATAGCATACTGCAATGGTCCTCTTTCCAAGCTTCTGTAGCTGAGTGATTTTTGAGGTTAGTTGATATTTATAGTCACGATTTCTTGCAGTGTGATTTGATGCATGTGATACACTTGCAGTTTTATTGGAACCTGATCTGTGTTTTGTTTGTTTCACTGTTTAATATTACATCAGTTTTTGTTCTCATGAGAAACACCGAATGCAACAGTAGGACAATTGCAAATAGTAATTAGATTTTTGGCAAAAGGAATCACATCTGCTTGGTTTTTTGTGGGATGAGAAAAGATCACCTTAATTTGCTAGAATGTCACAATTCTCATTCATTATGAAAAACATTAGTAGTAAAGATTTTGGTTATTGTAACCACATTTGTTTCTGTCATTGGGGAAGAATTTTTAAACACCTTTCACATGAAATCCCATAGCATGTGTTCCAGCTTAGCTGACTAATGGACTTTCCATTGGTCACAGCATTATCCTCTGGGATATAACTCAAGACTGACCCAGATTCCTTATGATTTTGGACTTCTGTTTCAGATCAGTTTATATCCCTTTAATATTGCCATAGGGGGAAGTTCTTTTCGCACCCCTTGCAGTAAATTTAGACTTCTCTAAGTCCATCATAACTGAGCAATTCATTGACTTGTGCCTAATTAATTTAAAAAATGATGATGCTATGAGGCAGGACTTGTAATATTTTCATGCAGTTAAAGAAAAAAGACGGAAATACAGGAAAATAATTGTATTGTTCCATTTGACATAGGACATAAATATAATAATATCAAACTGAAGGTATTAGGCAACTAAGAATTGAAGACATTTGAGAAGAGCATAAGGGTAGATGATGCTTTGGTGTACACAATTCTGCTCTATCCTTCCATTGTAGGTATGAATAGACAATTTTATATGCAAAATCCCTATACAAGGATGTAAATAATTCAGGTCCCATTCCCAAATGGGATGAAATTTGCCCAGAAGTAGGTCTTGACTCATCTTTGCAATGATTGTAGCATCTTATTTATTTAGACTGTAACCCTTTGGCAGCAAGAACTATCTGTGGAGGTACAATTTTAGCCTCACTAGGGCCTAAAGGTAGCATCTCTCATACAAGTGACCAATAAAACACTCCATTCAGAATCAGTGACTACAGGGAGATGGAAAATGAGTATGTTTTGACATGGAAATCTTCCCTGATTTATTGATATCTAATGTGTATACTACTTTGTACAGTTTGGTAAAATAGTTTTCTTTTCAAATAGACGTTATTTTCAGAGGACTGAAAGAATGAGAATGAATATTAATTTACTTCGAGCTTAGGGAGCATTTTACTTCTACGCTTACTTGTTTGCCTAGCTTTGGTCAATTGTATTCCAAAAAGTATGGCAGAAATTGTTTTAAAGACTCAGTGAGAGACAAGAAAATTAAATTCTGTGCTGATGATAGCACCTGTAACTTTCACTAAGAATTCAATAAAAGTTGCAGGTGCTCAGCACCAATTTCGATTAGTCACTAAGAATATGCATGGCAAACCTTAAGGTGAAATGGTGAATTAATAAATCCCTTTATAAAAATTATGAGAGAAGCTTAATAATGGTGAAGGAAATGCTGCTAATGTAC
Source organism: Dasyornis broadbenti (assembly GCA_013397935.1). Taxonomy (NCBI): domain Eukaryota; kingdom Metazoa; phylum Chordata; class Aves; order Passeriformes; family Dasyornithidae; genus Dasyornis; species Dasyornis broadbenti. Next base: position 2,205,023 of record VZRN01004656.1, on the reverse strand, counting down.
AAAACATGCTTTGTTAAGATTGGTGTATACACCTCAGGCAAAATATATCCTTGTATTTGCCAAATTACATGATTTTGTGACGGCAGATCCATGTTTATTTATTAATAATTCATATTCCTTTGGATTGATAATGGCTACCTCTAGAGAGATGATTAGACAAATAATACTTTTTACCTGGGATTTACCTTAATTCCCTTTCACTTGATAAAATACCCTCACCAATAATATTACCATGTTAAAATATACAATGATACTTCTACTTTTCCACTGAATTAGCTTAACTAGCCTATTATGTTAATACAGGAGTTATTGAGTCAGTCATTAATTCTGTCTGCAAGTATGACACCCAAGGAAGCAATCTATGTTTGTTGTAATTGCTGTCATTTGAAAAGCCAGTTTTATAAAGTAAATTATTAACACATTCACTTCCTTATAATAAATCTCCCAGCTGATATAATTTTCTACCTGCTAAGCCATCTCATCTCCCAGGGTGAAGATGAAATCATACTTTGGTGTCACCTAACTCCTTTCCTTGAGCTATACCTTGCCTTGTAATATTAATTCAACATGTAAGCTGCTATACATTTTGCATGTATAACCTTGCCAGGCTAGATAGCAGCACAATCATAATGTTATAAAAACATAAAATCATTCAGCACCAATTAGAATTGTAGAGGTGTTGTAAGGTAGCTCTGGCTGATCAATAAAGACTTTCTATCTGGAGTTCCCTGATGAAAGAAATATCTTGGCTCTTGACCTTGCACTTCACACTTCATTCTGTGATATATTACTATGTCAAGCTATAGCAGATGGTGAGGGATGCAATGGGAGGTGAGTACATTACACCATATTCTCGACTGCCTTTGACTTTAACTGTAGCATTTACATTACTCTGCCTTTGCCTCATCAGCCTGAGAACTGAAATGTCTTGACTGGCTTTTTATCACCTCTGACCATCTTTTTTTTTTTTCCATTAGACTAATTTCCTTTTCTGTCTTTATCCACCTTTTTTTTTTTTTCAACAAAGCATTTCCCCAGTGCATTGTATTTCTTCTGCTAAAACATATTGCAGTTTCTTCCCCCTCAAGGGGATTTTTTACTGTTGTGAAATTTGGTTCTTTTTGGAAAACAGTTTGATGCTTCTTCAGAGAAAAGTTTCTTAGGATGGAGAAGGGGCAAGTCACAGATCAGCACTAGCTGTATAGTCCAGGAAGAGAAGCAACAGTGAAAATTAAAACAAAGCAAAAAACCTGTAAAAGTCTAAAGTGCAGGTTTCCAGTATGCTTTGCCCCCTGCAGTTGAAAAAAGGGAATGACAGACCAATTTTTCACAGCCTTAACTTCAAGTTAAATGAAGGATACAGAGTAAACAAGAGATTTTATTTTCCAGGAGCGTATGGATTGAGCACAGGTACCCCTTTTATTTAGAGTTTAAAATAAATGATGCTTTGGCTGTTAATGAGACTGAGATACTGCTATTATAGTAAAAGTGCCTGACGAATTGCATTAGGGGCATTTTCACAGATGACATTATTGTTACACTGATGTTTTCTGAAAATGAAGTCTGTCTCTCTTCCCATTCATCATAACTAGTTAAGTAACCAAGTGAAATTTATTAAACCTGCTGCAGGATGAGGGTTTTCAAAACTAAGTCCCAGAATTAGGCTCTACTACCTCCAGTAACATCATTCACATGGTTAAATCCCCAGTTATCTCTTTGAAAATGTACTCGCTGATGTCAGACTTACGAGCATGATTATACATGAGATGCTGTAAAGGGAAGGTGATCATACCATTGCATAATTGGTTTTCCTTGATATGGATGGCACTGGATTTCAAGTCAGACATTAAGCAAATGCCTGATGTATCCCTTTTTAAAGGGAGAGTAAAGCTTCAGCAAGTTGATACTCATATTGTGACACAGTTTTTAGAAGAATTAAGAATACAGTTCTTGCACCACTGATAAACACAGATAGGCCTCAATACCTTTAAAGAAAAGAAAAGGAAAAAACAAAACAAAACAAAACAAACCTGCTGTAAAATGACACTTTGGCCACCTAGCCTAGAGAATACTTAAAATACCCTCAACGAGAAAGAAGTGGAATATAGTAATATTGTAAGATGATGCAATCTGTAGTGGGAGGCAAAAATAGACTAACAAAACAGATCCCTATTTAACTAAGGATTAAGAATTTGATTATGTCTATGCAGGCAAAATGGATGTCAAGCTTAAACACCTGAAGGAGGACATCAGTCCAGATTATATAGTTTGAAAACCACCCACTGTCCAAAACTGTGACAAATGCATAACTCCATTTTCTTCCATTCAAAAAGAATTAAATATCTCATTCTTCATAACTCTCCTTGGAAGTAACAGATATCTGTGAAAACATGCATTTGTCCACAAAAATCTGAGCTGAATACCTGAAAATTAGGTGCAGAAGTTTAAGTATCTGAGACTTTATAACCTTTAAAGAAGACATCTTGTGCATCCCATCAGAAACAGATGCACTTCTATATTTTCTATGCTAAAGTAGAAAAAAAAGAGCAGAAAAGGTAAACTCCTGCCTCTTGGATGTCAAGAATAAAACTTATCTTGACTGTATTGGAACCAGTACTACCCAGAGATTATATGAAAGCCACATTTTAAAAAGCAAGAAACACTTGTATATTGAAAGAGATAATTTACTGACAACATTAGCTACAAGCAATCATGGGCTAATCACAGGCAAGAAATATCTCTTAGAAAAGAAAGAACAAGGGGACAAAACTTGTACATTATCCAGACAATTGCTTATATTCATGAACATATTGCTTATATCCATTCCGTGGAACAAAGTGTGTCAGTACATGAAGGAATAGAAAACTTTCTCAGTTCTGAAATTTAAATATAGAAGTTATCATCTTGTTAAAAACTACCTTTCCACCTCTCCCCACCATGAAAAAATTACACATTTCTTACTTTAAGATATGTTTCCACTATGAAACATTTGGGTAAACAAGAATTTATGTTCACTGAATATAGAAGTTCCACTTATTTCACTGGGATTATGCATAGAATATACTGTTTCAAAAAAGTGAGATTGACAAAGAAAATCTATCTTTTAAGTATGTTTAATTATGTATCTGAATCTTTTCTTGAATTTTCCTAGTAACATTTTTAACTGACTGGACATTCAAGATTGTCTCTGAATACAGAAAATACATTTCATGTAATGTTTTAAAAGGTGAGAACAGTATGTGGATAATGATGTATTTTGACCTAGAGCTCTGATAATATTGTCACAAGAGAATTAATGATTTGTTCTACACACTTGTTTGTTTGTCTGCTTTGTATTTGACCATGCCTAATTAACCCTTGAAGAATATACTGTCCCCAGGGCTTCTTTAAGATGTACTTTGAACCTGTGAAGTCTAGCTAGCCTCAGCAAATTATAGGAATATTCGTGACATTTACTAACAAGCAAAATCAGAACTGTAACAGGGGTGTATGTGATTCCACATACTTCACCTTCAAGAAGTGCATCACCTTGGAATGAAAGTTGACTTTTAAGTGAACCTAAGCAGCACTTGATCTTGTTTTGACAGGTTGTCTTTGATGGCATGCACGTACATATCCTTCAGGAAGCTAATGTAGTGTACTTACTTTCAGGTAAGCTGTGAATTTAATATATTGGAATTATCCTTCCTTAAGGATCTTTCTTGCAAAATTAATCTCTAGTCACTTATAAATGCTTTTGCTTTAGGCACTAAAATCAAGTGACCTAACAGCCAATTCAAACTTTAATAAAGAAAATGTAGCACTTCTGATTGCAGTGAGTGCAGAAGGAGATTTCTTACTGATTTCATTAGAAGTAAGATTAGGTGCTTTGTGATCAGTACATGTGAAAGGGAATAAATTCCAAAATTAAATGGGAGTTGTTTCTATACATGTTTGAAGACTAAGTTCTTGGCTTGAGGTGACTCTGCTTTTGACCTTACATATATTGTTTTAAGTCTGCTTGAGCAAACCATGCAAAAAGTCTTTATAGCACATTTTCTTTTTGAATGAAAACATACTGAAGAGCCAAATTTACTCTAATTCATGTTACAGAAAAGAAAAAAATTGCAGATTTAACAAGACTACTGATCCTGTTAAAGGGTTTTCAGAGTATAGTGATGTCTTCTAAGAGTCAACCTGTCTTTAATCTGTCTTCTCTTCTTTAGCACAGGTTTTAGTGCTAGTATTTAAAAAAAAAAAAAAAATCATGGCATCAGTTTTTTTCTGATATATTTTGGTTTACTTTCTGGTTTAAGTTGATCAGTTCAGCACATGATGCCTTATTATACATGGTTAAAACTTTTCAAAGTAATCATTACAACTTTTAGGAGGAGAAAAAAATATCTCATTCTTGAAATAGTGAGCCTTTCAGGGACTGGCATGTATTACTTTAAAACACAAAATGGAATCCAGGGCCAAAACTGGGGTATAATAAATTGTTAACTATGCAAAGTAGCCTTGGTTTCCTTTCCACTGCTCTATACTGTTAGAGTGGGATCAATCTCTGCTGTAATTTATTTTTAATAATATGAGAAATACTCCCTTAAAGTCTCTGATGCAGATTTTCTGAAGTCAGGGAAGAAAGTTAATTTGAACACATCTGCACCATCAAACATAATTACTTCATAACATATATACATGCTGATTCAGTACATCATTCTGTCAATCCATTATGTGAAATAGATGACGGTTTACTATGCAACATGAAGGAAGAGGAATGGGCATTTGCAACAGGGGAAAATTCAGAAAGATTTACCATTAATTACAAAGATTGGTAGATAACAAACACAGTTTTTGTAAAACAAACAGAAATTATTAAAATAAATAAAATTAAATTATGATTACAAAAATAAAAGTTCAGTGAAAGTTGATTCAAGAAATGTCAGCTCCTGTAAGCATACATTTGTAAGACTTCTTTTTGTTTCTATATATTTGGGGATAATATTTCAGCTGAAGGTCAGATTGGGCCTAGCTTGAGAGAAAATGTAGATACCAGAAAATATTTCTTTCCCTTGAATTCCTTCTTTTTCCTTGCCTCCCTGAATATAGATTATGATTTGCTGACCCTGAAGGAACAGGTTATTTTCTCCTGCATGCTCCTCAAATGTACTATGGCGTAAAACTGGAGGGACGCAGCAGAGAATTTATCGTGATTCAGCTTCCACAGAGGAGAATCCTTGCTGGGAATTCTTTTGATATAAATTCCAAAAGGAAATAATTAAGGTATGAACATGAATATAACTTTTTCTTGTCTTTTGCTATGTTGTGGATAACTTCTTTACATACTAATTTTTACATTGTACACTCCACTTGCATTTTCCAGGCACGGCATGATAACACTATTTGTCTCGAAACCATGAGCTGACCTTTAATAACAGAAGATTATTGTTTCCATTAAACATAATAACAACAGATGGCACTTGGTTGCTGTCCTGCTATAGAATTGTCCCTTTGAAGTGCAGGAAGTGCTGCCTGGCACCTCTGCAAATGGCACCATAATTCCCAGTTGGTTAAATGAGTCTGACATGGATTGCTTTTCGTAATTTGAACTCTTTTAAGTGCAGATGGAACAAACTGGTTCAGTGAGCATGAGTTACCTGTAGCTATGTAGGCTGCTAGAAGCCTATGCCTGGCTTGGTAAGTCATAAAAGTATGAGTGTGAAGCTGCTCAGGGTGTCAGTCCACCCAGAGAGGTCTGTACTGCTAAATGGATGCAGAGGAGTTTGACTTCCCCCTCAGTAAGTGAGTTATTTTGACTGTGTTGCTTTGCAGAAGGCAAGCTACATTTTTGAAAACATAGACTTCCAGCTGGGTCCGTCTATTTGAACAACAGATGTTTTTATGACTCATGTAGCCAGTTGGGGTTTACCAATATTTTACAGGGTTATAGGTAACTAAAGATCACTGAGCCATCTGTGCTTAGCACATTTTAATGGGGATCTGCTGGTTCAAAGAACCTGTGTATTCTATTTAAAAAGCCTCTAGCTAGTTACCTAACTAAAAGCATGAAGGAAGAAATACAGAAAGGCTTATACATGGAATTTCTACCCTGTGATTCGGATGAATACCTGAACCTCCCATTTCCTAGTTAGCTTAAATGTCAGACCAAATTTCTGAGCCATGAACTAGGTACAGGAAAAAAAAAAAAGAAAAATTAAATCTATTAAATCTTCCTCCAAAAAACAACTTAGAATAATAGGTGGAAAAAGATTACATCGTAAAATCTCAATATTCAACAATTTAGTAAATGTGCATATAACATCTAGTTCAGCATATTTTATCACCTTTTATACAATAAATTAACTTCTAGAGAAAGAGAATACTGAAAAATCTTTATTAGGGAACACATATGTCTTAGAAAGACCATACTGAAGAACTTTTCAACAACGTAGGCTTTTCCTGAATATCGCAGTGGTGGCTTTTGTGGTAGCAACAACCTTTGTAGGCTATGAATGATTTCTAATTCACCGAGGAGTGTGGGTCAAGCCAATATACAATGCTGGTATCAATTTCCATCAAGTGACAAAATATCAGGGGCAAGAAGGCCTGTTTAGAAGTACAAAAACTCTGATGCAGTTGTGTCATGGTCTAAGCCCAGCTGGGCACTTAGCACCACGCAGCCCCTCCCTCACTGCCCACTTTTCTCCCCTGAGGGGAGGAGAATCAGAAAGAAAATATAAACTTTTCATAAACTTATATGAGGCATTGGATAAATTCATTGCAGGATCGTTATTATTTCCCTGGAAATATTAAACTCCCTAAGAGTAAACAGGTGGGTAGAGGTAATAGAAGGTGATTTTTTTAACAACTCTTTTACCTAATTTTGCGTAGAGATATTCAGTACCATCAATATCTGAGCTTTTACCTCTCCTAAGCGTGTGTGTGTGTGTGTTTATATAATAAATTTTCACAGCCAAGTTCTTACTGTTGTACACTGGCATTGTAACAATTACTGTTGAGAAACACAGTTTTGAACCTAAGCACTTACTATTCACACATTTTGAAAAGTAATGGAGAAAACCTATGAAATCCAAGGAAAACTAGATTCTTTTCATCCATACTTAATCCTTTGAATTACCAGATGAACTAAACACAGAAGGCTGAAGAAGGTGGATTATACAATATCTGGTCCTAATAGCTGAGTTCATTCATGGCAAAAAGACACTGTGTGGGTAATGCCACCTTTTAATGAATTGCTTTTCCTGATACTGAATTGTCCTTGTGTAATCTACGTATGGAGTTCCACAAGTTAACATCAACACTCACCACCACCACTGCAACCACATAATTTGAACTTTGAATATCTTCTCTGCAGAGTGCAGAGAAGCTGCCCCTGCTGCCCTGTGTTGCAGCCATTCAATCATTTTTATTTCTTTTTTTTCCTGACAGAACCATGAGCACTTTTTTGTTTTTCTGATTTTTTGTTCGTAATTAGGCCTATCCAAATGGTAAAGAAAAAAAAAAATAAGTGAAAATGAATCATGTGGTAGAGGGAAAATACTCTGACAGCAATTCTTCACATATTCTGCACTTGAATATCATGCGCTAGCACTCAGATTTAATTCACTGTAACTAAATTTGTGTTCTCCTGGTGTACACTGGAGGAAAAATCAGGACCTTGGAGACAATCTATAGCATAACAATCAATATTTGCAACTCTAAAAGTCTTCAAATGAATTCTGTGAACTTAATTTTCTTCTATAAAGCTACTGTTGGCACAATTTTCAGCATAGCTTTCTAGCTACTGATACATTATATTGCTGGCACGGATCTGTAATTTTTCATTAGCTAGTGATTCAATATTCCTACTTTTCTTTATACCAAAATAGAAGGGATGTTCTTCAGTTATTGCACTGAAAAATACTTCTGGGTATATTGTACCTAAAGGGAACAAATTCATTATATAGAAGCACATTATAAAACTGCAGTTACTCCAAACGGACAATTATATTTTGAAATATTAAAGTTTGCTGGGTTTTTTTTGATAGCCCTAGTTTGAACAGAGAGATCAATATGAACAATTTCATAATAGTATGCAAGATTTTCAATTTACATTCCTCCTTTGTTGACTTTACAATGAGTCTTCAAAAAAAGATAAAATATAATAAAAAGATGTTAAACAATATTAAAGTTCGTGTCCATTTTGGATATTTGCTAAGTGTATTTCCATATGCTAATATGTCCAATAGAGAAGTGTCTTTTTCATTTGAGATATAATCTCACAAAAAATGTACCAGGTGTAAGCTTGGATTGTCATGTGTTTTACCAGACAGAGGGATGGAGGGATCAAAATATTTTTAGAAAGCAGGAAAAAAATTCAGCAGGGTGAATGATTTGGGGGGGGAAGAGGTTTTAAAATAGCTACAGGTGAATGTATATGTACATAAATAGATATATATATATATTTTCCTAGGTATGTGCTTGTAGGCAGACATGGATGTGCTGGGAGTTTTGAATGCTGCTCACCCTGGTGGGTCACACTTTCAGTACGCTTCTATTCAGGTTATACAGGTATCATACTCCTCTGAGTTTGCTAAAGAACAGTTCATTTTAAAAGAAACTTCAGCTTGTAGGAGCCTCTCGCAGCTAAGTAGAAGCTAAATACTGGACTAATGTAAACAGATTACAATCCTGGAATGGATTGTGGAGTGCTAAAAGATAACAGGAGAAAAAATGCTTTTCTTAAAATGTGTCTGTTTTCTTTCCTTAACTCCATTCCACCACCTTACATGAAAATATTTCCCATCATGCAAATGCATTCAGCTCTGCAGTCATACTGTGGCTTCTAAATTTGATGGAAATCTGTCTCTCCTGATGCAGCTGTTCTATTTTTTATAAGTGAGTACTCATTGACTTGGTGTTTAAGAATAACGTTATGCAGGTTGGTAGTATGGCTTTGTCGTGGTTTAGCTTGGCCCAGGTTTTTCTAGTGGGGGGGGACCACAAAGATGGCTCCTCTGTGAAGCTTCTCGAAGCCTTCACCATGTCCAGCTCTGAGGTGATGGACATGCTGCTGGCCAAGCCTGGGCCAATTAGAGATGTTGGTTACGCCTCTGTGAAAAACATATTTAAGACGAAATCAAAACAATGGGCGCACGCACTTTTCCTTAGCCAGAGGAGGAGGAGTAGGTGAGAGTATGTGAGGGAAAACAACATGGAGAGACCAAGGTCAGTGGAGAAGGAGGGGGAGGGGGAGCTCCAGGCGCCGGAGCTCTGCAGCCTCTGCAGGCCGTGGTGAGGCCCATGGTGAAGCAGGGGGTGCCCCTGCAGCCCATGGGGGCCCACGGGAAATGCTGAGATCCGCTTGCCCCAAAGCGAGTGGATACCCTGAAAGTGGCCGTGGTC
>VZRN01004656.1:2176921-2195480 GCA_013397935.1 Dasyornis broadbenti | reverse complement strand
TTGGGGAGACTGCTTGCCTGTGTGGGGACCAGCGTCACTGTAGCAGTGTCGGGCGGGCTGCCGACGGTGAGACCCATGGCTACGCAGAGGAAAAGAGCCTCTCCCCGGGCAGGAGAAGAAGATCTGGGTGATGAACTGACCTAACCCTCCCCCCATACCTTGTTCCCTTGTGCAGCTGCTGGGAAGGAGGGAGGGGGGTGAGCGAAGAAACGGTGGCCTTGAAGGGTTTATTTTACCTCTCATTTACTCCTCTGACTCTGTTAGTAATAAATTAGATCACTTTGCAACCTAAGTTAGTCCTGTTTTGCCTATTCTAAGTGCGTCTTCTCCCGGGTTTCCTTATCTCAACTCATGAGCCCTGAGTGTGGGTGTGTTAATTTGGGGGTACCTGGCATTTGCCCGGGCTCAAACCTTGACAGGCTTTCATTTGAGAATCCACCTGGGGTATAGGCTTTGCAAGGAAAGAAAAGTCTTGGAAAAGTTTAGTTTATAATAGTTGTAATAGCTACTGATCAGGATATTCTTTATGAAATTGAAAATCTCCAGCTCAGTCACAGTTTTGAACAAGATAATAGTAAAATCTGAGGTTTCAGTAGCCCAGCAAGTACCTAATCATTAAATGCTAAGGTATACAGAAAAATCTCTATTTTATCAATGGCAGTTAAGTCCTATCCTGAGTTTAGTGATTTAAAAAAAAAAGTCTCTGTTCTTAAAAATAAATAACTATGAAAAAACCATTTCAATTTGACATGCTATACTCTTCCACAATATGAAAAAAACAACAAAAAAAATTTATATCTGTTTCCAAATGTGTCAGGGAGAATTTAAGTATCAAAGTATGTGTTAAACTCAGCATCTTCCTATTACAAACTTGAAAATAATTTTTAACAATCTAGCTTTTTATGTAGTAAAACACTCTCTCTTATTAGAACACTACGCAGTGTAAGAATGTGTTTGAGTCAATACCTCCTACTTCTGTTTGCTGATTGGTTGAGGGTCTGATAAGTGCTCAGAAATACACAAGGAGTCACATATGTAGGTGATTAGCTTATCTTGTCATATGCTTGTATCCAAGAGAGCATGACCTGCTAGTTCTGCTGTATTTGATTTGGTTTTGACACAAGATGTTATGATTTGCCTCTGAAACCTGAAGACACAGAATGTGAAATTCAGACAGGAGATGAAAAAAATACCAGATGATGCATGAATTAGCAATCTTATTTTTAAGTCTGCTACCATTTATAAAACTTATTTTTTTATCCCCTGAATGCTCATTATAAAACGAATTAAAATATTGGAATGCAAGGATATAGGTTTCTCTGACAAGACGGCTGGCTTGGCAAATGAGGGCAAAGCAGTAGATGTTGCTTATAGTGACTTTTGATGCTCTCTCCCATAACACCCTCACAGACAATTTGATTAAAGATGGGCTAGTGAACATTTAGATGGGTCAAATACTGAATGATCTGCCAGACTCAATAATGTGATGAACAGGACAAAGCCCTCCTGGAGGCCAGTCACCAGTGGTACACCTACACTAGGTCCAGTACTGTTTAACCGTATTTATAACCTGGATGATGGGGCAAAGCGCATCCTCAGCAAGTTTGCTGATGATACAAAACTGGAAGAAGTGTTTGATGCACCAGATGGTTTTCCTGGACCTCATTGTTTTTAAGGGCTGTGTCCCAAGGTACTCACCCAATCAGAATCCTGGATGGGCTGGAGTCTGCCTTATGGAACTTCTAAGTGGAAGTTTTCTTGATGCCCTTCCTTGTTTCACCGAATATTGAGGACTTTATTTTATGGCCACTGTACCCCAGACAGCATCCCACCACCTCATCTCCCACCAGCCCTTTTCTGTCTGTAAACAACAGGTCTAGCAGAGCCCCACCCCTGGTAGGCTCACTCACAGCTATGACAAGAATCTCTCCTCCACACACTCTAAGAACTTCCTAGACTGTCTCTTCTCCACTGTTGAGTTCCCAGCAGTTATCTGGCAGGTTAAAGTCTACCATGAGAACAAAAGTTGAAAATAACCTACTGCACACCATATTTCCAGGCAGTCTCCCATCCCACTGCTAACTGAGCTCGATCCAGCTAAGCTTCCAAGATCTGATGAAATCAGGCATTCTCTGGGTGGTTTGGACTTGGGCATATCCTGATATGTTGATCATAACCACATCCTGGAGTAGTTCAGTAGTAAGCAGTAAGTCATATCCTGATATGATTGCTCTCTTTCCTAGTCTCATTTTTTTATCTTCTCTTCTCTAGTTTTTCTTGCATTTTACAGAGAAATGAAATACTGTCACTTACACACCTCAGCAAGATCAAGAGACAATCCAGTGAGAAAATGTAGTGAGTTTGTTTGGAATGTCCATCTTGCTTCTATGAATGACATTCAAACCAAACTGTATTCCAATCTTCTGTTTTCTACTGGCTGAACTCCATGCACATTCTTCCCATGTTTAAACAAGACACAAAGGAATGACAGGAATCACAGTACTTCTAACCAGAATTTTGTTTTTCAGTTTAGTAAATCTAGATTCAAAATGGCCAAACTACCATCACAGCTTTCATTAAAAAAGTTTTTCTCCCCCTAGTTTCAAACATTACAGGGGAATGCATTTAATTTATATATTTCACAAATTAGCATGTATAACAATGAATTAATTGCACTGTTTCTAACATCAATCTATATCAGAAAATGTCATCTTCTCAGCTGTAATTTTTCACTTTAGTATCATTACCTAGAACTGAAAATTTGTAATGTGAAAACAATGTCTCCCAATGAGGTTTTATTGCAAGCATTTGAGAGATCATATTTCTAGTGGTGATATAAGTGATTGATTTTCTTGAAATGTCATCTTTCTCATACAATCTTCAAATTCATCAGATGGAAGTAAGCTAATTTCACAAGGAAAGCACAGCAGATGGAAAAGAACTGTGGTTTTGAGCACCTGAAATATTAGCTTCAACTCATTAGAACAGTGAAAATTAGTTTTTTATTTTTACTGCAACTCAAATCACCTTGCAGTTTCTTTACTACTTGAACATGCATCAGGCATTACAGTTGCTGTGTAAAATTGCTTGCTTTTAGAAACATTTAATTTTCATGCAATATGCTGGGGAAAAAAATCCTTATTTTTGATTGTTGAAGAACATAGGCATAAAATTGTCCTTCTGCAATGCACAATAATATTAGGATTTTTATTTTTAAAATATTGACATATGCCTACCAAAGTTACTGCAGTTTTTAGTAGTTAACAGTTCAAAACAGAATATTTATCTTTTGTTTTTGTCTTACCAGTGGTCACCCTGGCACTCAAAAGTAGCAGCAAGTTCTGCTATACCCATATAAGAGGATATCCTGGTGTACTAGGTGTGGTTGGGATGCTATTTTTCTCCATAGCAAGTGTGTACAGTGCTATGGTTTAGATTTGTGACCGAAACCATATTGGTAACACATCAGTGTTTTAATTGTTGGTGAGCAGTGCTTACACAGAGTCAAAACCTTTTCTGCTTCTCACACTGCCCCCTCAGTGAGTAGCCCTGGGGGTGGCCAAGAGGCTGCAGGGGACACAGGCAGGACAGATGGTCTAAACTGACCAAAAGGATACTCATGGCAAGCCATAAACCTGGTGGGGCAAATGTTTCAAAAGTAGCTTTTGTTTGGAGCCAAGCTGGGGAAAGATGCTTTTGCCCCACAGGAAGTCCATGTCACAAGTTTCCAGTGGCGTTTTGGGTGGAGTCTCTGTGTAGTCAAACCATACGAAAGGCATTAATACTTCAGTGTATTATTTGCTTTCTCATATCGTGAGCATGAGCTGTAAGAGACTGTCCCTGTGCACAGTCTGAGATTCTCAGTCTTGGTTCTGTGTCTCTTTTGCATTGTCTGAAATGTGTGAATTTAGTGGGACTGACTGTTAAAGTTTTATTTCTTCATTTGAACAAAACAGAAGCATCTCTTCTGACCTTTTCTAATTAGTCTAGTAACTGTTTGTTCTCAGCCCAATCTTTAAAGCAGCTCTGTTGAACCACAGGTTGCTTCTCAGTCTGAGCAAAATAGATCCTTAAGGAGTGACAGTATTTGTGTCTTTTTTCCACCATTTATACCTGTCCTGCCCTCTGTCTTTTGTAGCTTTCCTGCTCACTGAAATTTATGAGAGTGATTATTAAAGTGTATTAAATTAATTCAAATAAATTTAGAGTTTTAAAAGTGCCAGAGATACCTTCAGTTTAGAAGCCCAAACATGATCATGAGCTGTGAAGTACGCGTCTTTTAAACAAAGCCAGAGTGGCACTGAGTTTTGATACAATCTTGATATATGCAAGACACACTCAAAAATAGTAAGAAAAAATTCATTTTGATTACTGTTTTTTATTGGCATTGCTGCAAAATTGCAAAAATAGTCTTTGTTACTAAGGTCTGAACTATTATTTTCTAATAGTCTATTATAATTTTGATGATGTTCTCTTTGTAAGCATGTACACAGTTGTTTGGTGGTTTTTTTTATTGGATACCACTTTTGTCATATGACATATCAGGGAATTTGTGCAATAATACTCAGTAGAAATTATCAGATTTCTGTAAAAAAAACCCAAGATATAAAGTCATCTGCATGCATTGCGTTTCAAAAATCTAAATAATTCTTTGTATCTGCAATTGTTTTTCCCTGCAATGCTGGTGAGTTAATGCAATCAACTCTAACTTCTCTAGACCAGCACTACCTTTTATCTTCAGGATGAGAAGAGTAGTCTCATCTTGTGATACATACTGGAAATATAAAGATCTTTATGTTATATAAGTAAATCTATACATATACAGTTCAAATAAAACCAAACACGGAGTAGCAGAGGTGATGCAGGAAATAATCTAGTTATTTAAGGAATATTGTCTAATCCCTTATCCCTAGTACACTGGATTCAATTCAGTGATGCATGATTTCATTCATGTAAATATTTAATTTAAGATAAACTGTTCTTTATGTCATCATAATTGATATCTTGTGAGAAGAGTAGTAAAAAAAATGGGACTTCAGAACGGTATGAACAGTATAGGAAAAAAATTAACTGGCTTAGAAATAAAGAAAAAAGGGAAAGAAACAAAAAAGAAAAATATAATAGACTGATTTTAGTCTTCTGTAAGGCATCATTAGTAGTGATTTTCTTCCAAAAGGTGTGCAAGTGATTACTGCATTCTAAACTTCCCTTATATAAGTAATAAAAAGATAAAATTCTCTTCATAGGCATGATTTACATATTAATACATGTAAATTGTGAAGCAAATCATAATGCAGTGTATAGCATTTACAGTTCATTGTGTGTCATGCTAGAGCAATTTGACAATGGAGATGATTAAGCTTATGTCAACTCCTGTGGTCACCTGGATTATACTACTGAACTTTCTGAGATTAATTAACCTGGAAAGCCTAATTACTGTCAGATGAGGATCTTAAAGGGAAATATTTAAGAGGAAGAAGGAAAAAAGGTTGAATTCTGTCTGAATTTCTCTAAGTACTCTGAATATCTTCAGCAACACTTGTCTCTTCATCTTTAATCCAGTGTAAACCCATTCTGTGCTGCAACTTTTAACTATATAACCACACAATAATGAGAACTACAGCTTGCTCTTGCTGAAAAATTACTTTCTGCTGCTAAAATATTCTGTCTGGCATCTCATACTTTTAAAATGTATTTATATTAGTGCATTATTCATCCACAGAATTACCTGAAAAAAAACTAACTGACAGGTTGCTTTGTTCGCAGCAAACCCCATCGAGATTCACAAGTTATATTTTACACTAAAGAGAAAGAGAAAAAAAGCCTCCAGTGTTAGCTCATTTACCCGTTAGTGAGACTTGGGCTCCAGTAACTGGTGCAATGAAAATTTAAGTACCAGTTATAAAAAGTTAAGCGACTCAACAGAAAAGACTAAGGACAGCAAAATAACACATAGCTCAGTAGTGAAAGCATGATTGGGGAGGACAGATCTTGTATGGTTAAGTGGCTTCACGCAAAACTTCTGTATACTGAGAAGATATAGCAATCACTGTGTTGCTGGGGTCCTGCTCCACTTCTTTCCCTGCTACACCATTTAAAGGGAAAAGGCTTGTTATTGCACTGCTTTGGAGAAAAGATTTTGTTAGTGATTCTTCATTGGAAAAGGTGTCTTCCTGACTTCTGGAGTTAATATTAGAACCACAGGCAAATGAGTGGGCCATTAAGTATACCCTGGTTTGGGGTTAAGTGTGGATAATTACTAGACATGACATAAGAAATTGCTGACAAAAGTTACAGATAACTCAATGAAAAGCAGGTTAAAGGCTGTAAAGGGGTTACATGAGAAATATCTAAATTCCATGGACTGATGGAGGGTAGTACTGAGAACTTTCAGGGGAGCACAGTCTTGTAAGACCAGCAACACTATGTATCTATAACATTAATACTGTATATGGCTGGTACCACATCATAATGCTATGTGTGGATATGGATACCATAAATCCAGGACAGGTAGGTACAAATAATTAGAGGTAGGTTTTTTATTTGGGAGAAGACTGGCTCTGAGAAAAGAAGATACAAGAATGTGAAGAACAACATCCAGGTAATCCAAACTTTGTGGCCAGGGTTGTCATAGGGTACTAGTCAAACAACCTTGTTTTTGTAGCTGAAACAAGTCAATAAACCATAGGAGCTAAACCTGCTTATTTTTGTGGTCAGGAGCACTGGGGTGGAAGTGGTGGGGATCTGCTGCCCCTTAATAGCAAGTTTACATCCAGACAGAAAGAGTGAGCATCTTGGTGTCACTATGCTGGTGCCTGTTCCAGACCATCAGCTACCCTCTACTTCATAAAAGTTAAGCATATTTCTGTGAAATGAATGTTAAGTATCCTTTACTCAGTGTATCCTGCTGCATCATTTAGGCAGCTCCCAGCTATTAATAAATCCAGCAACTGGCCAATCCCTCCTTTTCCTATGGCTCTGGCTTTCAGATATTTCATTAAGCCATAACTTTATTCCACGCTTTATAACAAAATTCCAGCCATCTGATCCGCACTTAGGGACTCCTGCACTACTAACAGGACTTCAGGCAAATACTGCATGCCTGCAGGCAAAGTGCTATAGAATACCCACTTTCTGGACAATCAAAACAAAAGACGCCCATGGTGTTGAGTCTTTCCTAGGTACTCCAGCAAAAAATTACTAGGTGTATTTCCTGAACTCTAGTATGCATTTCTTCTGTTTTATGTATCATCTCCTTTTCACTTTGCCACATCTGAATCTTTAATGCTGTGTTTCACCCTATCAGTTTATTAGTTTATCTTTTACTTCTGCCCTCCCCAGTGAGCCTGTCAGTACAGTAACAGGACAAACGGAAAATTCTTTAAACTGAAAAAATATAGATTTCAATTAGACATTAGGAAAAAAAGTTTTACTGTGAGGGTGACTGAAAACAGCTCAAGCTTGTTGCTGTCTTTGAAATGAAACTGAAACATTTTGCCCAGAGAAGCTGTGGATGCCTCAGCTCTGGTAGTGTTGAAGGCCAGGCTTGGATGGGGCTTTGAGCAACCTGGTTTTCAGAAGGTGTTCCTGCCCATGGCAGTGGGGATGCAAATAGATGACCTATAGTGTCCAAAGCCATTCTATGACTGGGCACAACAGCCTTTACTGCAGGCTCTTTTACTAGCTCTGGCTAAACCTTATGGTCTGCCAACAGCTTTATCTAAACCACAGACAATTTAGCAGGGATTTCCTAGGTCATAACCCAAAACTCCAATCTTTTCTTCAACCACAGCTGTGGCTGATTTTCTTTTTTTATCAAACTATACTCTCAGAGTACTAATGATAATAAAGATGTGAAATAGGGGCTGTATCACAATATGTAAATAGTAAAAAAAAAAAAAAACAAAAAAAAAAAAACAAAACCAAAAAAACCCCCAATGACTGATTCATAAATAAAATTATGTTTCTAAGTTTAGGTCATATTCTAGAAAATTATTTGGAAATGCATGAAGTGGTACTCAGGATGGTCCTCAAAGTTACTACAAATATCTTCTACATAATAGCATAAAATACTTTTAGAGGGTTCTGTAGGGAATGTGGATGTAGTACAGTGCTGTTATATTTTCGCACATCCAATCCTAAATTACTGTTTTTACACAGGTGCAGTCTTGAAAGGAATTATGTGCATGGTTATCCTCAGCTAAGAAAGCATAAAAATTATTCTGCTTGTTTTTCTGTGAAAATGAAAACAAAATATCTCTCAAACAAGTACATCAGAAAAGCTTGTTACTCCTTATTATTGAAGGACTTAATCCAATAGAAAATGAGAATAAAATTCTACATGCCAGTCAATTATCCAGGTGTCAACATACACATAGGTTGACTGTCTGCCCAAAATTAAGCCAAATATGAACACTTGTTTTGCTGCTTCCATTACTTACTTTACTTGTAGAATGACTACACTCTCCAGTGCTATACCAAATCAAACCCAATGGCTGAGTACACTATAAAACCTCAACAAAAACTACTGACTAAGAATAAATTATTTTGCACATTCCTGGAAGCAGACTGGTTTTGTAAGGTGACTATTGTTAGCTTATGTTGTTTTGTGAGGTAATGAACTTACAGAAATCTGGCTCTCATACTGTGGTTTTCTGAATGTATATCCTTCCACAGGATTCAGTTTGATTTTGTTAAACTTTTAATGTAGGTGCAAAAGGTTGGATATAATTTATTTTTGTACAGATTAGAAAGCATGTTTTTATAATTTTATTATGAACACAAACTCATTGTTAACTCTAAAAGTTTTCTTTTTCCTGATTATTTAATCAGATTCAGATTTTTTTTTTTTTTGGCAAATGAAGTAAAAATATTGGCTTGAAATAATTTATATTTAATACATTTGCAATTTATCTTTATTTGGTATGCCTATATAGAATATGTGTATCCAAATAATAGCACTATCTGCTGATATACCTTTCTAAGACATTTAATACACTATGCTGAACAAATAACTACTAAGATAAATAACATGATTGCTGCATATTCTTGATTCCTTTCCCTTATACAGACTATATCTACCAAAACTGTTTTTAGGAAAGTTCATTATACAAAATCAGTTATTATTACCAAAGTATCCATCCCTGATATAGCTGAGCTGTAGTTATGATACTATATTTTTGTGGTCACCAGATGATGGTTAGCCCCTCAAAATAAGCTAAAGCTGGTAACTCTAGGATAGTCTGCTTCCATGAAATGTACAATAAAATGTGTAACTTTCTTTAAAGACTGTGTTTGAGTGATTTTCCACTACAAAATGTAGAAGCGAGGTTAGCAAGTTAAGGGCACTGCATCAAGAGCTGATTAATAGACCCTGAGAGAGTGAATATGTGTCTGCCATCCTAGAGCAAAGACCATATGTTACACTATCGCTTTCATTCCAGCTGCATTTTAGCCCAGCGACAAGAATAATTTCTGACAAGCAAGGAATTCATCTAATACAAAAGATATCATAATTTGCAACATCAGAATTGGTGAATGACCTATGGACATAAGAATTACTCTTAGGCAACATACTAAGTCTTCAACTAACAGTGACAGTGTTTGTCATCTTTGAAAGGAACTGAAGAAAATGTCATTCAAAGTCAGTAGTTCAGAGTGCTGAGTGCAAGACATAAATTAATGGAGCTTCTTTTTGATCAACTACGTTCATGGTAGGTATCTAAGGGGTGCAATAAATGATGAAAATTTCTTTCACCGCAGACATAACATTGTGTTGGAAAGTGTTGGAAACATATTGCTTTGGGAACTAAATTACACATTCTAAGATGTCAATATGTTGCTTGAAGCAGGTAAGGTCTATTTACCCTATTTTGCATTCAAACACTTTGTTTCACTTTTAAATCATACCAGTTGAAATAATCAATTTTATTTATGAATGTGCAGTCTTCAGATAAGTTACTTTGTTACCATAATAGTTTCTTTCCCTAGTGACATCATATTCAATTTAACAAATAAAATTTAATTAGTAATTCTATGTTTTTTAAAACATTACTAACTGAAGATTCAGTTCTGCTCATTGCAGTGTGGGCAATCACTATGTTAACCGTTTCAAGACCTGAAATGAAAGACACAGGAAATACATGGTTTTGGGAACTGGTGTTCGGCTAAATTCAGAAATTTTTTAGTGAATACTAAAGCACTTGCATTAAGTTAACCCAATAGTTTGGTTCTGATAATTTTGTAACAATAATCTTTATTGTATGCTTCACACAGCTTTGTCTATTTAAAAGGTAAAAAAATCACACAAGGTCTATAGCATCTCTCTTTCAAGCCTATCTAGAAACATTGACATTAAAAATATGGAGAGCTAACTAGGCTTTCTATAACCTCCTAACCCTTATGCCTCAGCATATATTTTACATAGATGATATGATTCTAAAATTAGTGAGAATGCCATGGTTAGAACAGGACTTTTGGGTCAGAATAAGGAGTATTTATTTTAAAAGTCTGTTTGTACTCATTTTGTCGATTAGATATCTTTTTAAATAAGCACAGACATTCCAATATCTCTGGAAAGGCATGTGCTAACTGAAATATTACAACCTTTGAAGACGATACAGATGCACAAGGCCATTGCTTCCCTTTTCCTCCTCTTTCTCATTTCCCTGAATTTTGTGGGGTAAAAAATAAAGATCATCTTTGTATCTGCAGAAGAAAAGGTTTGGATCCAGGAAGCATTTGTTACTGTTTTTATTGCTGAGAACTGAATGAAGAGATACGGAGGAAGGGATAGGAAAATGGTCTACTGAAATCCTCCCTCCTGAGTTGGATGCCTGGGTTCCACATAATACACAGTTAATGTTCCACCAAAGGGAGGCATAGCCTGCAGGCTGATAGGAAACTGTATCAGTTAGCTAAATATTAATTTTATAATTTCATTTATCATAAGAAAAGAATCAGAGAGATTTAAGAGACTGACTAGAGAGAGAAAGGCATCTGCTCATGGCCAGTCAGAAGCCTCCATCTGTGTAACATCCTGGTTTTCTGAGTCTGCACTTTTCTGTACCATGTATGAAGCCAGAGCAGGTGCTATTCCCTGAACAACTGAAATGGCTATGACATATGGATTTACCTTCAAAGCCAAACCTCTGCTTGATTTGGAGAAGAAACTTTCACTGTTTCTTTGTCAATTGCCATGCAGAGGACACCCCGACAGACTGCAGTACCACAGCATGTGGCTTGAGATTTAGTGATTTCTGATCAATTAGCAAAACTTTCAATGCTGCATGAGACCAAGATGCCTGTGGTTTAAGATGACAGCCTATGCTGAAATTCAGTACACCCATGGTGGGTACATTTCCCCAAGTATGTTTGAACATCTGGACTTCATATGTATTTCAATTCAGTTCCCATCTGTAAATGAGAAAGTAACACTTCCCTGCTTAGCTCACAAGACCATTCTTAGGATAAATTAAGCATTGTAATTCATGTTGCAATCAAAAGTAAAGTGCCAATCAATAAAGGTTGAATAAAACAGAATCTATAACCTCTGAATTCATTGACAATGCAGTGCTTAGGGGATGTTAAATGCTTAGAAAGTGCAGGATTAGAGCTCTGAGCAAGAAGTCAGTTGCAATGACTCCCAGAGAGAGTTATAAGTAGAAAGTCTCTTCAATTTTGCCTGACCCTGGATTCCTTTGTGCTCTTTCTGAACTCTACACACAGGACTGAGAAAACTACTTCTCCATAGAGCACATGCCTTGAAGGTGGGAGACAGGATACTTCTAAACCAAGTATCTTACCTGCCAGGCCCCACTTCATCAAATTGGCAACCTGACTGATAGAGCTATGGTGTTCAGCCTAAGCAGTGGAAATTTTTATGGCTAATCAACATTTCTACAAGGCAGAACAGATAAAAAGCTTTTGGATATGGAACTTTCCCCTGGAATTTTGTCTGAGGAAGAACAAGAATCATGGTGACCATTTTTCTTCAAGATGGCTGCTGACCCTTTCATATCTGTTATTATCAAGTCTTCTTCAGAAAACATGTTGTTTTCCAGGTCACATTTATGCTTTATGGCTTTTACAATCTAAATTAAATTGACAATAATGCTGTCACATTTCTAGTCCGTACAAGAAATATCCTTCAAAAATGCTTTCCCTATTTAAATACCTGTCATTAGATTTCATGGATGCAGGATGCATAGAAAAAAAAACCTATAGTGAGAAGTGATGGGGAAAAAGGGTCTTTATATTTAACTTTCTATCATAGATATGTTCAGTGAAGCAGCGTGAAGGATCTTATTACTATACCAAAATGAAGAATTTCCTAAGAGAGTTCTCTAATTTCATATTAGTTTATTCCCCCTCTGAAGCACAGTGATTACTTCACTGAGTGGTATATAAAAATGGAAAAAACAGCAGGCTTCAACGGTTTTACAGGAGTCAGCATTACTGGTGTTTCAAGCTGAGAAAATAATTGTCAGCAATGGCACTGAGTAGGATAGCAAATTTATATGTTTCATATTCACCTAGTATTTATGTACTGCACAACTTTTTTTCAGATTATCTGTATTTTCCTTGAATAAAAATAATTTCTTTTTGTATTTTGTCTGTAAAAGCCAGCCTGTCGTTAGTTTACATCTCATCTGTAATTCTGAGTTTCAGTGCCATCAGCTAAAGTAATAACCATTTCTGCCTGGAAGTATGCTTTAAAGAGATCCTTCTCAAAATTCATACCTTTAATTTAGCAAAGTATTGTCTAGGGTTTAAATAAATCTTCCCCAGATTTGAGAGGTAGTTGTATGGATGAATTCACAAACAATTCTTTGAAATTACAGAAACCAGAAGCTTTGCAGATAAAAACAAAAAAAAAAGAAAAGAAATATATGTAAAGCAGATACATTTCTTAAAACAAAAAAAATCACGTATTCCCCAAGGCATAGCAAACATTACTTTAAAGCTCATTTGTTCAATCTTTTCCAAAACCTAGAATAAACAAAATGGTTGTTTTTAAGGCAGTTCATCTAAGTCTGTTCTTATGAATGAAATAGCTTCAAGAAAAAAAATTTCAGTTACCCGGAATAAAGTTAATTTAGGAGGGCTAAGTAGAAATCAAAATTTCTATGTGACTTTATTTTTCTTTTTGCTTCAAATCAAGAGAAAATTTTGAACTATAAGAAGGTGATAAAATTAAAACACTGAAAATTCCTGCTTTATTTATGACTACTGTGATGCATTATAATTTTTAGCCACAAATCTTTAGTTTATATGAAATATAATATGTCTTGATGGCAGACAATGGGGCATTTGGTATCCGTGTGGTCTAGGTTTTTGCTTAGGTGATACTTGAAAAAAAAAAATTACTGTGGAGAAGAGGAAGACAAACAAAATCCTCAACAGAACCATATAACTTGGAGAATGCCTATTTCCATTCATCTACATATATTAGGAATATGCCTATGTTGTACTGTGGTAAACAAAAAAAGGATGTGTTCAAATGGGATTTTTTCCATTATATTTTATTTGACTAAGCTACCTCTTTTAGGGGGAGATTTTTGCATCCTGTGCTAACGTATATTTTCCTAATAACGTTCTTTTTCAATTTTTTGATGGATAAAGCAGCTTTCCTTAAGTCATTAAAACTTTAAAGGAACCTGTTCTACTTCACATCAAAAGAAATTGGAAGAATTTCACACATTTTCTACAATCTGCTGACAGCTGGCAAAATCCAGTTGGATACCAGCAACCTAGCTGCAAACACCTTGAACTGCTCTGAATTTCTTAGATTGCTCTGGTCACAAACAAGAGTAGCTGCATAAGAGTTTCCATCATACCAAATAAAGATATTTAATTAAATAATTGAAATGTATGCGCTCAGAAAAATAAAAAATTGTGAATAGCACAAATATATCTTTGAGATGTTAAGTGAAAAACAATAGGAATTTATTGTGACTTTCCTCACAGACAAAGTAAATTTTTATTTTTAGCAATTTTAATATTTTCAGTGCTATTACATCCTTGTTACAGAGATGTTTTCAGCATTATATATGTTGGCCTTTCTCAAAAAAGTGATCAACATGATTATATGCTGAATACAAAGAGGAAGTCCATCACTGGAACTGTGGAAGTAATCACACAGAAGTCACATACCTTATTTGTTCCACCTAACTGTTCTATCTTAATTATTTACTAAAATTATATAGAGAGTAATGGGTTTGATAGAAATTAAAAAATTTGATGAAATTTAACACAATTCTCTTGCTATTACCTTAATCATGATAACATCAGATGCCTCAGAACAGCAATTATCTGCATTTCCTTAGACCTTAAGCAATCCAACCAAACAGGAAAACTACCAATCTTATTTGTACATGTTTTAGACAAGTGCAAATGGTGACCTACAGAAAGTGCCTGGTATTTCAGAATCAGGGTCCTAGAAACTGATCAAGCTCATTGTCATTAACGGACAGATTTTATTGATTTCAGTTAGCTTTGCATCAGCATTACAGATTCTGCTTCTCACCTTCTATGAGGTGAAGCCTCACCACTGCGGATAACATAGTGCAATTATGACTAGATTGTTGAAAGGTCTAAAACATCGTGTAAGCATATAAAAGTTAGTTTGTACCTTTGCTAGCTGTCTAAAAAGATAAAAAGGGTCTTCAGTGGCAGGTGTAAATAGCCGAGGTAATTGAAAATTAAACTCTGTTGCTGATTACACAAGTTTAGCTTTGTTACAAAAAAAATTACTCTAATTGTTTATCTAATACTTCTTTTCTGACTTGCATTTCCTGGCCATGCCATTAATCATGGCTCTTCAAATTGTTATTCCAATAGCATCTATTTCAGATCTGTAAATTTATAGATCCATTAGTTGGAAAGATTCCACAATGAGAAGAGCTCTTAAGAAAGTTAAGTGTTCTTTTAGTAGAGTGTGGATGAATATTCAGTTGCACATATCTACTTGTAGTGCCATATATTGATCAGAATTTCATTACAAGTTAAGGTCAGATCTAGACAGAAGGTATTTAGTGCACTATATGCATTATTTTGAGTCACACGCAGCACAACACAAGATAATTAAAATGTAATTGTTTGTTTATCACTCTCCAGAGTCAAGAAAACACCTAGATTTTCTGTGTTCGTGCTAGTTTGCATAATTAAGGTCAGCTTTGTGGTATTGCATTGAGAGCAGCTATTGTGGCTTGCAAAAAAATAGCTTTTAATATACAGTTTTGAAAAGTTACAGCAGCAAAATTGCATTCCAAGACATCACATCAAGTCAGAAAAATTGTCTGTGAGATTTGCTGGATAATGATGTCCCAATGTTTGACTGTATCACAGGAAACCATTAAATTCTTCACAGTGAATGAACTGTGTTTGTGATGTCTTCACAGAAATCCACCTAAATCATGATCTCAACTTTCTGATTTTTCTTTCCTTATGTACGAAACTTTTATAAATGGAATTTTTTTGGTGTCACATAAGATTTCTGATCAGAATAATTCTGACCTATGTATTTATACAAGGTCACATATATTTTCTTACCCATGTTGCTGTTTTTCATGTGTTCAGCTGTAGAGTTTGTGACTGAAACAAGTTTTTGTGCAGACTTTCGAATTGTAAAGGGAGAAGATCAATTTTCATTCTAACTTTAGCAGGCACCATATATAGAGAAATCTGTAATAAACCTAATCCTTCATCATCTTGATATATTGGACTAAAATACTGTGAAACTATTTTTTTTTTTAATACCTATTTTTTTTTTTTTTTTTAGAGTGCTATTGAACTTTTCTAGAAGATACATAATATTTCAGTCGATGTAAAATACATGAGTGTTGTTCCAGTTTGTGCCAGTCATGTTGGCATGGAATAATTGCCTAGAGCAAAGAGCAGGTGGCCAGGGTGGAAACACTATTTCTAACAGCCTAAAAGTTTTCAAGATATGGAAATAATTTATCATGTGAAGTCTATATAAAATGTGAACTGAGAGTAAAAAATCCCCAACCATTGAAGTATTCTTTCAGGTATTAAAGATTTTGCTTCACCTTTATTTATTTTCGATTGTTAAAATGTAATCAGTTTAAATCTTCAAATGCAAATTGTCTTTATGTTAAAACTGGGTGTTTTGTTTCAAAGAGAACAAAATAAAAGTTGTTTACATGAAAAATAGCAGCCTGTTATTCTGACAAGCTTTGAATTGTTATTGATAGTCACTGATAAAATCCACAAAATTCTTCCATGATTTTTTGAGAAGTGAGAATTATGTTAAAGTTAATTCTGGTACCTGTTTGAGAAGACAGACTTTTTTCCTGAAGTAATGCCAGTGTGGAAATGGTGAAGGTTAGACTGATACCTCTTTGCTAAAGCAGGGCATAACAATATATCATCTCTATCTAATTTGCCACCGTATTGTAGTGATTCATTATCACATACTGCTTCTTTAAAGTTTAGCTGAGATCTTTGAAAAATGTGGAAAACCGTAATTGGCCAGCTTTTCTTAGTGTTACAGTTAGTCTGGTTAGGTTTTATGTGAGTCAATCAATTACTCTAGATCCTAAGTGAACAAATTTAATTCTACTTCATGCAAAGCAGAGTTAAAAGCTTTCTCTTTTCCTGCTTGTAATTTTGCAATATTAATAAGAGGAGTGAGAAAAGTAATTTAAGTAAATTGCTTTTTATTAAGACATAATGTCCAAAGAGACCAATGACTACACGCATTAATCTCCTGATAAGAAGCAACTTTCAACATTTATCACAAGGTACTTTAGTCCTCAAGAGTCACAACTCAATAGAAAGCTACTTGTAATTCAGAAAATTGGCTGATGGGGCAGAATGCTGAACTGTTCTGTTCATGCTCTAGACCAAGATCAGAAAGCTCATGTAACATATAAACATCACAAAATACTTTTCAGAACAGTTTTATGTATCTTAAAGACACATCAACAAAGAAAATAATTTAAAGTCCATGGAGAAAATCTTTCAGGTAATGCAAATTTTTATGTATTAACTAAATTTTACTCTGAGGTATAAAGCCATTGAGTGTGTTTTATTGGTGAAAACAGCTTTATTTCCTCCCACATAAAACTTCCTAAGTTTCTACAATCTTTCAGAATTGAATGCAAAAATGTACCTGCAGGTATATTTCAATTCAGCTAGTTCTCATCCATATTTTTCAGAACCGTAAACCACTATTATTCTATTGAGCTTCCACAATTAATTAAAATTGTAATGATTTTTTAATCTTCTTTTTACATATATTATTCTTTTTCTAAATTGGAAAGCAAGAAATATAAGTATATATTTATCTGTTTATTAGATGGAGAAATTTAGGAAATTATGGTGAAAAATTATTGATCCTATTCCATACTGGAATAAGAGACAAAAAGAGAGGAAATGAAAGAACCAGGAATAACAGTTATGTTCATACTGGATTGATTATCTCTTCAAAATTTTGACAAAACTTGTAGCTTTAATGTTACAAGAGTATCCTTCAAGGTTCCAGGTTTGTTTACAAATAGTCCAGAAATACAATTCTAAAATCACGCTGATAAAATTTAGTACCATAGGAAAGAATATGAGCCTAATTTCTTAATTTTATCATTTCAGAGGTATGCTTGCAAAATTAATTAGATATAGAAAGAAATTATAATTCACTTTTAATTAAGGTAAAGAGCAGTAAATTATACAGATGAAATGGTCCACAGAGAATAGAAGAGTTCATTATTTGCCACTTTACAACAGTGAGTAGAAAGTAAATACAAAATGCTACAAAATCCAAACAGAAGATTGAATTCTTCAATTAACAATCTTCATGTAGGTGGCAACAACTAAGAATGCAGCTGCCATAACTTTTCTCTATTCTTTTAAGAATTTCTAAGTAACTTAAAACTTCATTTTACATCCATGAGTCTTTCATACCTCAGAGATCTGTTTCAGCTGGCTAACTACTTTGGCTTTGGTATGTAATCAAGTCACATTAAACTAAGTGCTTTTCGTATGAATTGTCAAATGCATTTGATTTGGTAAGGGTAAACACACCTTAGAGAACTTAGAGTTTTACAGAAAACACAAAAACCTACATCTCCATGTTTCAGAAAAAGAACTGTAGGAGGATGCTGCATTACCCTTCGGTGAAGTATTTTAGGAACTAGAGCAAACTTGGAGGATATTTTATACTGTGTTAATGCCCGGTTCTGTCACGCGTTTCCTGGTTCTCCACATGTTAGGGAAAGGACTGTATATAAGACCTATTAATTGCTTTATGATGCTTTCTCAAAATGGGCTGCGATTCTGTAGTTTAGGCTATAAGTGTATAGTGTAAGAGATGATAAGGTATGTCTAAAAAGTAGGATAATGCTGCAAATAAATGTTATGAAACATCAGCACCTTTATTAACTTTGTCTTCTTCATTTAAAATTATATTAAAATGGTTTATTTGATGCAAAATATAGGACTTGGTTCTGTTATACTCAGGATCCAAGGTTATTGACAGGATTTCTTGGAGGGGTAAAATGAGGTTTTCAGGCATATATTACAAAGTCTTTTTTTTTTT
>VZRN01004656.1:2098093-2176912 GCA_013397935.1 Dasyornis broadbenti | reverse complement strand
T
The DNA here is from genome assembly GCA_013397935.1 of Dasyornis broadbenti. NCBI lineage: Eukaryota > Metazoa > Chordata > Aves > Passeriformes > Dasyornithidae > Dasyornis > Dasyornis broadbenti. Next base: position 2,176,911 of record VZRN01004656.1, on the reverse strand, counting down.
TTTTTTTTTTTTAATAGGGTGGTGCATCTCTAAATTGCTCTCACCTTACCACCTCTTCTGAAAATTTGGATGTGGTAATTATGAATTATAATTTATTTAAACTCTTAATGTCAGAGGGATCAAAGGCCATACAGCTTCTTACAAAGAAAGTTCCTCACTAGTTTATAGCACAAGACCTATATGAGACCTGTGCTTTAATAGAGCAGATCCTTGTGCCTGCCTGTCACTGTTAATGATGTGTAATTTATGGAAATAGTAGACAGTAATTTCTAATCAGCAAAGCTGCAGCTAATAATGCTGGAATATATCATATAGGATTCATGTCAGATTTATAAAAAATGGAATTGACAGGTGAATTTGCTCCTATCAACAGCTGTAAGACCTTTCTTTAGAAAAGCATTCAGTCTATTCAGCAGCTCATTTAAAACATTGGTTTAAATCCCATTCTGTTTAATAATTGTTTATCAATAAAGATAGGTCTAATAATTCTAGAATGACAAAATATTCAGTAAGTGAGTGCTTTACATTATATTTCAGTACAAATTTATTTCAATAAATAATTTTTATTTTAGTATTTTAACTTTTAATATATGAGCTACGAACCAACTTAGAGTAGTTACTCATATCTAGCAATTGGAAAGGAAATATCTCTGGATTTTTTTTTATAGCATTGCTATTCACATTACACAGCTTTTCTGTTATATGAATAGCTTATTTTCGAAATTGCAAGGATGGGTGCCTGCATTGCCACTGATGTTATTCCTTAAGATACGTGAAATCATTTCATAAACACAAGATTGTGAACATAACTATGCAGTGTCACCTGCTCTTCTATGTTATCAAAATGGATTATTTGAAGGTTCACTTTTTTAGAAGTCAAAGTATTGGGAGTAATGATGTTTAGACATGAAAATCTTCAGCTGCTCTTACTTCTTCGGAGTAAAAAGGTTCTTACTGAACTAGGTTACTCCTCAGATTTCTAATCTTCATTTCTTTACTATTCCTTCACCAAATTTATAATAAAAATCTGATTACCATCATAGGGGTGGGATGTAAGAAAGATTATATTCCTCTCAACAGTGTATGTTGGATAGAAATAGACAAGACCTTAAGTCGTCTCTCATTCTGAATTTGACCACAGTACAGAAATGTCTAAAAATATAAAGAATTAATCAGACTTTTTTGTTGTGTTTACTAAATGTTTCCTATTTAGAAATATTCATACATATTTGTGCACAGTTTGAAGTTTGTTGTATGAATCTGCATGGGAAATGACTACAGTAAATCTACCTTATAGGTTATCACAAACCCTTCATATAGTTGATGTCTACCATATTACTACATATTCAGGGTGCATATGTCATATTCATCGACATATGCACCCAAACTGTGCAAAATATGGTAAGTATTTTTAAAATTAATCATGATAGTCATTATCATTTTGGGCTGCACTGAGAAGGCAACAAATGTCTTCAGTGATGACAGTGGAATAGACAAAATATGGCACTGATGGAGTGGAGCAGATTGTTCAAGCAGCTTGACTGATTGACTGAATGAGATATCTCTAGTCTAGAATAACCTGCAGAATCAACACCAGCTGAAAGGAATTCCCATATTCATCTGGTTTCTGTAGAACTCAGCTGCTTCATGGCTCAGAATCTGAAGTTTAAACAGAGAGGGTGATAGTCATAATGAGGCGTATAGGTGTGTTAAGATGAAATAAAACCCAAGAATCTTTTATACGTTTTTGTTGTTCCTGTTCTTGTTTGCTTGTCTGCTTCTGAGAAATGTAAATTGCTTTTAGAGCTAAGCATTTAGGGATGGGGAGAGTCTCAGGAAGACAAAGCTGGATACCTTTTGAATAAAGTGCTTTTGGCACAGTAACAGGGGTAAACTGGAGAGAGTTCTGTGACTTCTAATATTGCATCTAGCAAGGTAATGGGATATTCCATCTGGTCCTGAAATATCTTAGCATAGTTGTTTTTCTGCTTGGTTGCTTGGGGTGCTTACTTAAATCCTTTTATTCCTCATATAGTTCTATCTCCTAATCCTTGTGTGTTTGCATAGTGTCCAAGGACCATGAATAGGAGCGGCCATAACTTAAATATAAAGTCCCCATACCCCTGAATAAATTTTTGGTATGGTCTTCAACGAGACAAACGGAAAAAGGAATGTAACCTCACAGGAATGCAACATAAATCTCTTGCATTAGTGAATCATTCTTTCTTCTCTGCTGCTAATAACATATTCAAAATCTATACCAATACTGAAGATGCAGATAGTGAGTTAGCATATTATTCTTGGGCTGTAACAAAATCAATAGAAACTTGCTGACTTGAATGAGCAAAGCATCAAGTCTGCAATGAATGTATCTAAAGGCTTAAAAAGCCCTTGACCCTTTATTACAGAAGTTCTATTTTAAAAGATATACTAAAGGAATAAAACGTGCTACTTTTTATAGACTGATAATCTTCTGTAGGTCTTGAGATGAACAGAAAATTGTACCAATGAAAGGCAATTTGTAAGGGTGGAGTAAGAGGAAAAGGTTTCATAGCACTAATTAGCAATTGTTTAGATCAAAGCATAACTAGACATCAAATATAGAAATATGTCCAAGCTGTCTTCTTCTAGGATTTTAGTGGGAGATTGCTTTTTCTGAGAGACAACTACAGGTAGCAAACTTAACCTAAATGTAGAGATATAAAGCCCGCAATAATGGTATTCTATTCCACACAATGGCCTAGTGACTGGAACACTTACCTGGAAATGGCAAATGAGATCCAATTCCAGCAGAAGGGAGTTCAAATCATACAAGCTCTGCCTTTTTTATAAAACCACTGACTAATAAAGTGATTGAAAAAGGACTTTCAGGGTGAAGTCATATAAGCAAAGGGATTTGTGATGTCAGTTTTGTATTTATAAATCTGTTTTTTATTTCAGCACCAGTTTAGGTAATGAATTTCTTTACTGATTCAATCCCTTAGGGACTAATTTCAGATAGTCATGCAATGTATGCCAAAACTGCTACTTAGCATATTTTGTTTTGAGATAATAACTCCCAGTTTTATATCTGGACATATTTTATTTTCCCTGAAGCTGAAGAAGAGGAGGATTATTCTAGCAGGGGATTGTAATGCTTGGGAATATCTCAGGTTCTGAGCTCTGATTTATATTAGGTTTTATCTGGTGCCCACCTCCAGAAGGATGTTTCTGTGATTTTGCTGGTTTTTAATGTCTGCCAAAGAGCAAATGACAGATATGTCTTCTGTGTACTAAGCCATCAATCAGAACTGCAGTGCTGTTGGATCTGGAATAGTCAAGGGATATAAGTGAGGTAAATTTCCAGAGGGAGATAATATCTTTAATAAAATGATGGGGAAATAGATTTTTTGAGGAAAAAAGGCCATAAAATACTTTGATCTCAGAGTAACTAACTGCCTATTTCTGCCTCTTTCTCACAATGTCAAGGATTTTATCATCTCTGGCCACTATTCTCCATTAACTATCCTATTTTCTGAAAGTATCTGTTTATGTAATTAAATGGAATTGAGGGCGTTTGTTTCAATGTACTTTATTTGGAATTGGGTATATTTTAGACATCTACTAATTCCTTCTTTTTTCCGGTTCTACCGATTGGTCCAATAAACTATACTACTTCTCCCTAAGACATCTGCTTATTAACCAACAAGATTGGTGATTGTTAGTCTCTTTGGTGGAGGAATTCATACCTCTCTTGTACTTTTTTCTGTGCTAAAAATAAAGCCCTTTGCGAGCCTCTGCACTCAGAAAGATGACCTTCATGCAAAAGAATTAGTTAAACTAGAGATTCTACTTGTTTTTATTTTCTCAGTAGTAAGACTTTTAAGTTAAAGAAACTTTCCCTACCTTAGATTACACCTGGTTTATGACACAGCTAGCAGGAATGGAATAGCAGTGTACACAAGGCATTGCTGTTTAGTATGCGAAATCATTATCCCAGCCTTCAAGAACCTTGTTAATATGTAACCTATCTACAGTTATGCAGATGAGGTAGTGCACTTTGAGACATTCTTGTTCACTCTTTTGTGATTTGTGACGGATTTTTATTGTAAGGACTGTTTATAAAATCTAGTGAAAAACACATTAATATGTTGATATAATTGAACTTCTATGATGTTAACACAAAGGAAGATATGTGGGAGTCATAAATGGCTTGTGCAAAAGTTAGAAGTATTATGGCTGTCTTAAAAAAGGGACCCATTGTTGTAACTAGTTTTTCACTCAAACATAAAAGAACATTTACTGGGCACTGATTCTGATGACTCTGAAATATCTCTTAGTCCAAACAGCTGTGTGCAAAGGTACTTGTGTTTTTAATATTAATTACTAGATATTTTGCATATTAGTTAGAACAACTCAGAAGTAAGTATTCTCTTAGAATTTCTTTTTTTTTATTATAGCTTGGCAGGGAACTTGCAAACAGAAACATAAGCCAATGCTTAGACTGACAAGTAGTGATAGAGAAGCCTATGAACAGCCTCTGTGGGCTTAATATGGAACAATACTTTCAGATGTGACAAATTACGGTCAGGAGTTCTTCAGAACTGAAGAGACCATGACCTGCCCTTATAGTGGCTTATGAATGAAATTAGAGAAGAAAGAACGCTTGATAACTTTTTATTGCTCTTTGTATCTTCATTGTGTGACAGCACAACAGGGAGAATAACTACCACAGTGTTTCTGCTTGCACTGCTAAAGGAAAGAGGGGCAAGAAGCCATGAGACCTTTCTGCTCCCAGCCTCCTGCACTGATGTAATTGAAAAGCACATGACCTTCAAAGACAAAGAGGACTGAGGTATAGAGCTGGGTTGCAAATAGCATTCACTCAAGGAAGATCATGAGAGTGCAAACATTTAAAAATTTCATTACATTAGAAAGGTATTTCAAGGGTAGATGTAACATTAATAGCAGCTGTATAAGCAGTCAAAACAGCAAGGCTATCAAAAAAAGGGATTGGTTATATTTGAAATGTAACTATTTCAATGACTGACTGAAAGTTATTTTGGAAGCACCATGCTTATTCAGTAAAACAGTCGCTTTATTAGGCAGTAACCCAGTTCCTTGGTGAATAAACTTGAAGACAATTACCTTGTTGTGAAAGTACTGTTGCCTTATGGAAAAATATGGTAATGGTCTTCATATAACAGGACAGCAGATATTTGTGTTGCTAACTTTTCCTGTGAAAAAGTTCCAACAAAGATCTAGTTAGAAGTCCAAAAGTCTTTGTCATTATAAAATCTGAACTGAGAAACCATCTGGGAGGAACACAGCGTAGTCTAGGCTGGGATGACAAAGCATCTGTTCTGGACCCTGTGCACAGTGTGAATGGTTTGAAAACACTACAAGGAAAAATAAAAAGATAGTTTAGAACTGAGTTTCCTATAAGTGAACCTAAATGTTCATGCAGAAAAAAAAAGACTGTCTGTTTCTTTAAAGACTGTTATTCAATATCCCCTGGAGTGCAAATAAAATCATGTCATGTGTTGGTTTCCATCATCTTCCTTTCTGTAATGCCCCATGGCCCCAAACCCACACTTTGAAACAAGCGATTGTACAAGCAACAACTTATTTGAAAGTTTTAGAAAAAAAAGAAAAAAGAAAAGTAAATTAAAATATTATCAAAACCATTATATTTTTGGTCAGAGTAATATTTTTTCCCACATTTAGAAAGCATGGAAATGTCCATGTCAATGGTAAGATAATCCAAACTACTTCTCTACTAGGCACAACCACTGTTGCAACTAAAGACGCTTTTAAACAATGTGACAGAGATTGTCACCCAGTTTTGTAGTGGTCCAGACTTTTGTTTTAACTATTGTTTAACTATTGGCAGGCATAGATTTCAGGCCTTCACAGATCTAGAGCAACCTTCTCACTCCTTGCCTCTCTAGATGTACAGCTTGCTTTGTACAGTCTGCTTCTTGCAAGTGCCATCTCATTGCTCTGTAACATCTGAATCTATGTCCAAAGCAAATATTTCTGGTTGCCTCTAGACTTATAGGTAGAGATAAGCACATGCTACAAGGTCATTCCCCATCCAGATCACAAACCAGCTGAAGTACAGCACAGCCCCTGTAGATTACTTTGGGACAGCACATTATAAGTAGATTACTTTGAGAAGTAGCCTGTTGGGGTGACTGAGGTGTTCTAGGTTTTACCTCATTAGAGTGGTAGACCATATCCTTTCACTTTCTCTGATGTTCCATTTGAAATAACTTAGATTTTCACTTAAATTTTTCTGCATTTTGGTATATCATCCTTCATTCTGTAGAGCAGACAACCTCTTCTCTTTTAAAAAATATTCTTCAAATTTTGTTCAGCCTTAGAGTGTTGTTCTCTCTGCCCTTGCCACTTTAATCTTATGGCATTCCCAGGACAAATGCTCATAGCTTTGTAGAAAGGGGTTAAATGCTGTTTCACATGCCAGGTTGCAAGTTCACATGCTTTCTAATCTACTGCTGACAAGTATTTTCCCATTTGACAGCAGATGTCCTGTCAAGAGTCTGTGACAGCCAAAAGGCTAAGAAATGTTGCTCCCCAGTAAAACAAAAACAAAATAATGACCAGTTTTGTCACAATATTTACTGAGTTCAGCAGAGACGTAACTGAATGGAACTAAATGACCAGTACATCCAGGAGAGATTGGCTTAGGATGCTTATTTTAATAGATTTTTCTTTTACTATTTTTTGTTTTAGTTTGTAATATTATTGTGAACTGCATAGTATCTGCAATTCTTATTAGCATGTAATTGACTGCTTTTTCTTTACTATCTAAGCAGAGTGCCTATAACTCGTCATTATAGAGGATAACCAACCTTGGCAGTCCACACATATTGTGCAAGAGCATATGCCATGGAAAAACTACAAAATCTGAAAAATGAGATGACTGACTTCTTTTCTGGAAAACTATTTTAAAATCCTGCATGTATGAAACAAACTGCAAACAGGGTCTCTTTTCTCTTGACATGACGTGAACAAGAGCTGAAAAATGTTATTTGCTCTGTTGAACTTGTCCTCTCCTGTGCTGTCAAGATGGTTTAAAACTACTGGCTGTGGCTTGGATTGTAACCCAAAGTGAACTGGATTATGTTTTATAAAAGTTTTCTGCTATATACAAATTTCCATTGTACACTGAAAGATTCAAAGAAAATGCTTTTTTCAACAATCTATTTTGATTGAATTAACATATTTCTTTATTTGTTCTAGGCAGTGTTTAGGTTCTGCTATGCATTTACACCTATCAATAATTCCATCTGTAAATGTCACTGAGACTGTCTTTTCAGGCTGGTGTAAAGATCTAGATTTTCTTCACAACCTGAGCAGAACCTAGTGTGTATAGCACTGGTAAAGAAACCAGATAAGGAAGACAATGTTAAATAATGGAATCTCAGGTGAAATACAGAGTTTGAAGAATTACTAGTACAGTAACTGATAAGGCCAAGAGCAAGCTAAACCATGTGCATATAATTTAAACTTGATTACTAAAGAACAAAATATTTCATAGAATCATAGAAATATGCTGAGCTGGAAGGAACCCATCAGGATCATTGAGCCCAACTCCTGACACTGCGCAGGACATCCCAAGAGTCACACCATGGGCCCGACAGTGTTGTGATATATATTGTATTGCTTCATCAGTTTTCCTATTTGAACTCCTGAGTTAGAGGTTTAAAACAATTTCTGTTTCAGAGAGTATTAGTTTACTACTGGTTTATTAATGTGTGAATGTGCTGTTATTGCCAAGGCCAAGAGGCACCATCAATTTTCCCTCTGCACAGCACCACTCTCAAGGATCACCATGTGCCCGGGAGTGTTCTCCAAACGCTTCTAGAACTCTGTTAGGCTTGGTGTTGTAACCGCTTCCCTGGGGTACCAGTTCCAGTGCCCAACCACCCTTTGTGTGAAAACCTTTTCCTGATATCACACTTAAACCTCCTCTGACTTCATGCAGTTTCTTTTAGTCCTGTCAGTCCTGTCACTGGTCATGAGAGTGAAGAGATCAGTACCTGCCTCTCTTCTTCCCCTCATCATGATGTTGAAGATTGCAATGAGGTCTCCCCTCAGTCTCTTGTTGTCCAGGCTGAAGAGACCAATTGACCTCAGCCACTCCTCATATGGCTTCTCCTCAAGGCCCTTCACCATCTTTGTTGCCCTCCTTTGGACACTCTCTAACAGCTTTAGATCCTTCTTACACTGTGGTGCCCAAAACTTCACACAATATTCAAGGTGCGGCAGCCCCAGTCCAGAGCAGAGCAGGACAATCCCCTCCCTTGCCTGGCTGGTGATGCTGTGCCTGATGCCCCCTAGGACACAGCTGGCCCTCCTGGCTGCCAGGGCACTGCTGGCTCATGTTCAAATTTCCATTGACCAGAACCTCCAGGTCTCTTTCAGTGGCTCTGCTCTCCAGTCTCATTCCCCAGTCTGTCAGTACATCCAAGATTGCTCTGTCCCAGGGGCAGAATCCAGCACTTGCCTTTGTTAAACTTCATACAATTGGTGACTACCCATCTCTAATTTGTTGAGATCTCCCTGAAGGTCCTCTCTGCCCTCAAGGGAGTTGTCAGCTCCTCACAATTTGTTGTCATTTGCAAACTTAGTATTCGTTCCAGTCCTGTGTACAAGTCATTAATGAAGATGTTGAAAAGAACTGGGCCAAGGATGTAACCTTATTTCCTAGGATAGCATTTAAAGCCAGCTTCAGATAGGAGAATATCAGTGCTGAAATTTATATTCAAAAAATATTTTTGTTTACTAATATTTTAAAGATGAGATTGTACTCATAAATATAGAATAGATCAAATAAATCTTTCCAGAACTAATGTGCTTTAGGGTTGATGAATTGGCAACAATTAATACTCAAACACACTGTAATAAAATGTTCATGAAGTTTATTATTTGCCATTCTTATCAACTAATTAAAAACATCTTCAGGGTTGGATGTGTAATAAATGGATTGGAGAGAAAGACAGAATGGATATAAACACATTTTCTCCCCTTGAATATTACAATGACTGTTGACTCATAACACATTAATCCATGCTATAGAAAAGAGCAGTAAGATTATAAAAAGGGCTATACATTATAGTGTGAACTCTGGGTATATTAAGCACTCTAGCTGTAAGTTAAATTTATATGTTGAGATATAATTACTTTGCTGAATTATACTTCTAAACTGGAGGCCACATGAAACTACTTGGTGTCACTAGCTAGTATTAAAAAGCAAGACCTTATTCTGCTTCCTCTCAGCAAAGCTGAGAGACTACAACCCATATCTTTCCCAATTGTGTAAAAGACTAATGAGCTCAGAAAGATTTCCGATCCATAGAGCCCTGATCATGTCTTTGGGAACTACTTTTTATGAAGACCCTTGCCAAGGAAAAGAATTATTTTCAGGACAAGCTTTCCAGTGACCTTTAGAGTAAATAAAATGTACAATACAGAACAGAAAAATAAGATCTGAATGAGTCACAACATGCTACTTCATCTTATCACTCTGAGTCAAGGTATGGAGATGTTCACAGAGTAGAATCAATCATAGAATGGCCTGGGTTGCAATGGACATTAAAAACCATTTAGCTCCAAATCAAATCCCCTGCCATGGCCAGGGACACCTTTCATTACACCAGGTTGCTCAAAGCTCCATTGAACCTGGCCTTGGACACTTCCAGAGAGGTGGTATCCGCCACTTCTCTGGGCAACCTCTTCCAGTGCCTCACTACTCACAGTAAAGACTTTTTCCTAATATATAATCCAAACTTACTCTTTCAGTTCAAATACATTCCTCCTTGTTCTGTCACTACCTGCCCTTGTAAATAGTCTCTCTCCATCTTTCTTTTGAACTCGCTTCCAGTACTGGAAGTCTGCAATTAGCTTACTCAAAAGTCTTCTCTTTTCCAAGCAGAACAAACACAATTCTCTCAGTCTTTCTTCATAAAGAGAAGTGCTCCACCCTAATCAACTTGGTGGCCTCCTTTGAACTCATTCCAACAGGTCCATGTCCTTCCTGTGCTGGCGACCCCAGAGCTGATGCAGCACTGCAGGTGGGGTCTCACCAGAGCAGAGCAGAGGGGCAGAATCCCCTCCCTGGCCCTGCTGCCCACGGGGCTTTGGATGCAGCCCAGGACACGTTTGGCTTTCTGAGCTGTGAGTGCACATGGCTGGGTCATGTCCAGTCTCTCACTCATTAGCCCTGTGAAGTCCTCCTCAGCAGGCCTGCTCTGTTCATCCTCCAGCCTGTGTTGATACTAGGGGTTGTCCCAGTCTCTCCTAGTATTGTTTCCATTTCTGAAATGAATCTCTCATGTGAATTTTAGAAGATGAACCTAGGTAAGGAATGAGGATTCAGTAGATCTATTAAGTTATACTGGCCTATGTGTGACAGGGATATTAGTAAAATACTAGTAGGGAGTAAGGCTTATACTAGCAAACTGCCTATTTCTAGGGAATTATTATCCCAAAAATTTGCAACTATCTTGCTTATTTGTGAAAAAATATCCTTTTTTTCTTAGTTGAAATATTTGTCAAAAATAATGGTTAATGATGAAATATAAGATTAATGTTATGTTGTGGTTTGACCCTGGCCAAATGCCAGGCACCTACAACATCTACTCACTTGCTCTGCCCTGCCACAGTTGGGCAGAAGCGAGTAAAATAATTAACACACACAGGGCTCGTGAGTTGAGATAAGGAACTGGGAGAAGATGCACTCAGGGCAAAACAGGCTGAACTTCAAGTTGCAAAGTGATTTATTGCTAACCGAGTCAGAGGAGTAAATGAGAAGTAAAATAAGACCTTCAAAAACACTGTTTTTCTGCTTATCCCCCTCGCCTTCTTCCCAGCAGCTGCACAGGGGGACAAGGCATGGGGAGAGGGTAGGTCAGTTCACCACTGAGATTTCCTTGCGCTGCTCAGGGAGGAGTCTTTTCCTCTGCGTAGCTGCGGGTCCCAAATCTGACAAGCAGCAGCCCGCCTGAACCTGCCGCAAGGTGAGCTCCCCCCAAGGGCAGACAGTCCTCTCAAAACTGCTGCAGCGTGGGGTCCTTTGTCCACAGGGTGCAGACCTCCAAGGCCAGGCTGTTCCATCTCAGGAGCAAGGCCTCTCTCTCCACTGGGACTCTCGCTGGACCACAGCCTCCTCCAGGCATCCACCTGCTCTGGTGTGGGGCAACTCCCCATGGGCTGCGAGTGGATCTCAGCATCATCTGTGGACCCCATGGGCTGCAGGGGGACAACCTGCTCTACCATGGTCATTACCACAGACGGCAGAGGATATTTGGCTCTGGGGCCTGGAGCACTTCCTCCCCCTCCTTCTCCACTGACCTTGGTGTCTCCAGGTTGTTTTCCCTCGCATATTCTCACCTCCTCCTCCTCTGGCTAAAAAGAAGTGCGTGCACCCATTGTTTTGATCTCTTCTTAAATGTTATCACAGATGTGTAACCAACATCTCTAATTGGCCCAGCCTTGGCCAGCAGCATGTTCATCATCTCCAGAGCCATCAGAGATTGACTCTGCTGGACATGGTGAAACCTTCGAGAAGCTTCACACAGGAGCCATCTTTGTGGCCTCCTGCAACTAGCAAAAACTGGTCCAAGCAAAACCAACAAATGTTATATGACAATACGTATTGAATTAATTTTTTAAAATGTGTTCTGATACAGAAAAGATTGTTTTCATGTAGGAACCAATAAGATTGCAATATATTATATTTACTTTTCAGTGAAGACATTTTGTAATAACTTTAGTGAGACTAGTGAGAAATAAACTGAGCAGTAACCACTGTTAGTAGACACTCATTTTGTCTCAATTTTATAAACAACATGGTTACAGACAACAATTCTAAATATTACAAACTCCTATTTCCAGAACACCATAGAGGCTTTCCTTTTATCTTTGTGTTAGACAAAACAATTTTTAAGTAGATCTCTGATATACTTGTTAAAGTCCATTTTATCTGTCCTATTCATTCTCCAAATGTAGGAGGAATGGAAGATAGGTACATATATACGAGACAGGTTAAATTACGGATTACTATCCATAATCTCACCCTCCAAAAAAAAGTATGATGTCATGTCCCTAAATGTTTGGGCTGGACTGGATTTTCATACTGCTCATACTTTCCTTGCTAATGAGAATACACAGAAGATGTAATTAAGTTCTAAGGACAATAACTGGTAAATATAAAAATACAGTTAATTCAAAAGACACTTTGAACAGGTTTAATGTATGCATTTTGATGAAGATAAACTTAGATAATAAGGATTTTGAGATTAATCTTTGATTCTAGTTTTTAATAATGCAAAAAAAAAAAAAAAATCTTTTACCTGAACTAGTTCAGTTGTTACAAAAAGAATGAAAAGGATTAAAAGGTCAAAATACCCTTCTGGAGAAATTACCATATTGCTGAAAGGGCCGTTAAAAAAAAAAAAAAAAAAAGGTATAAAAGGGGAAATGAATCAGAGCTCCAAGGTAAAACCTGTAAGCTTGTTTCATTTCTTAGTTTTTTTTTAACTCAGAAAGAAATTAATTATCTTCAAACAGTGGGAAAGGCATTAAACAAGTTAAAAATTTCAAGGATAAGGAGCTGTATTAGCATACAGGGAGACTATCAACTTTATATCAGCTTAACATAAAAAAAATAGGGAGCAGGAATTAGCATGATTGAATACTAAGGGTCTCTCTTGAATGCTGGATGAGTAGCACAGTGTGAACCATTAGAAAGTCTGCCCTTATTAAACTACCGTACAAAAATGCTCAAGAGAGAAGTTCATTGGAATAAAAATGAACACATGCTGGAAGACAGTAACTGGCACTGATGACCACTGTATCATTATGCTGTGTGGTAATGCTTTTGGTCATGTAATTACATTTACATTGTTAAATATTCAGTTCACCCTGGGGAAAATGACATTTCAAACCACTAAAGCTTTGCTTCAGAAAGGACTGTGGGATAAATCCTGATAAAACCTACACAACTACAAATATGTAAGGTAGATCCTGTGTGTCAGGGCTCACAATTGTTTGTTGTTGGATTGCAATACAAAACATGTAATTTATTAGATAAACAGTTATGGTAAACTTGAGGGGTACAAGAAATTATACAGATCAGAAAGAGAATCAGCAAAGCTCCGAGCATTTACCTAATGCAACATTTTAAGTTCCAGCTTACATTTTCAAACTATTCAGTTACAACAATATATATCATATGTTTGACAGTAAAGGCATGATCATTCCACAGCATGTTATGGAACAGACCAGTTGTTGGGTTTTTTGTACTGCCATCATCAACATATGTGCTTAGCATTACTGACAAGCTTAGAGGATATGGTATTTTCCAAGCATTTTTAAAGCTGTCTACATGCTCTCTGCAAAGTCTGGCTCCAAAAGGCTGAACATGCAGCCAGAATAATTTTGTCTGTATTTATTAATAAGAAAATTGCCAAGAGGTTTTCATTATGCAGCTTATATAATGACAGCTGTTTTCAGTGATGAGTAAAATTTTTTTCTCCCCTTTAACATTTATTGCTCCGGCTTCCTCATCTTAATGGCTCATCCATTCCATAATTCCCTGCAACAATGAAACAAGTAAGTTAGATTCCCATATTTGCCATCTACTAGGTCAGGAATAAATAAAACCCTCCACTCATCTAGGGGTTTTTGGGGGTTGCACTTGATTGCTTTGAAAGTAGTGAAAAACATTGAACAAAACCTAAAAAAAGGCTCCTTCGTTAAATGCTCTTCACAGGAACATCTCTGAAAATAAAATATCCTTTCTTCAAATTAACATTAAGCATGACTTCAATAGAAAATTAACTAGATGTCACTTTGTGTGTTTCAGTTGAAATGCATCTAGAAGGCTATGTCTATGGCAACTAAAACAACTAAAACCTCCAGTCAATAATACCTGGCAAAGGATTGGCAAATCCCTGCAGAAAGTCCCACCGTGGTACTTGTAAGGTCTATAGGTAGGAAAGGAAGCCACAGGATTGTAGACAAACCTTTGGTTAGTCACAATCCCAGAAAGTGAAATTTTTCTACTGTGTATAGTCCAGTCAATGGACTGGACAGATGTTTGCTCTAGACTGTGATCAAGTTAGAGAAATCTGATGACTTCTGTAACCTTCATGCATGGTTTTATATCCTTATAGAGTCTTATACTACTGAAAGGTCATCATTCTGGGATTCTACAACTCCTTGGTTCTCTTTCTATGCAATGTTTGAGTAAGAGAGGCTGCTTTTTTTAGCAGCCAGTTTCTTCAGTGGGCTTCTGACAAGAACTGACATTAGTTTTCAAATCCATATCAGAATGAAAAGTCAATTCACGCTGTTTATTTTAAGATCTAGAAATAAATTCCTCTTCTGTCTTGCAACAACCACAAAATAATGTTAATTAACAAATGTCAATGTTAAAGATTGTAATGTTGATCACTATATATTGAGTGAATCACTTGAGCACTTGTTAGTATCAGTGATGATCATATGTAAAAAGGGAAAAGAAATTATCTAATTTAATGGTTCTGTGAGAAAATAATTTTGAAGTAGAACAAGACTAAAATAAGAACTAGAGAGGGTGGGGTTTTTTGGTTGTTTTTTAGCATTTACAAAAATAACTTTTAACTAGAAGAAAATTCACAAATATCTGCTAAACAAGATGAGATGAGAAATTATGAACGTTATAAATTGGGCATTCTGAATACAACTAATTTAATGAGACCATTAGTGAAACTCCAATTGGATGCAGCATTATTATATTGCTCTATCATAAATATGGTTGATTTAAAAATTATTTTTCTCAGAGACTGGATATAAATGTAAATTAGAGCACTTTTCCTCTGCTACAATTGGTTTTGTTAATAATAATACATATTTACATAAGAAATTAAATATATAACATGTAGGCTGTTATTTACTCTTATTATTAAAGTCAGTACATAACTCAAAAGCCAGTTAATATAATATCTGATAACATAATATCCAGTGTAGTATCTGTACATGAATTTGAAAGCCAACATTATGTAACATAATGTAATATGATTGTTCTTACTGACTTACCAGATGGAAGTATTGGCTACATATACGTACTTTTAAAATTAGTCTTTAATTATATTTTAATTCAACTTTTACTGACCAAGGGAAAGTTGTATCATTGGATGCCTCACTTTCATTGTTGTATTAAATTAAATATTAAATCAAACCGCTGCTGTCTCTACATTTCTATCACCTGCACTATCATGCAATATGATAGAATATCAATATCACTAGAATATCAACTCTGGAGTTCACAGTAACAAGGTTTTCTAGCAGCAGAAAATCAAGAAGTGTTGGAAAGTCAGGGATATATTTCAATTCTCACTGACTTAAAGCATTTCCTCTTAAACCTAAAAAGTTGTTTTATTCAGTTTTTAAGTGGTAAAAGGAATGAAGAAATATTTCTCTCTACCTAACATACATTTTCACTCCCCTACTACTTCACTGAAGCAATTCAAGGCTTTCCCAATCTGCTGCCAATAGAAACTACTAGGGAGTTATTCACTCTTTCTTGTGGAATTCTCTGAAATTGCTTCTTAACAGCCTAAATAGACTATGAAGTTTACTGAAAAAAAAATTCTAGCAAATTTTAAAATATAACTGACCTGGCCTAAAAATCTACCTACACACAAAATATTTTTAATCCTTTTGAACATTCTTTTGACAAAACAAACAAGAAATGCTCTTTCTCCTGTAGGATTTGGTTGTCTTTACCTCAACCACAGTCTTTTCTTCATTTAGTGGCATGCCTACTCTTCTATTAGGCTAATCAGACAATGTAAAATTATTCTTTTAGATCTAAAACAGATATCTGCTTCCCTCAAAATTAAACATGCTCATATAATGGACTTTTTACTAGTTGATACAATTTATTATTAGGCAATCAATTTTACCTTAAATTTTTCAGAATTTGCCTGGAAGATTTTTAATATTGGGGGAGAGGGATGAATTCTCAGTTTTCATCCATCCTATTTTGTCATGTGGGAATGATCTTTGGAAGACTAATAACCAAGTGGAAAACCAGGAATTTGCAGGGTTTGAACCTTCAGCTTTTTCATTGTGAGTAGTCTTTTAGAGTCCAGTGGGAACTCATGATGTATAAATTTTAGTGTCTGTGTCAATATTGGAGCTAGGGTTATGGCTACATGCACAAGTTACAACACTGAGAACTAGAATGCAGAATAATAATGCATATTCGTTCCCTTGAAATATTTGTTCACATAAATGTGTTTGCTACAGCTGTCACTGGGATATAAACTATGATTTAACACAGGCTAGAAACATGAAATGGCTAATGTTGATCTGACAACACATACTGAAGAACCAACCTTACAGTTCTCTATTGAAAAGGTGTAACACTGAATAACTCACGTCAGCAGCACTTAAAAGTAATACAAAAGCATTCAATGAGATTTTTGAAAAAAAAAAAAAATCCCACCAGAATTATCAGTAAAATACATATGTAATGCTGAGTATTTGAGGGGCCTTTTTCATTAAATAGGTTTCTGAAGTTACAACCCAAATAATGAAAAGATCATTTTTTGTTTCCTTTTAAGGGCTAAAGAAAAGAATTCTACATTTCCAGAAATTTTCTTTCAAAGTCAAAACCTGGCAGAAAACGTATGTGTTCAACAGTTTCCTTGTACAGTAAAACAAAGCTTTCTGACACAGACTATACTCAAACAAAAGGTTCTTTAATCTCTGCCAGTTTCTCAAAGGAAAGACAGTTTCAGCAGTGACTCTGCTCAAGCTCATTTTTGAAGAAATTTTAGTTTAGAAAAAAAAAGAAAAGAAAAGGAAACCAAAAATCTCTACAGAATTTCTAGAAGGAAAACATCCCTGACCATTCACGCCTAATATAGCTGGAATATAGATGACACTAAGAATGATGGTTAGATAGCCATACAAAAATTTGTATCCTTGATAAAATTGCCAACACAAACCAATAAAAATTTCACCCTCTTGGCAAGTTGTTACTGTACCTATGACGGATGTGAGCACCAGGAGGTAATGCTGTGTTAAGTCATAGGTCTAGTCAAGCATCCTGTCGCTGATACAACCAAAAGTGGATGTTCAGAGAAGGGTATATAGAAAGGAGGAAGGATATGCAAAGCATCCTCAAAGTTGTCTTCTAGTTATCAGTTGTTTGAACTTCAGAAAACACCTGCGTTTTGGGCAAACTTTGGGTTCAGAAAATCTCAGTCATTCCCTTCTCTATGGACATGTTTAAAGCTTATTTTTATAGTTATTAATGGTATCTTCCATTCAGCTCATGTTTCATATATTAATTACTTCAGCATGGAGAGTTCAAGGGTCTCTAATTTTTTTCCACAGTAAAAGGGTTTTTTTTTTTTTTTACAATTTTCTTTTCTCCTATCATTTCTATTAGGTATTTTTCCATTAACTTCCCATCAACCTTTAAGCTAAATTGAAGCAAAAGATTTGCCTTTAATGTGCAATACCAGCAAATCTGTAACAGTACATTTGTCTTTATGGGTAAAAAGCCCCTTTTTTCTTTTCATTTTAATTTTCTGTGTAAAGTCTAAGTTAAATCTCTTTTGGGCTCCAATTTTTCTACACTACCTAGTCTTTAATACACAGAATATACCCATAAACCAATTTTATTTCCATCCTTTAATCCATGCTAATTAGTAAGAAAACTAGTTAACTGTAGCCAAGGAACCATGATTTCTTTGTTTGTTAAAATGTACAAAGAGTGCAAAGTTTTGAGAATCAGCGTGCTGACTTTGTGGATTTATCACCTAATACTCCTCTTTGCACAAATATAAATTAAATTAATACCTGGGCTCTGTATGTGAGATTGGCTTTTTGCACACTAGGTGTTGGATCCCTCTTTTAGAGACAACACACTTAGCTGATACTCTTCTAGGAATGTTACTATGTTATGCAGAAACTAGATATGATTCTTTCCACTAGTTAACTTGACACCTGACATCATAAATTACCTTATGAAGAAGTCAGAATAGATTCTCTATGTCGATTTATTTCTACCATCAGACTTCAATTTCTTTTTTAATGTTCCAAAAATTATGTCATAACTCCTTCCCGGTTACATTGCTCAGTTGGTATAAAAAAAAAAATCTACAGTATGTATGTAAATGTCTTGCTAAGTGCAATCTTTCTCTTTGATTTTTGAAGAAAGACTGTAGGTAGTTTTCATCAGGGAAGATTTTAAGATCTCAACAAGGCACACTAATGTGAGAAATCTGAGTGTGTGAGAAGTCTGAGCAAGGCATGCACACAAAAATTCTGAATAATGCACCTAAATGCTACAGAAGGGCGGCATTTAAGAAAAAGTACCATTGACTAGCTTTGACAGGTGCCCTGTATGGAATACTAACTTGAATCTCTCGGAGTAATATATGCCTTATTGAAAGATTACATACATTGCAGAAAAACTGAACCACTGGAGAGAGATGGTTAATCATAAGGCAAAGACACTAAGTCAGTTTTAGTGTTGTATCCTCAAGGAGATGATGAGAGTTAGAGATCTACAAAAGAGTCAGTAGTGAATATGAATTTTATGTCTATACAAGGTTGGAGAGAAAAATATTAGATAACCATCTGAAAAGCACAAGGAGAGAAACTACTGGCTGGATATTAATTTTGCAGAAAAGAGCTTTGGAACTTACTGTAAATGTCAAGCTGAAAATGAGCGAAGGACTGTGCTGTAAAAATCAAGTATCTTACTGTAACAGATAACAAGATTGTGAAGAAATCCTTACATTCTGTTCAGCATTAGGAAGGTCTTACTTGAAGTATTTTAGTTAGGAGATTTACTTTCTAAGAGTAAAGGCAGGAAAGGGCTAGAATAGACTGCCTAGAAAGGTTATAGACTCTCCAGTGGTGGAAATATTTAAGAACAAGTCAGATAAACCTGGATCAAGAATATGTACAGAAGATCCTGCTCTGAAGTAGTGGATGAATTGGGCAAATTTGCCTAGTATCTTCCCAGACCTACTTTGTATGAATACTATGAATTTTGCAATTATGTGAATAAAATATACAGTTCTGACAGGATGTTGAAATATAGGAGAAAGTAGAGAAAAGCTGGAAAATTTATGCTCAAAAAGCCATGTTTTAGTAAGACATTTAAAAGAGTTTAGGTGTCTTTTCCAAAGAAGCTGAAAAGTATCTTGATCATTTGGTTGAAGATAAAAAGAACTTGTAGAGAAAATGCTAATAAATGAAACCATTCTTAGGTGGGTAAGCATAACAAAAAAAAACCTTTTTAGAAACTAGACTGGAAATAATGCCAAGGTATTAACAAGATGTTAACCACCGTGACAAACTAGTGAAAGCCCACAGCAGGACTTGTGGGAGAGACCTTTTTGAAAGCAGCATTTTGGGGGAGGTTAATTTCAGCAAAGACACAATACGTAAATATGGAAAATGTAGTGGTATATTGGCATGCTGGAGATTAGATTAGATTAGATTAGATTAGATTAGATTAGATTAGATTACATTACATTACATTACATTACCTAATGGTCCCTTCCAAGTTTCTGTGGTAATTAACCTATGTAATCCTTCTCTGAAATGTCTTGGTGTATTCAAAGCTTGATTTTTGATTTTCTGAAAAGTATTTAAAACTATAGCAATATCAACAGCATCTCAAACACTAGCTTTTTGCTAGGAACAGAAGAAAAAAGAAAGGTTGAAAAATCTTTCTGCAAGAAGTATAATATAGTCTGATAGTTTCTGTCTTGTAGTGATGGAATATGTCAATCCTAATTCATAGAGCATAAAATAACTGTTTTCTGTGTATGGAACAATTTTGTTTTGTGAAGAAACAAAAAGTCCATATGCTTGCAAGGTGAAGTATGTAACCTGCCTTGAAACTGCCAATATTTAACAGATTATTTTTTAACTTTTAGTCTTTTGGCTGAGCATGGTCCTCATTATATGGAAGATGAAATGGGGCTCAGAATCGTTAAAAAAAAAAAAAAAAAAAAGCCCTTCGTCTGTTATTGACATTGGTTTCACTAGCATTCCAAATTTTCTGTGTTTCCCAGGATCAGGTTCCTACATTTTATGTTCATCTTCCTGGAAATATCTCTGTAAGTCTAATTAGTCTTTAACTTGGAAATGACAGCAGGGGATCTATTCTTTCTGAAAAACAGAAAATAAGCTCGCATCTGTTTTCTTTCCAAACTAGCAGAGCTCTCTGCTTAATAGAAATAAAAGTAAGTGATGAATGTCTTGCCCTCAAAAAAGAAAAATAAAAACAAACGCAAAACAAAACACAAAAACAACAAACAAACAAACCCATAAAAACCCAAAAAAAAACCAAAAAAAACCAAAACCAAAAAAACTCCCCAACATATCAAAGCTATATCCATATGCAATGTTTTACATTTTCATCATTTTAGGCATAGTCGACATTTTTCTTCCCAATTTGTCCATGGGGGCATAATTGGAAGCACAGTCTTTCGGAGAAAGATGATTTTTAAATGCCAGTTTGTCACAAAAACCCCTCATGAATATATCTATTAAGTCAATATTCCTATAGACTCAAACCTTCAAAAAAATTCAGAATACTGTTGATTAAGAATTCAGTGGTCTCTTATGGAAAGAATGTAATTGTGGTTCAAACTCTGTTAGGTAATTCAAGAGAAAGAGAAACATTAGACAGGAGGAACTCTCCTTATGAACTGAAAGAAAATACAAACATATGTGACATTCGATAGAAAAGATATTGTATGAATGTTTGTGCAATATAATGACACCTGCTGCCATTGCACACAGAAAACTGATATCTAAAAAAATGGGCAGAATCTCAAGGGAATAATAATGAGATGCTTTTTGACTTTTATAAAGTTTTTGGCAAATAAAGACCCACTACCCCCTTCACAGGTCACAGATTTAGGTCTCAGCTCTAATTAATCTCCACCACGTTTATCTTTCTTTACTGTGCATTATTTTTTTGTTCCAATTACAATTTCATGGTTTCTATAGCTCAGTAGAAAATCTTACTTTATAAATTTGCCATGATAGATTATTTACACTAGTATTCCTTTAAAAGCATGTCAAGGAAGCCCAATGAAATTCCATATTTGACCCGTATGTCTCTCTCCATTAACAGGAAGCACCCATTTCTGCTAATTTAGAAGCAATACAACCCCTGTAAACCCAGAACAAATATTTCAATTTCTCCACAGAGCTTGTTCTAATTTGTAAAGCAGGAAAAGAATGCTAAACTGTGGCTGCGCAACCAAGCCCTACAATAGAAGAACGCTCAGAGGCAAGGAGCAAGGGAGATGAAGATGGAACAATGCAGGCTGTGATTGCCCACAGCTGCTGCATGGTGACTGATTACCTTCCATATCCCCCAGCCCAGGGCACGTGAAGGGGGGACGGTGGGGAATGTCTTTCTGCTGGTTTTTAATGTTCTGCAGAAAATTATTATGTCGCCATACTGTGCTTGTTAAATTGCACTGACAAGGAAAGAATAATTGTACAATCAGATTGGATTGAGGGGAAACCTCATTGCAGTGTACAGCTTCCTCAGGAGGAGAAGGGGAGGGGCAGGGACTGATCTCTTCTTTCTGGTGACTGGTGACAGGACCTGAAGGAATGGCAGGAAGCTGTGTCAGGCGGTTAGGTTGGATGTTAGGAAAAGGTTCTTCACCCAGAGGGTGGTTGGGCACTGGGACAGGCTGCCCAGGGAAGTGGTCACAGCACTAAGCCTGACAGAGTTCCAGAAGTATTTGGACAGTGCTCTTAGGCACATGGTGTGACTCTTGAGCATGCTGCTGTGCAGGGCCAGGAGCTGGACTCAATGATACTTGTGGGCCACTTCCGACTCAGGGTATTCTATGATTCGAAGTCAAAATAATTTTGAAACTTTCAAAGTTTTCCATCTCCTTTTGAGCTCCTGAGAGCTGCCACACTGGTGGAGACTGCAGATAACCTGTTTCTTGGCACTGCCAATTTAGTATTAATAGATTTCCAGCTGCTGCAGCCCAAAATACACTCAGCTTTCTGAAAACAGAAATTCTAGACATCAGTGATGAGGGAAAAAAGTGTATTTTTAAGTTTATTGCTCTTTCATTTACAGTTCTGTAGCATGAGAAATATGTAAACAGCACAGCAGAACTACATGGGTTGATGAAAGAGCTGTTCAAATACTGTAAAACTGCTTGTTGTGGTTTACTGTTAATTACTGTTAATGAGGTACTGAAAAAGGTGCTATACTTTTATGTATTGTCCTTATTGTTATCCTGTCTATGCACTTAAATTACATTTTTCATATTTTGCTGGAAATAATTGGATCTGAATTTTAATTTTCAGTAGTGAAAATAAATATTTGTGGAATTCCACGGTGACCTGCACTTTGAAATATGCGAAATATTGCATGAATTGCATATACTGTATGTCGTTCAGCTGTTAAAATGAAAATTCATGTAGTACAAGTTTAACAACTTGTAAATGCCTCTTCCTAAGAATTATCACCTGCTTTGTGTTTGGATTAAATCCAAGAAAATCAGAAATTTTAGATAAGTAATTTTGAATGAACAGTGGTTGTTTCAGAGCCTGGTGGTGAGTTTTTTCCCTCTTGCGGTAGGAAAAAGTAAAGTTTATAATTGTTTTTATTTTAATTCTTTCTCTTTTTTGATTCATTCAGGTGACACTTCTTGATGTGCCTATATTTGTTTTGTCCTTGCTAGTCCATCAATACTTTCCTGCTGCTGCTGACTCAGAGGAACAAGAGTAGATTTGATTGATCTTCTCCAGGTATTAAATACAACGAGTCAGCAATTTCTGCATAACTTAGAGTGAGGAAGAAAATCCTACCTACTACATGAACTGTTAAAACTAGAATACTGTTGCTGGAAATTTAGTTAGGGTATGTTTTGACATAATGATGAAGACCAGAGTAAAGGTTAGCTCTGAATTGTTGAAGGAGACTGACATAAACTAGGGAACTTGTGGATTGGCATGACACTGTCATTAATTTTTGAGAAAAGCAGGACCCATTTTAATGGAGTAATTAGCTCTTCTGTATAGGCATGGCAAAATGTCAAGATACTCAGTGTCAGCAGGTTTTTCAGACTTTGCTTTCCTCTTTTGTTTCGGCCTGGGAAAATCTATACCTGTCAACAGTTTAAGCTCAGTTATTGTTATTTGGGTAACTTTGAATGGGTAAATCTTGCTTGTCACCTAGAAATACCTAATAGTCCTCTAGAAACCTGAACACAAGATAGCAGAGTGAAGAAGTACTTCTGCAAGAGGAAAGCATCAGCATGGAGAAACAGTGCCTGTGGTTCAGACAACTCTGCTTCCCCATAGGCTGGGGGGATATCTGTAGGGATTATATGCATCTGGAGCTGAAGGTAGAGAGAGAGCATAAAAAGGAGCAGATCAAGGGCATGCTTACCTTGTTACAGTTCCTGAATATCTTGCCAAAGGAGCTGGGTCTGGGAATATGGTCCAGGTAGATGCATCCAGGCAACTGTTCTAGCATAAGATTTCCATCTGGGACCACTCAGAGACCGGATGAAAGCTTTATCTCTAAGGCAGCAAAGAAACAATAGAAATGTCCCTTTTGACTTGTTGCAGTGATAATGATTTGTCTATACTAAGCCCTTAATATTTTGCCATTTCAGTTGCCCAAAGTGCATTCACCTGCATTTTTTACAGGACCAGCTCAGAGCTGTAGGGAATGATAATCCAGTGAGGGATTTCCTGAATGGATGATAATGATGAGCTGTGAAAGTATCAGGAACCCATGAGAGCCCCATTACTTACACACAGTGAAGTAGGTCAGCCTTAGTGTGTACAAGAGGGTTTTTTTACCTGCCAGGTGGGAACTGGAGGCCTTATCATACCATGAATTATGCTAAAAAGTGGAAGAAGACTTGCAGAATAAGAGAGGCTTAAGGCTCAGACATGCAAGTTGTCACAAGTCAGCCAAGTAAGGTAAATCAATTCTACAAGTGCACTTTGATGAAAACTTAAAAATAATATGATTAATTCTACTTTATCAACTGAAGAAAAAAACAGAAAAGAAACTTTTTTTCCTAAAATTCCTGTGGAAAACAAAGGATTGTATTTGTTTGGGGCCTACAGGGAAGATGGAGAGGGACTGTCAGAAAATATAGTAATAGAGCAAGAAGTAATGGATACAAAGTTGAAAGAAGGGGAATTTAGGTTAGACACTAGGAAGAAATTTCTTACTGTGAGGGTATTTAGACACTGGAACAAGTTGCCCAGTGTTACCAAACAGATTATATTTCTTTAAAAAGGAGTCTATGCAGCAGTGGGGAAAAATTTTGGGACTTAATCAAGAAGGGAGATTTAATCCGTGAAAGAAATAGTAGCTAGCAAGCAAGCTCTAAGTGATGTCCATATGTTAGAAAAATATATTAAAGTTTAAGGCTTGACATGCTTCAGAAATCTCAGGCCTGGGGAGAGGAAGTTAACATAGCTTGGGAAGAAAGACAAAGTCCTCATCATTGCACAATGTGCAGCAAAACTTTCAACTGCTCCTGGAAACTTCTCTTCCACCAGTGTGGCCATACAGCAAGCAAGGCTTGCATGTGCAAACAGTGCCAGGAGAGCTTCAGCTGCCCCTCAGTTCTGACCCAGCACCAGGTGATACACCATGGTAAGTGTGTGTGTGAGTGTAGAAATTGTGGTGACCATTTTATGCACAGCTGCAGTCTCACTAACCACTGGAAGACTCACAGAAAGGAGAAGCCCCTTGTGTGCATAAATGTAGTTATGATTTGGGGAATGCTTCTGAGCTGATGGCTCAACTGGGATACACACATGAATCCATAATGTCCTTTGTGTCTCAGTAGATTGGAACCACAGCCATAAGGAAGAAGCAATCCCTCCGTAGGACCACACAGCCTCTAATAGGTTTTGTTCTTTTGGTAGACCTTAAAAGTATGTGCGTGTAATACCTAAAAGTGAGGGGGGGAAAAAAAGAACAGCCCCTAAGGCAAAGGCCTGGTTGGGGTATCAATTGCTAGGAATCCAGGCTGAGGAATGAATCCTGTCTCTTTTAATACATAAGCCACTGCTGGGATGGAAATAGGAGTTTGCATTTATTTTTAAAAGTAGGATAGGTTACTGGCTGAGATGAGAGCTAGGAACTTGAATGATACAGTTTTAGTTCTGAGTTCAGGTACAGGACGACCTTGTGCTAATTACTTTGTCTCTCTGTCTTTTATGACTCATAGTTTAAAAAAGAAATGTCTTTTGTATCTTAATGTTTCCAGTGTAAAAGGTGCACTAATGTGTTCCCAGTTACTACAGTCATTAAAGACAGATGAGTTTAGAGGCTTAAATAGCAACTTTTTCTAAAAGCCTCCATGTCAGTTCTTTGCTTTTTAAATGAAGATTTACTAAAACTCTAGGGTTTCGAAATTCATTCATTTTTTTATTGGAATTTGGGTTCCTAAGTTCCAAAGGCATTTCAAAATACTACATATTTGTAACCGCCAAGATTTCTAGAGGGATCAGTTCTGAAATGATCCTCCTTTCCTGTCCAGTGCTTCTAGATCTGCATAACTCTTTGGCATCAGCAGAAGGATTTGCTCCTAAAGTTAGAAGCCGTTTACCAGAAGTCTTCTCCTAGCTTGTTTAAATAAAATCTAGGTGAATAAGAAGTGACTTGAAAATCTTGCTTAAATGTAGAGATGTGTGACTAATATTTTTGTTATTATCATAAGCATCAGGATATTCAGATTGAAGAGGATTTAAATTTTACGGAAAACTGGGCAGTTCTAAAGAACTGAGGTGATTGAATATAGACAGTTGATAAATAGTCCATGGAACAATGCAGAGTTTGAGGAGCACTCACTGTTTGAGGAGCGCTAAAAGATATACATGTTAAACTAATATCACATAAGTCTATTTATTTGATAGGTTTTATACTAATTAATTCAGTCCTCAAGGAATAAGGTGATCTGAGTTCAGAGCTGTATTTTTTCATAAAGCAAAGCAACACTGAGGAACGGGGACAAAAGGGAGACTTCACTCACCGTGCATTAATCCACTTATACTTGAAATGTAGTTTAGCCTTCAACTATGGTGTATTCTTGTGCTAGCTGGATGACCTGTTTTCTGATGTGATTCAACAGCTTTTAAAGTAAATTACAGCAGTGTCTTAATTCACGTTCTTACTGGTGTAGATGGTGTTATCTGTCTTTGGTCACTCAGATAATATTTAGGTCAGAAAGAGAAAAAAAAACAAAACAGAAGAATTGTCATTTCTACCACCTAGATAGTTTTCTGGATATTTCCCTTAGAGTATGCTGTCAGTTGCTGGGATAAGGCCAAAACTGTCATTCACTTCTCAGGAGAACACTTCTGAAATCTGAAGGCAAGCATCGAGGGACTGAAAAGGTAATTTCAAACTGGAAATTACCTAAATATTTTATTAAGGGTAGAGATAACTGCACTCTGAGATCAAGAATGGTTCTTTATCTACGTGTGCAAAGTCCTGTATAGTGCTACCATGTTTTATGGACTCCAGAGCAGAGGGTGAGGTGTGAGTAAGTGTGGAGCTCTGCATATTTCTGAATGGTGTCAGGGAGTGTAAGGAGACACAGCACTTTTCTCCTCCTTAGCTGTAGTCTCAAATAGGTATCTTTTAGCTGTCAAGGTTATTATACCCAGTGCTTTTCACTAAAATATCCATCTCTGAATTTTCAAAGCTCCATTACTTCTAGAATCCTCTCAGCTGGGGAATCTACCTCTCCTGGCAGTCTTTCCTTCTAAAATTTAGCTCAGCATTGCACGATATAGAGTATGTGTAGGGCACAATGTCCATCAGAGTGGAGTATTAGATAGAGCATGGGAAAGGAAACTTACATTTCATCAGAACCTGAGGAAAGTTCAGTTTCTAATGCTTAACAAAAACTGGTGTGGAAAGTGTTGCAACTCTTCTAATTCCCATTCTCTGTCAAACAAAACCCCCTCATGCCAGTAAGTTTAGTCTTTGGAAAAACCCTTTAGCATATAAAAAACCATTTTGCATGTGTTAGATAAATGTGCAAAAGCTACTATTCTGTCTTTAACCACGTAAGCAGCAAACAAAGCAAAGATTAATTGCTAATATAAGAAGAAAACAGCCAATGTGTGAAAAGACCGTGATGATTCCATCAGTTCATCAGTGGTTAAAAAAAATTCTTTCCAAGTATATTTTCTGATTGCTTACATCATTTTCGTACTCAGTTTACAGCTACCACTTCCTCAAGTGTACATTTTAATGATTTGCTCTTCCAAATTATACTTATCAAATTAACTTATTCCAGAAAAAGAATCCATGAGGTAGTCTTCCTCAATCAGCCTTATTCCTCAAATTACTTCCTTATGTATGAAAAGGCAGTTATCACTTTTGATTACTCTTAGATAATTAATGACAAAAATGCTTAATTTATTAAATTAAGTAGGTTTTGTTCATAGTGCCTTTTGATGTATGATCTTAATTTCATTAACACAGCTTTCTTTTCAAAAATTGAAATACCCATTTTTTATTTCTGTCTTGTGCATTAGATACTAAAATAGTATAAAACTTTTAGATCAGTAAAGGAGATTTTGCAATCAGCACTTTTAACTTTTTGAATGTGTATTGACATAAATGTACTTAATACTAAAACTGAATTTTTAATAAAAAGATTCTAATTGTCTTTTTGTTTCATTATATTTTTGGGAAGAACATGTGAGCTGGGATTGTCCCCTTCATGAGGTGCTTGCAAGCACCCTGTGAGAAAGGAGTACAGGAATCTGATATCTCTGGCACCGAAGTAGGGTGTTTAAGGGTGCCCCCTTCCCACTGCTCTGTTGCTTGGCAGGTCCTTGCCTTTCTCTCCCTGCTCATAGCTTTTGCAAGTGAACACGAACTGGGAAGTCAGAAGTTCTTTCTTTACAGATAGAATATTGCTGATAAGCTTACTGGTTTTCATATGCCCAGCTAAATTTCCTAGTATGTTCTTAGTGTTAGAATATTAATGACTGCAGTCTTTCAATTAAAGCTTAGTCTTGTTTCATCTGAAGGAGTGAATTCAAACAAAATATTGAGTTTCTTTCTGGTTTAGGTTTTGGAAAAGAAGTGAAAAGGGGTGAAATAACTATGTGGGAAAAACAAAGAATAAAATTGTGACTCCAGTAAGAAGAGAAAAGGTGATTTAAAAAGGCTACAAAAGAGAAGCTAAAGGAAAGAGAAGCAATTAGATTGAATTCTCCCCGATATAGATTTTCTTCTTACTAACATTAATGGAAATCTACTACCATTCAAATGGATGTTCTTATTTACAAGTGATTTTGAACGGCTGTGTGAGTAACAGACATTCTTTGCGTCAGATTTGAGACGTGTGGTCCTGGATGGGCTGCAGCGGAGGAAAGACTAAAGCCTGTAATGCTGTTCCTCCTTTCTATGTGAATAAATCAGGTACTGAAAGGGACGAAAGGGAGTACTCACTACCATTTTTATAAAGTAGAAATAAGTTCATGTTTTCTGTCTAATTTGTTTTAAATTACTTCTGAGTAGTCTATTGAGAAATAGAAAACAATGATGTTACTAAATGCATGAATATTTATTAGTGTAGACAGTGTATACTTATACAAATGTATTCCTGGAGATTACAAGTTTTGACTGAAGTCTGTGGAGATACCATACTGTGAAACTAATATACTGATGATGAGGCCCAAAGGATCTCATCTCAGTTTGAATTTTGTTCCAGGGAAGTCTGTCAATCTTGATCTGAAAGCAAAACCACATTAACTGTACTGTGAGCTTTTTATGGTGATTGTGTTCTTTCTCCTGGAAGTCTTCTCTTTTGCTACTGTCCAGTTTTCCAGAAACAACCCTGTGTGAACACTTTTAGCATTTGCTAGCATTTTTTTGACCTTCTATCACATTTTTTTGTGATTAGCCTACCCGACTTTTTTCCAATTGCAGCAATTGCTGTGACTGTGATACAGTGATTTATGACATTCTTGCACTCTGTTTTCTCTACTTTTTTCTTTCCTTGAATAGAAACAGAAGTTTAAGCTTGTTATACATGTGAAAAATGCTATTTCAATAACTAGTTGAACACTAAAATCATAACATCAAGGTTTATTAATCAAAACTTGGACAAATTTTAAATACGAATAGTTTGCTTAATAACATAAAATTACATTAAAAACCAATTTATATGTGCTAGTGCAATGGGTATGACTACAGATGGCCAAGTAGAGTGTAGACATATCTTGCCGTGCTTTGATTTTTCTGTACCTAAGCTATCCAGGTGCTAAGGACTGATGTCTTTGTCATGGCAATAGAGCCAGCAAGGCCTCCTAAATTATTACTAGCATGCAATCCAAATTGCTCAAATATAGTTCAGATATTTCTGATCTGTCCCACAGTCAAAGTAATAAAGAACCACTTGACACTGAAGGCTAGGGAATTTCATAAGTAAAACTGTGACTAGGTAATGAAAGCCACGCAAAGGACAAGGGAGATTAAAGATGTATAGGTTTCTGTGGCTGTGATGTGTTTGCATTTTTTTCAGTACAAGTTTTTATGCTACTTAACATTTAGTTAATATATGTGTGTGAAGAGTCTGTGTTAGCTACCTATACTTCCAGCAGAAAGTATTCCTTTATTATTAGCAATATATGAGAGTGTTTAACATACTGGACAGATCTGGACATATTTACACACATACTCAAGAAGTAAGTGTTACTCTGCAGCAATATGGATCCAATTTGGCTGTCAGATGACTCATAAGTGAAAGTGCGTCTCGAAATTATAACACAGTTTCCAGTAGTTTTCTCTAAAATTGCTTTAGTTTTGATTAAGTTACTGCCAGAACAAAGTATATTTTCTTTGCATTAATCTTTTGAAATAAAGTTATATTTTTAATTTATTTCTAATAAGTAGTACATAGTGTGGATAATTGCTCTTTGTTTATAGATGACTGCTAGAGCAGCTTGAATTTTATAATAGTTCATGAGAAATTAATAAGCACTCATAATGAATAAACTTAGGGACAGTTTAATGACTATTCATCAGCAGTTCATGCACAACAAATCCAAATGTTTATCAAAGATGTTCATAAACATAGTGCACAAGCAGCTTTAATGAACTGATAAAGAACATTAATGAACATTCATTATGAATTTCCTTTTGCTGAGAATGACATCCTCAGAGGAGATCTTAACATTTCAAATTACTTTCCTTTTAAAGAAAAGAAATATGGATGATTCCAAAAATTCTAGTACTTAAGATAGGAGTGAAAAAAACCCACAGATTAAATTTTTTGTTGAGATCAGGTATAAGTTGTATTGGTATCTAACACCATCTGTTTTTGTCATGTTTCGTGTGAGACATCTTCAGAGACCATTTTCCCAACAGTCTGCCTGATTTATAGAGTTGTCATCTCCTAGTTTGTGGGTTGGTATCTTTGGTGTGGATTTCATGGCTGTCTATTTTCCACAGAACTTTTAGCTGTTCCTTGAAAATTCTGTGCACTAAATTGTATCTTAAATGTTAGTGGAAAAATTTGTGTTTCTTCTTGCCTATCACAGAAGCAATGTGAAGTAGAACTTCAGTGCAGCAAATTAAAGTTGTAAGTTCAGGCAACAGTAAACTTTCTCAGTTAATGGTTTAGTTATGAGTATATATTAAACAAAATAAAATATTTGAAGTTAGGAGCTATATATTATTCCACTTGATTATCATTTCACTGTTGAAAAATGACTACATGCATGTCATACTTTATTCAAATCACATTCATAATCCAAGATAAAAAGCTTCTAAAGTATTTGTTATTTATCATGGTTCATTTTCATTGATGACACAGTCATAAGCAGACTAAACTCTTTTCACATTCATGAAATACAGTGATGGGTTCCATGTTATTTCTAGTAACCGACTAAATTCTCCCTAGTACGATGATGAGGACCCAGATGAATGGCTCTTTAGCTATATCCTGGTTCCTTTTCACAGCAAGTTAAAATGCCATGTGCATCATATCAATCACAATTTCATTGCAGAAACATTGGTGGTCAGCTGCATAAAAACACATTTATCTGTGGAGGAATTGGAGGAACAAAACTATTCCTTTGACTGGGATATGCTTTTTTATGTCTAATTCATAGATATTGGAATAAGATGAAAGCTGTACTAATCATTGCACTGAATTTGCCTTGCATACAGAATAACTTTGCTCCTTCTGGTTTTACAGCTACTAAGAACTCTACTCATACAATGCAATGTGCTCAAAATCGTGTTGTGGACGAAAAGGAAACTTACATACATAAAACCAAGAATTTATTATTTGCATAATTGGTCTACTCAAGCAAATATTACTAGTCTGCATTTAATTATCACAAAAAATAAAGAAGTGGAATGGAAAAGTCTCAGTAATGGCAATCCAGTTAAATGTTACATATAGACTTACTGATAACTGCCCCTGGTCCTGGTGTTATGCTCATCCTGCTACTGCCTTTCTGGGTCCTAAGCACACAGATTTCAATCTGGTGTGTGTGTGGGCTTGTTGGTGGAGGAGGAGTACAGTGTTCTGCAAGTCCTTTGAAGGCCAGAATGTGTTGCTGGTTTTTTTGTTATTCTACTCCATTTGTGGTGATTTTAAATGTTTGCTAACTTAGGCTGTGTTCCTTTCATTACTCCTAAAACTGTTTTGGGTTTTTTTTTTCCTTTCTCTAGCTGTATTTCTTTAACTGACCTATCCTTGGGATCTCCAGTGTTAGCTGGGTCTCCATCTACTATCACCTCATGCCTGTAGTTCCACAATGGCCAGTGTTCTCATTTTGGGAGGCCTCTACCAGGCCTGTATTTCTGCTTGCATACATTACTAAGTTGTAATCATATCTCGCTTTACACAGAATAGCTACTTCTTACTGTCATTGCAACATAAAAGCTTAAGCAGAAATAGAAGTAATTATAGTCATGTGATCATTAAAAAAACCAAACCATCAACCAAATGTCTGGCAGACTTAGGTCAAGCGAAAACAAAGCTTCTGACACATCAAGACAAGTTCAGACAGAGCAAGCCTGGCAAGTATTAGTCCTGAGGCCTTGTAGGCTCAGCAGCCTATGACCTGTTGCAGTGCTCCTGGGCTGCACGATTACAGCCTTGACAGATACTTTCTAATTTCTCTCTCAAGATTAAAAGGCTTAATTTGAGAAGAATCTGATCAAAAATAAGTTCATTGAAGATAATGGGCTTAATACGAAATTTGTCTAGCCATGTGAAATAGTCATGATTTTTCTTTTTTTCCCCTCACTTATTACTTTTCCACTTGATTCTTACAAATCTTTGTACGTTTTCTTTATATATAAGGACTTCTAAAGCATTACAACTATTTAAAAACTGTGTTAGTGTAAGAAAATCTAATCAACCATGTATCTTACCTGGTTCCTTACGAGATTCTTAAATGACTCTGACTTACAGTGCTGTCACCAGATTCTGACTTGTTCTCCTCTTGATGAGATTTCATTTGTCCACCTGAATTTTGCTAGGGTCTTGTGCCAGAATTGTCTTAGGGAGAATGCATAGCAGTGAAAAAAGCCTCTGGTACTGGCAATCAATTAGGTACTCAATCCTAACTGGTATCCTTTTGAGAAGGAGCTTGCCAATGTGAAGATGAATGATATCCCTGAAAAAATACTGTGCTTTTCAGGGGCCACAGAGGATCCTCAACTGAAATGGGATTTCTGGTGCATTTCAATTGATTAGGAGTTTTCAATGGAAACAGGATGCCTGAGAATGTGCAAATAGTCTCTGATAAATTTGAGGCCATATCCTAGACTTATTCAAAGATGGTGACTGTGTCCAGAAACTTTATAGGATTATAGGATAATTCAAAATGGAAGTCTTCTCAGGAGTACTGTAGCATGAGCACGGCCACCTAGGAGGTCAGATTAGGTTATTTAGGGTTTAATCTACTTGGGTCTTGAAAACCTCCAGTGCCGGGTTTCTGGGCAACCTTTTCCACTACCAGTTTTCCCTCATATCCAGTCTCCAGTTCACAAAGTTTTTCCTTGTATCAAGTTATGCTCTCTCTTGCTTCATTTTCCATGGTCTCTCATCCTCTCAGCATGCACCACTGTGAGAAGTCTACTCTGTCTCTTTGATAACTTCCTCCTAACTATTGATATGTTATTTAGGAATTGATTTTAAAAGTTTCTACAGCCATATTGAAAGAGGATAAAATATTAATTTAATGTCAATGTAGAAATTAAAAGTATAAGGATATATACGATGATGCTTTATTTTTTTTTTCCCACCCAACTGCAAACAAATCTTTGGTCTTAGGTTGGTTTTCTATTTGCCTGCATGGGAAAAAGTAAAACAGTTATACCCTGAAAGGATCATTCTTACTCTTTTGTTAAGCTAAATTTAACATTTGTGGTTCAGCTTTTTTATCTAATAGACACACACTAGACAGACTAACTTCTCAAGAATACCATCTTTAAGAAAATGAAGTCTTTTTTGTAGTGTATATTTTGAATTTCAACAGGTCAGATCAATAATGTAATAACTGCTCTCTTTTAATTTCACCTGGAAGGTCCTGACTATCTACCACAAATTATTGCTGGCCATACATATTATTTTTTGTCTTTGGCACCATGCCTGCAATCTTGCAATACAACATGTCAAGAAGAATTTTACCCTGAATTGTGGAACAAATTAGAGGTAGACACACGTTTAAAAACAGATTTGATTTGCTGTATTTTGCAAGCTTTCTGAGGTGAAGTGATAAACCATAACAGCTTGAAGTAATGTGATGGGAGCACTCTTATCACTCTGCCTATGCTTAATAATGTTTCACTGTCATGCTGCCCTTAAAAAGGGTTTACAAAAAAGAAAAAAAACCTATCAGTTTGATACAGATTTGTAATATCAGAAATGCTGAATCATGGATCCAAATAATCTATGTTTTTAAAAGCATTACATGGTGAATGAATTAATTATATATTACCTGGAAATTTCCACAGGTTGCTATTTTTCCCACTGATGCCTATATGAAAAGTTTAAAAGATATGTATTGGACTAGGCTTTATTGAACATTATGAGAGTTCTTACTTTTCTTTTTTCCAGACTTAAAACAAAATTTTAAAAAAAAAATTCTTTATTTAAACATTGTTTACTGAACTTTCCTTTTTCTATCTTGTAACGTAAGATTTAAGTTTTGATGGAGAGTTTTGATTAAAAGCAAAACCCATAAGAAAGAAAATAGGATGTAACTTGATGAGTGAAAGGAAAACAACACTTAAACCAGTCTTTATTCTCCAAGACCAAGGTGCTTAACATTGGACTTGTTTTAGGAACACTAAACATGTATGAGGCAGAGATGAAAAGACACTATAAAACTACATAGAAAGAAATCTTGAGATGAGCTCCTTGAACATACAAAACTTCCATTGACACAAAGATTAATACTTCAGTGTAACCAATGTTAATAATTTATATTAAAAAAAATCCCACCCAAACTGGGTTGAAGTCTGCATTTTTGGCTGGGGATTAGAAATAAATAACACATCATAGTCAAGTCCTTTGAAAAGGGAGACTCCATAAACTGAATACTTTATATGTTTCACAGCTGAAAAATATGCAATATAATTGAAATAATAGAAACCCTTTACATTTTTCAGCATAGGAGTAAATTTATTAATGATGGGCTAGTAGCAAGAAACAGTATTGTTTGAGATACGATGAAACTACACAAATGTAACGAAATCTCCAGGTAAAAATGCAATAAAATAGAATAAGCTCTTATCTGATCAAAATAAGATTGGCAGCTTTTATTTTTAGGGTAGGAGAAATATATGATAAGTGCTTCTTAAGAATAAATCCACATGCAACCTTTACAGGGCAGGATTGTGGGCTTTTTGATAATCTCACAGGGGGCTTAAGGAAAATCCCAGTAGGCTGAAAAATTTAGACCTCCTCAAAGGTGTTGTGAGAGAAGAAAGAAAAAGTAAAGTAGCTCATCTCAAGAAGAAAGAAAGAAAGAAGTAATGGTTGCAATAAAAGTCTGTACTTAGAGGATATGCTTTAAAAAGATGTCTTTCAAAGACTAAAAAAATTTAAAACTAAAAAAAAATAAAAAATTAAAAATCAGATATATGCCTCTCTCATTCAAAACAGTGCATCCTAATGTTTTCAATTTCTAGTTATTAATGAAAAATTAAATCTTGGAACAGTATCAATTATGAATAAATTTCCTACGTTTCAAAGATACTTGGATTTTGTTAGCTTTTCTTCACTATTCATCAGTTAAACTGAACTATACTTTGTCTTTATGAGATATTTTTCAGTAGTCAACTTGCCTTCATTATTTCTTAGACTGTTTTTTTTTCCTCTCTGTTACTACATTCTGAAAACTGGAATAAAGAACACTACATTGGCTGGAATCTGGGTAAGCAGAAATGAACTGGGGTGGCAGAGGAAACTTTATTTCTTCCACGTCTTTCTTCTGTAATAAAACAGGAAAGTTCTAAGGCAATTCTTATTCAGGGAATACCATTGCACAGTTGATGTTCTTTCCAGCTGAGTGCTCTAGAGATGATAAGCTCAAGTGAGCCTGTAATGATGGTTAGACCTTTTATTCTATTGATTGCTTCCTCCCATGAGTTCATTTTCTCGATCTGAAATGTCCTTATGGCTGCTTTATTGCAAAAGTCAGGGAGGGTCCTTTTGCTTTCTCTTAGTATCCAGACTGCCGGACTTTCTAGTTGAGAGCATGTTGTAACCTCCAATATATACAGAGATTCTCACTTCATTTGCCTTGTTGAATAATTCTTTGCCATATGCTGAAGTTTTAGCAGAAGTTGAAGAAAGTTGGAATGTTCTTTGACGGGATAGGAGATGCTGGAAGAAATGCCCTCAGAGTGATGACTGAGCAGTGCCCTGGTTGTTAATCAGTATCTAAAATAATTAAGCCACTTGTTCTGTAACATCTTGTGTAAGTGTTTACCTTCATAGGAGAGTTCAGAGATACAAAGTCAATTGATTCATTCACTGATAGCGTCATTAAATCTGTACATTTTCAATCCTTCTTAATTTATTTAAAGTATTCAAGATATAAATGTAGAGCAGAAAATGAATGAGTGCTAACAACTGTAAGCAATTACTATGTCTTAGTAAACTGAAAGGAGCACAGGTTGTGCGGGTGAAGTGCAGTCTTCTTTGAAAGATTTGTCTTGCACAGATAACATTCTATGAACAGATATTTAAAGGTTTCTAATATAATCCTTTTCTAACCTTGATAAAAATACTGAATTCTTTGATCACTGCTGGGTGATTCTTTTTCATTTGAGGGGCGCATAAGTATAATCTCAGATTTCTGTGAATGCATTGCAGTGTACAGTTTTGCTATTTCCTGTAAATAACCTATGGCTAGAACTGCAAATGCACTTTGTTTGGTCTCAAGGTTATGTATTATCAGGTTTCTAGGGAAAAAATTAAAAGGAAAACAACAAAAGCACAATAGTATTGCTCTCAGAAAGCTATCTTTCATTCTCCTTGAACAAGCAATACCAATATACTTTAAAATCAATGATTTGGGATTTTTTCCCTTTTAAAATCTTTGAGAAGGGTTGACTATGAGTTTGTAAGCTGGCTGGAGGAAATATTTACACATTCATCACATTCTTGTCCAGTACTAATAGGCCCTTGAGAAGCAATAAGTAAATCTAGGAATGTTTGATGTAATGTCAGTGCTCTTGAAATGAATCAGAACTTTGATCTAAAGCCTGAGCCTTTAACAGGGATTAACAATAAAATGACATGCTAAGGAAAAGTAGTATAATTTTTCTAGCTATCATACAATATGGCCAGTATTTAAATACGTGTATTAATGACATTACAAGCAGTTAATATATCAGTGAGGTCAAACAATAGCTATGGACTTGGTCAGACCCTGCAGTACAGAAGGCATCCTGATGCTCAGGACTGGCTTCTGACTTCTCTTGCCTGCAGTTCCTGACATTGCTTGGGTGGTTGGGAGCTTTCAGCAGAGTCAAGATATTCTTTAGACCAAATCACCAAGCAGTATTTCCTAATGTAGTCTGGCTGCTTTTTGCTTTCAGTAAGGAGATGTGAATGTACTCTCTTCTGTAATAACGTTTTAGAAGTCCTTCTTCTAGAGCTAGCTGTTTGGTCTGTCCAAGATACACAACCATTAGCTAATCTTGTTCTGATTTAGCAGGTCCCATGCCTTCACCAAAGTGGTAGTGATAAAACTTTGCAGTCTAAGGATGATACCCCCTTCCTCTTCCTCACACATTTTTTCATCAGTCATGAAAAGCTTTGTCTTACTTACCCCTGAAGTATTAGCCCCTGAAGAACATACCCAGTCTGTGCCTTCAGTCAGTAAACAGGAGAAAGACAGGGCATTTCCAACCCCAGTGTGATGAATCGCAGCATGTGAGGAAGGGGCTGTTTCACTTTAGAATCTGAAAAACAGATTTCTGAAATAATTTAGATCTCTAAATCATTAGATGTATTAATTAGAAGTTGCAAAGTTTTCCAACATTTCTATTTAAATATTACTTGATCCTTTTGCTTGGAAACCAGATATAGGAATCAGTTTTTCCTTTTTTAAAATTATATAATTTAATTTTTCTTCTCATAACTGAGCCTAGTGACAAAGAGGTTAATTAACGTTAATTCTGATGAGCTTTTTTAGATACAGATACCTGTCCACAAAGAAAGGGACTGATGCCACAACATTATCCCATGTAGCTCCCAGAAGAATTTATCAGATGATGAAGTCTGAGTTGCTACTGACCTGTGAGACAAACACAAAAGTAGTCAAAATGTTCACACAAAAAATGTCACACTTAACCAGTCATCATCTGTCTTCTTTTCTGCTCTGTATGGGATTTGAGTTTAAATGAGGTTTTTTACCATCTTACTTTTCTACAGTTGCATGTCAAGTTTTTTGCTCCTCCAGAAAGGGGCAAACATGTTTCTTTCTCACAAATGAGCATATCAACCTACTTACTTGAAGTTTTTTTCTACGACAGCAGAAGGCTGTGGAATTTATGCACAGGACTTTGCAACAGCCCTGTTTTCTTAAGTTATTTTTACTACTAACTGTACTTATATTGCCCGGGTTTTTTACAGTGTATATAAAATAACATTTTTGGTCAAGTCATTGTCACTTCTAAAGCACCCAATGTAGTAAAATGTAAGTGCTGTATTTCTTGTGGATTTACAGAGTTTCAGCCTTTCTACCTTTGGTACAAGTCAACAAGGGCTTCTTGCCTGGCATGTGGTTTTAAAAGAGTGGATTACTCTTTTGAAAAGCTTTGATCACTGCAGTCATATTGTTGAACCTTTTATCTTCCTGGTACATTGATTTTAGCCAAAGATTGCCTTTCATGAAACTCTGAACTTTAAAAGCACCTCAGTTTCAAGGAAAAATATTCTGTGAAACATCTGAAGGCTCAGGTTTGATCTTTTTATGTGCATATTACTTCTGACTTATTTTCTGTGGGACGGTTCTATAATGCCTGTGCTTTTAAAATGTGAATTATTCACTACCAGTATGAAAGAAATGGTGAGAATTTAAAAGGGTATGTAAATAATCACATAATTCTGACTCTCAGTTGTGAAAGCTTTTTTTGGTTAATTAGTTAATTGGGCAAACCTTTTATGTCTTGATGTTTTTATAGATATTGAAATACATTATTCAATGGGTGAATGTATATCATATCTAATCTTAAATTGTTTTTCTTAATGCCTATTATTCTTTGGTATTCTCTAGAAGTTTCTCAACTGGACCACATGAAGCACCTTATATAATTTTTAAAATGTGTTGAAAGAGGTGTAAGGAAGTCTATATTTGCCTGGAAAGCAGGACAAAGAAAGATTTGGAGAGTGTATAACAAGAATTATTACTATACTGCATAATTTCTAGTATAAGTGGGATATTAACTAAATAGACATAAGGTAAGAAAACATCTTTGAATTCTGTGACTCCACTCTACTCTTGTGCATGTTTCTGAGTTAGTAACACTAAATTTCATGCCACTGGTACTGTCTAACAAATAGTCTTACTACATAAATTCTAGCAGAGCATAAAATGGCAGGAGAAAGCCTTCACATTAATTTTTCTCTCAAAAAAAAAAATTCTGAACCAAGCTGTTCTGCAGAGGCACTGCAAGATTGCAGCTACACAATGAGGTCTGGCAACCCCATCTGAATAGCCAGCAAGGAAAGAAAATATCTGTGTTTAAGTAGTCAATGCTCTAAGTCAAGGTCAGTCTGTTCTCCCAGAGCACTCCTGTATCAACGTATTCCCTCTGAAAACTGTATCTCAGAAATCTTCATTTTAGGAAATATTTCCTAATGGTAGCTGAATGTGAGAAGTACACAGAGCTTTCTGGAGCACTGGAACTTTATAGCCTATAGAGAAGCATGTGTAAATGAATGTCTTGATTTAATATTTACATATAAATTCATATTCTTGACATTTTATTTTCTAAGAGTGCCTTACATCTTTTATATTTACTCATGTCTAGAATTAAAGAGAAGGGATACAATATTGTTTTACATTTCAATTGTCTAAGGATTCCTTACTAATGCTGGACATAAACCATTTGAAGAGAGGGAAAAATAAAACTTTATGATACATTTAAATCTTGCTCTTAAGTTGTGTCAGTTTCTTGATTAGAATTAATATATGGGAATTAAGATAATTTTTCCCTATCTTAATTGGATAAAAATCTATAAAATAAGCATATTTCCAAATACAGTTGAGACATTGATTTTTTCCCATTATCTTTCAACAGTCTGTAGGGCTAAAATCTAGGTAGCAGTTGAAAGGAGATGGATCATCTTTCTTCGAATTGTCAAAAAGAATGTTAAATGCAGCCAGAGATGTTTTAAAAATATTTGCAGCTGATATTCTCTTTTTTTTTTTTGGTGGAACAGTAAAAATCAATTATAATTCATTATTAAGCCAATAGTTGCCTTAATTTTGTGCTCCTGCTGAAATACTCTTTAAAAAGTGGCTCTCACAATAACAAAATACTCCTCACAGATTGAAATGTTGATTGTATTGTATGTTCATGTTGC
Source organism: Dasyornis broadbenti (assembly GCA_013397935.1). Taxonomy (NCBI): domain Eukaryota; kingdom Metazoa; phylum Chordata; class Aves; order Passeriformes; family Dasyornithidae; genus Dasyornis; species Dasyornis broadbenti. The sequence continues at coordinate 2,136,772 of VZRN01004656.1, read as the reverse complement.
TATAACTTGGTCTTCTAGTCTTACACTCTGTGCAGTTAAAGTTTCAAAAGCCAGTGTATTACTAAGCACTACATGCTTCTCTAATTCCTTCTTTATTGTTGAGTACCTTTGTTTGCCTTCTACATTTATGTCAGGCTCAATAACCCTGTTTTTGTCAGGTCTTCCAGTGTTCACTAGTGTTTTTCTGGGACTTGTTGGTTTGTCTATGTTCTTTACTCATTTTGCATTCATATCTGCAGGTTTGTTTTCTGTTCATTATATTTGTAACATAAACATTCATTTCTGCAAATATGAGGTATAGGTTAGTTTGTCAGGTTATTTTTTTAGGCATTAGCTCTTTAACAAAATAAAAACCTTTTAACTATCTCTGTGAAAGCCCACGAACATATGAGCAAACATCTGGCAAACTCATCTTAAATAATTTCCCCGTTATGGGATTTTGCCTGTTAACTGTGCCAGCATTTAATTTCTTCTTAGGTAAAGAATCACAGGATATTCTGAGTTGATGTCACTGAGTCCAGCTCTAAAGTGAAGGAGCCATATGGGGATCAAACCCTCAACCCTGCATTATGAGCATCATTCACTCACCAACTGAGCTAAATATTGTTTAGTCCTATAGACAACCAGGTTTAACTGAGGTGCACTAAATCTAGGAATCAAGCATACATTTCAAGCCAGTCTTGTAAGTACACTCAGTCACATAAACAGTAAAAATATGAGAGATTTCCTATAGAAATGAATATCACTTTCTTAGAGCCATATCTTCAGATGGCTGGGATAGCATTCCTGGAGATGCTATCATAGGTGCATATCTTGCACCAGCTATTCTGTATTTGGGTTGTGTACCCTAATCCACATAAAGTCTGCAGAGCCAAATTCCTAATTTCCAGAACTATAGTACAAGTGACTCCTGTAGAACTTTAATAGTTATTTTTCTCTGCTTAGCCTAGGAAATAGTGTATTCAATAACCATCAGCCTAAAGTGTCACACAATTAATCTCTCCCCACAATAATTCATAGTCAGTACGCAAATGAACAAGAATGTTAAAAAAGAGTTTAAAAGTGTTACAAAAATGTTGAATGTTTAAAAAGAAATCTTTACTGCAGTTGCTATTGAACTGTACTCAGATTCAAAATGCTGATGCCAGACTTGGAGAAAGATGTGAAGCAACCAAGTATAACGAAGTGGAGGCAAAGTTTTGCTGCTTTTTTGATGCCTATATTTGTTAGTAGTGAAACATAATGATTCGTTCTGGTCTGAGTTTCTCACTCTAAATCTCTTAGTAGTAATTCCACATATGTTAGATTTTGTTGTTTGGCAACTCCTGAATACTCAGTATTGCCATTGTTACTGGACACAACTTTATGGGGCAGGGAGAAGATAAAAAGGCTATAGAGCATTTTTACTATTGCTCAGCACAGTGCATGTGAGTAACAAAAGGCATGGGTGCTGTGCATTCTCACTACCCTCAGCCTCAGCTTAATTCATCCAGACTGTGGCCTTTTCACCTTCATGAAATATTTGTGAGCCTTTTTGTTGTGTACTCAAGATTTCTAGGCCAGTTTTTTCCAGGAAAGAGTATTTTAAGTCAGAAACCAGAAAGCACTGTCAGAACATAAGCTTCACTTACCCTAAACCCACCCACTAGATTCTGCTGCTGCTAAAAGTCTGAAGCAGTTGGAACCTGGACACCTATGGACAACTGAGTGAGGCTAACATCCCCAGCTGCTGAGAAGCCAGCTGCTGAAGCATGGTGATCATGGTGAACAGGGCAAGCCCCTAATACATCTGCTCTGGGAATGGTATTTCCTGGAGAGTTGGATGGGGTGGAGGGGACCAGAGCCATGGTGTAGGGAAGCTCATCCTCACAGTTGTCCTGTCTCCACTCATCTACTTAACACTAATGTGCAAACACATCCTTTTTCTTTCTACTTTAAGAACAGGGAGGGTTCTTCAAAGGACTCCTTTTCAAAGAGATATGTGGGAATTTTAGGTGTGAATTCTTAAAAAGATTTTGTAATTTTATTGATAGCACAGTCCTGGAACATCTTTGAAAATAGAGCTGTATTCTCTTCATGCATAACTAGAGAATCAATTTTTGAAACATGGATGTTTTGGGGGGGAAATGGGGGCTCAAAGTCTTTTCTCCTTAATTTTCTAAAATTGTTAAGGATTTTATTTAAAAAAAAATCATTCTACAACAGTCATTAGCACACCATACTGTTTATATTTAGCCTTTCCATAGGTTTTAAAACTCTTTGATGTGAAGGTTATCTTGTAATTGAATGTGTGTGCACAGTGTATACTGAAAGAAATTCTTACTCTGTCTACAAAGGAACTGCATTTTTAAGTATTTCTTGCATGAGTGAGCTAGGACTGCTATGTTATTGAGTCACACTGTTTAAACTCAGATACCAAATCAATGAAATTTCCATCCCAATTCTAAGCAAATCTTGAATGCAGACAAGTAACAAGACTAAAGTCCAGTAAGAAAATACCCTAAGAGGAAAAGTTCTACTGTTGTTGAAATGTTAACAGTAGAAAGAGTTACAGATCATGAATTTGTTTGTCTTGACAAGCTACTGCTGCCAGTGAAAACAAGACAGAAAAGCAGTGCTTTGACTGACTGGAGCTGACCTCTGTCAGTTACTTTGTCAGAGAAAAAATGGCAAGATGTCACTGTGATCATGAATAGGCTCATAAATACTCAAATCTCCACCTCATATTTTGGAATACTCAGATTTCAAACACTTATGAATTAGTTTGATAAGATTGCATTGTGCTGATTTGTTGGCAAAGGAGTTGATTACTACATTATGCAAAACCACGAGAATAAATGCATGTGAATGTTTCTGGAGTTCCTCAAAAAGTTAAATGCTAAACTGTGATGACAGCAGCTGGGGAGACGAGCCTGAATTTGTGCACAGTATACAGTCTCAATTCTGTTCCCAAATTTCTGCCACTTTAGGATGTAAGGCATCAGGTCTGCATGCGGCTACATTGTCGTCTGGCTGTGGGAACACTTCCCCAGTCATTTGGTACTTCCGCAGAGCTCATCAAAGCTGTTGCTTCTGTGTATGAGGAAAGGAGCAAAAGCAAAGCTGGAAGCAATGGGAAGCCTGTCACTGAGTTTGTCTGCATCACACCATCCGTGTGAACTCAGCTTGCCAAGAGTCCCAGGGAAGTGGGCAAGGAGGCAGAGTCTTTTTACCTCTCCACGGAGGGTGCTACTGCCTGCAGGAGAGGTTGAACTACTGAGGAGGGGATTAACCCTCACAGTGTGAGGATATTTGGATCAGAATGGCAGCAAGTTACGTTATTGGATCAGGCATGTGGGGACTGAATGAGTCTTTTTGCCAGAGTACAAAAGAAAAAATTGTTTGGAAGGTTACAAGAATTTTGCAGTGTTAAAAGCCAAAGAATATAACTGTTATTCACCAGTAAGAAGCTCTGTTCAGACTAAAGGTTGTCTTATTTTGAGAGAATTTTGTAACACACAGGTGAGGTGATAAATGTGTAGTTTTTGGCAGGATATGAAGGCCTTTGAGTTTTAACAATTTGCAAAGAAAATCTGAGGTGCTAAAACATTTATGAAATACAAGTCAATGCAGATGGTCTTTAACAACACAGTACAACTTTTAAAGAAAAAAAAAAATTAAAATATAACTGCAATACGTGTAGGTCTTAATGGTATTTTAATTATGAAAACTGCCTACTTACTTATGCATATGCAGGCATATATGCCTACCAAAAAAAAAAAAAAAAACAAAAACCTCCCAACAGACTAAGCAACTACCTCCTTACACTATGGGAAAAAGAAGAGAGATATAAGAATATGCTGATAATAAAGACGAGAGGTTTAAGAAGTGCATTTGTTAGGAGCTTTACTGAATTTTTAACCATATGGCATAAGACTTTCCAAATAAATTTTAGTAGCAAGCCTTCTAGCAAACTACTATGGTGTCTGAAATAAATAGAGGTATAATCTGATTCCCCAGTCAATTTTACAGTGCTAAAAGTAGAAACAAAAACCAAAGGAACAAAAGATCCTCAAGTTTGTTGTTTCTTTTGCTACAAATACCAAATAGAATAGCAGTAATATTGCTTAATGAAAGTGTTGAAATACATTGTGACATTTCTGAAAATCAGATGTAAAAAGAGTGTATATTTGCTAGCTGTAAGTGAAGCATATACATGCTGAATACCTTCTAGATACACATACATTCGTACAATGCTGTAAATAGTAGATGCTATGGTACATTCTTTCTTTTCTGAAACTGGGTTGGAACCTCACTTTTGAAATTAATGCAAAACCCCCACATACAATAAAGAGTCATGTTAAACAGATGTCACCTCGGAAAAATAAGGATTAAGTCTTAAAGAGATAACATTGTTATACCTTCTTCGGTTTCTGTGTTAATCCAAGAAGACTACTGTGGAGACTGTCAGAAATGAAGAAGCCTGCTCAGGTTATGAATATTCTGGTTCCTACCTTGATGAATGCAGTGCTGATTGCTTCCTAAAGATGCAGCCATTCATGTGTTACCACATTCCAATGTACAAAGGCACATAAAAAGGAATCAAGAAAATTCTGGAAAAACCTGGAACAAATTGATAAGGGCCGTCTTTGCATTGAAATTACTTTTCATAAAAAACTGATTCTATCTGTCTGCCTAGCTTTTATAAGCAGTTAATCTCTTAAGAACAAAAGCTGTTATAATTTTAATTTGCTCAAATTAATAATATTTATTATATTACATAATCCTGTATGGTAAAGAACAACATAGAAGCCCTGAATTTATGTTTTTTTTCCAAGGAACATTGTGTTAGTAAGGACTTTTGCACATCTCTTAACTCAGGATCAGTTAATGCTATTAAACTGGAAAGCTTAATGTCCAGGACAGTAGAAGAGCATATGCACTTATTTGTCAGTCTTCTTCCTCCAAATTTTTAGAATATTTCTTCTATATTTTTATTTTTTTTTTTTAAATTTTGATTTTTCCTCTTTATGAATTAGGTGTAGTATTTACTGGATACTAGCTATTAAGCTAAAGTTCTAAGAAACACAGACTTTTTTATTTTCTTTTTACTTTTGTCCCAAATAATTAAAGATGTGCGTTGATTGATAAAGCATTTGGAAAATCCTTGGATATTCAACAGTTTCCAATATTATGCTGATGTAGGATTTCATTTAGAGCATTGTCACTTGGGGGTTTTAAAAGGCTAGCATATATCTGAGATGTTACCCTTCTGTTCACATAAAAATACTGCCTGTGTATTTTTGTATGAGTGACAATGTCAGTGGAAGAGGTGTGTTCCCTGGCAAGTGACCAGTAGGCAAAGGATGTCTGAACTGAGGAATAGTAAATGGAAAAAAAAAACGTGTGGGAGAGACTAAGAGCAAATGCACAAAGGGTAAAAGGGGAGCAGTTATTTCTGAGGATGAGAGGAATAGATGTATGGGTATAGAGCTACTTAAAAGCATAAAAATATTGCATAGTGTGTTCATAGGGGAAACCAAAATATTCTCTGTCAGTTTGTACTTTTTTCTGCAGAATTTTCTTCTGTTTGTTAGTTTTTTCCGCAGTCGTAACAACTAAAGAAATGAAGAGAGTTGAAAAAAAACCCCAATATCAATATTCATTTAGATGTAAGCATTTTGTTTCCATGAAAAATGCAGTAGATGTATCAATAAACTCGCTGAAGGATGTAAGGTTTATAAAGAAAATTATATAAGTAACTTGATCCTGAATGAAGTTTAAGAATCTAAAGATCAATGTAACCTCTAGTATCTTCCAAAATAATAAAAATAGTCATACTGAAACTTCTAACATGTGACCTGTAAGGCTGATTTTCAGAAATAATGAGTTGAGTTTTTCCAGCTGCCATTGAATTTATCAGACACTTATACAGAAGTGAATTTGATAGAAGAATACAGATGTAAACAGAGAAAGGACAGACAGAAAAATCCTAGAACAGATCCCAAAACTGACTAATCATGTATGTTTTTTAAAACTAAATATTGTTATCTTACATGATGTACCTGGTCAATTTCTTTCATTTCTTCACATATCTGTTGATAGTCTATGATTCTAGCAAGAGGGAGCAGCAGGGGCAGTAGTTTTTGTCAGATACAGCTGATTTCATGAAATAGAATCTGTGCATCTGAACAGAAGAGTAATTTTATGAGTGACATCTACCTGGGGCTGTCTTGTCTGACATGACAGAAACTGTAGCAGGAAATGTGTGAAAAGATAGGACTGAAACATCAGGCCATGTAAATGTCATAGTGGTTATGTATCACACATTCCATCATGGGAAATTAAAAGGTTAATGACAATCCCTGTTTTCCAAAACAATACACTTTCCAATTTTTAAATGTTTTGTCAGCAAAGGGAAAACAATGTCTAGGGGAACATGGGAGGAAACATAAACCCTTCTAACATCTGTTCTGGTTTTTACTCATGAAATAAGCCCCAGAAGATGAAACAGATTTGAGAATGTTTGCTTGGTGTGCTCTACTATGGCTCAACCTCAAGGGCACAATAAACTTAGAACAAGTGCTTAGAAACAGATCAAAGATCCAATGAATTATTTTGCATTTTTAACCTCTGACCAAAACACCATATCCTGAATACTGTTGCTGTTAATTGGAGAGCTTAAAAGATAAGTAGCATACAGGGACAACCACTGCCATAGGAAAGTAAAATTGTGTGATTAATTATGGCATATTCCCTTGTCTATTCAATATGTTTATGTAAAACTTTTTTTTATTCTTTCAGTAATAATATTATAACTTCTCCTCTATTGAGTAATATTTAAATTTATGCATATGCAAATTTAAAAGGTGATAATGTGCATAAATATCTATTGAGCTTATTGCTACCTACGTGAAAAAATTAAACACAAATCTCAGTGAAAATTGTTTAATTATAATTTTCACTGTTTAGTGGCAAAAGTGTTTCTAATTTATTTTAAAATCTAGATCCATTTTGAAGAGATCAGTATTTAAGCAACTCCATTTTCAATTTTCACATTGGTCTATAACATAATGATATTTCTTTAAACTTCATCGAAAAGTCAATGTATTCTTTTCAGATTGTCTTGAATAATAAGATGGCTCTGGATCAAGTTGGCTGTCTGTTAAATGCTGAGGATCAAATGATTTGTATAAATTGATACAAAATACTTTGAATTATGTGTATTAAGTTTGACGACATTTTTTGTTATTTTCTTGTGTTTTGGTGAGTAGTTACCAAAATATGTGAAATTCCTTCTAATGGTTACAAAATAGGAAAAAAAGTGTTACTGAATTTCAATTCCATGAACTGAAATTGAAATACATATCAGTTCAGCACATTTCAACAACTAAGTACTACTGAATAGTGGATAAATGTTTTTATTTGCATGTATAATTGTTTCCTTAAACAGTAACAGTAATGCTACTTTATACATATGAAAATCCTAGGATATGAATATGATTGAAGTAAATAGTCTTTTGTAATTTAAATTAATAACCTTAAATCCTGTATTTTGTACATTGACAAGTGTGTGTCTCTGACCAGACTGCTCTTCTTTCTACTGGTTCAACCATACGCTCAGTGAAGTGGAACTAAGAGCTTGAAATTCTCTCAAGATTATAGGATTCATTTATAAACATATACGTGGTAGTAAGAAAGTGTTATGGTCTACAAAATCTACATTTTACCCTATTACTGGATTTAAAGAGAAAGATATAAAAGTAGAAGATTCCTTTTAAAGCTAATTGTAGTCTTCTTCATTATTTTTATTAAAAGGAAAGCCTCTTGATTGTCACACCTGAGTATATGATCCAAAGCTTTAGATTCAGAAGAAATTCTGCTCATAAAAACTTTTAGCATCAAAATATGACTTCTATTTCTGTATTTTTCTTTTTCCAACATTTTCATCTTACTTTTTCACTATGTATGGTGATGGACATTTATACCTGTTAGTTTGCTCTTTCATGGCAAATATAACAATTTTAGAATTTGCATTTATATTGTGTAACAAAAAAAGACTAATATGCAGACACTGACCTTTATTAATTACCTGTAATTTGTCAGCTGGCACCTTAGGGTTTAGTTTGTTGGTTTGTGGGTTTTTGCTAAATGAAAAAGTCCTGCTTAACATAATCAGTAGCAATTAAAAGAATTACATATGGCATTTTCCATTTTTTAACATAAGGTCAAGAAAAAAAAAGGTGATACCATTTCATTAAAATGTAAATATGTCAACTGAAATTTAGATAACAGAGTACTAATGATTTAATTAACAGGATGAAACCTTCCTAAAAGCGAAGGGAACATTCAATAATACCAGTCTGCGCACAGGTAATAACTGATTTCAATGGAGAAACACTGTCTTCAGTGAAAAAGTCTTTTCATAAACTCATGAGTTTGAATATATAATGGTTTATCTTTAGTGAATATATTCATGGGAAAATAAAAGGCTGAATAAAATTGAAAGAAAGCTATCAGCTGTATCACAATTTCAGGTTAGGCAATTTAGATTTACTTCAACAGTTTTTCTAAATAAAGCTTTGATATGTTTCATGAAAGAAAAGTGCAATTTGCTATTACATTGGTCTATTTACATAAGTTTTGAGAAGAATAACTGTTCTCGGTAAAAAAGTAAGCACTTGTACTCTATATAGCTCTGAACATTAATGATTATGTGCCAAATACATCTAGCAAATCCATTTCTCTTCTGTAATTCCAATAGAGTTGCTGTTGCTGAACTCAGAGATTAATTTAGTTCTGTGTGCTTCAAGACTAATGACTAAAACTACAAGAGATGCTAGTCCTCAAACACCGGTATTAAGCATATCAATTTAATGTGCAGGTCCTCAAAACATTTGTCTATTTGTCTTTTAATTCTGGAGTCACCCATAGCCCACAGGCAAAGATTTTAAATGTTTTATTGGTAAATTTAATCTGTGTGTTTCAAGACATCTCTATGACTGCTTAAGCATTCACAGTGTTTAAGGTTGTACCGTAGCAATTACCAATAGTTATTGCTCAAATTTTTAAACATTTTCACTCCACTTCAGGTTTAGACACATGTGATGGCTTTTAACACAATTTGGATCATTTTCTTAATTTCATCACTTGAATCCATTGACAAAAGGATGGCTAGGAAGGAGGTTGTGCACGGACTGAATCAGTTGTATCCACTGCAGCTTTCCAGGTATCTGAACTACAGCATAAAGCTGTAGTTAAAGCTTTTCATAAAGTTTGTTTGCAGCCAGAGATGCATGTCTAAAGCAACATTAGTGGACAGAAGAAAACAGGGCATTCCTTTATCTTTTATGTACAACTTGTAACTCATTTAGGCTTCAAAATCATGAGAGTTGTCTCTATGAGTTCACTAACACATCAGTTGTCTGCTAGAATCTCTGGGTAGTTTGGTACAACTGAAGAGACGGGCAACTTTCCTAGTGTTGTGACACTGGCTCTTGCCACTTTGTGCTATGCCACTATTTCTTTAGCTTATTATGATCCACAGCTGAGTCCCTCTCATTTTCAGGCTTGATTTATTAGAATAGCAGACTTCACATAATATCTTAGAAAAAAATAATAGTTGTGTTGATCCTGCACTGGATAGGAAGATGGATTACAAATGTCCTATTGAAGTTTGTGTCATGTCTATTCTATAGGCATCCTACAGCATTCTTCTGGAGAAACTAAATTCCCATCTGGCTTGGACAGATGCACTCATAGCTGGGTTAAAAATCTACCAGATGGCCAGGCCCAGAGAGTGGTGGTGAATGGAGTTACATCGAGATGGGAGCCAGTCATCAGTGGTGTTCTCCAAGGCACAGTGTTGGGGCCAGTCCTGTTTAATATCTTCACTGACTATCTGGACAAGAGGTCTGAGGGCACCCTCGGTCAGTTTTGGATGACAGCATCTTGGGTGGGAGTGTTGGTCTGTTACAGGATAGCAAGGCTCTGCAGGGGGACCTGGACAGGATTGACTGATGCCAGAACAATTGTATGAGATTCAAAATTACAAAGCGCTGAGTGCTACACTTGGATCACAACAACCCCATCAAGTGCTACTGGCTTGGGAAAGAGTGGCTGGAAAGCTGCCTGGTGGAAAAGGACCTGGGGATGCTGTTAGACAGCTGGCTGACCAAGAGCCACCTGTGCCCAGGTCGTCAAGAAGGCCAATGGCATCCTGGCCTGGGTCAGCAATAGTGTGGCCAGCAGGACCAAAGCAGTGGTTGTCCCCATGTACTTGGCACTGGTGAGGCTGCACCTTGAATCCTGTGTCCAGTTCTGGGCCCCTCACTACAAGAAAGACATGGAGGAGTTGGAGCATGCCCAGAGAAGGGCAATGGAGCTTGGGAAGGGTCTGGAGCACAAGTCCTTTGAGGAGCAGCTGAAGGAGCTGGGGTTGTTTATTCTGAGAAAGCGAAGCTCAGGGGGAACCTTGTCACTCTCTGCAACTGCCTGAAAGGAGATTTTTGACAGGTAGGGGTTGGTCTTTTCTCCCAGTCAACGAGAAACAGAATGAGAGGAAACAGAATCCACATGCCAGGGGAGGTTTACATTGGAGACAGGATTTAGTAGTGAGGATGGCAGTGCTAGGTTAGGGGTTGGAATTGATGATTNAAACAGAATGAGAGGAAACAGAATCCATTGTGCCAGGGGAGGTTTACATTGGAGACAGGATTTAGTAGTGAGGATGGCAGTGCTAGGTTAGGGGTTGGAATTGATGATTTTAGAGATCTTTTGCAACCTTAATGGTTCTGTGGTTCTCTGCCTATAGTCTCTATACTTAGAACTGCCATGCTGGATTGGACATCAGGAAAGATGTAGGTGAAGTAGTTGTATTTCATTTAGTACCCTGGAAGTTGCATCAACAAGAAGGATATGGGAGTTAAAATTATTGATTACTTTAAAAACCTGAGTATTTCTTACAGTATAGAATAATATGTTAAACATTATCTATAATACATTCTGGACGTGTAATTTATCTTGTTGAATAGTAAAGAGCTTTTTAAAATGGGGCAGTCTTATTATGCAATTTGGTTTTTTGGAGTCCATTAATAAAATAACACGGAAAGAAATAGAATTGTAGGGAATTCTTCTTACTTGCAGGGCCACTGGATTATCAAGGTCCCAAGTAAAACTGTGGATGAATATGTTTCATTGTAAATGTAGAGATATATTTGGTCTATGTTGGTTTGAGGTTAGGTAGGCACTGAGGGGCAATTGAAAGGACATTGAGTGTGAGGCATGAGAGCAGACTGATGGGGGCTTTCCAAAGAATCCCTTCAGTTAATTTAGCAATACTAATAACTTGAAAGCTGCTTTATTTAGATGAATCAAAAATCCAACTGTATAGGAAAAAAAACACATTTTGGGCATTAGATCTATATTTCTCTTTCATAATTTTGGAGGATGATCATTGCTAGAACAATGTAATAAAAGTAAATTATTTATAGTGCCAGTGAAGAAGTTTATTTCTAGTCAGTCCTGTAAAAATGAAGTTCAGACAGACCAGTGGTCAAAACCAGAATATCTTTTTTGGCTCTTGAGTATTATATTCAAACACACAGAGACTCAGAAAACACTTAAGAAATAATAATCTTCCAATGCTACAAATGCTCCTGAACAAATTATTCTGTCAGATCAACTGCTGCACACCTACATTCATCTAAAATAGGAATATGTTTTCAGGTATTGCATGGCTACATTAATCTAAAATAAGAATGATTTCAGGTATTGTATGGCTACTTCTTATGAAGTTACCACACTGCAAAATTGTTGGCTCATGGCTTTTGCAGATTCTAGTAGTATCTGCTGATAAATGTTGGTTGTTCTAGTGATGATGACTTAATAGTAGTCACTGAAGATATGTAAACTTCTTAGTCTTCTTTAATCAACACTGAATAGAAAGATAATTTTTAAAATTAACAGTGAAGCTTCTTTTCATTTATGTTAGTTCATCAAAATTGCCAAAAAGTCATAGGGTTTCTAAAGACTGCTCATTTCTAACATAACTCTATTTTAGAAGAGTATTATTCCAATTGTTCATCTCTCAATATGCAGAGATTATTATTTAATACATTTCAGTAAAATTGTGGAAAGAGCAAAACTTGCTGACTCTTCTGAGACTTCTATTCACCGATGTCTTTATTATAACAGTTTCTCAAATGTAATTGCTCTGAAATTCATTTTCTAATCCTACAGTTTCAATTGTTGGCTAAAGATTGAGTTAAGAATAAGAGCCTAGATACTCAGAGGATTCTCTGAGGGTTTGGACTTAGGTATTGCTGTTGTGTTAGCAACCACGCAGTAGTCGTGCCTTTGACCTCAGTTTAATTGCAAAAAATGATCTGTAGTACGAACTTTGTATGAAATGTAAATAAATGTCAACTGGTGTATCAACAGGGTAATTTATTCATTAGAATAACAATTGCAAAACAAATGTAGCATTCATTAATAAAAACCAGCATACGTTGAGGCTGGAAAAGCACTGTAGCTGTGTGGCTCCTCCAGTAAGTGTATTGGCATGCAAACTTACAACTCTGGCACAGAAAATGCAAATGAATAGGGGTAAAAACAAACTGGAACACTGTTACTGTGCTGTTGATATCAAAGTTTCTCAGTGGTCAGTCTGGGGACCAATTTAATTCCATTTTTTTTTTTTAAACTAGCAGAGAACTGTGAAGTTCTGATGAAAATTCCAGTGAGCAAAACTGGAGGACACAGTAGATAAAGGAGTCAAAATAGCCATATAGTCAGAAGTGAATGATCTTGAGGATGATGATTTGTACTTTAAGCCAGTAAATACAGATGAGATGTAATTTACTAGTATAAAGTGCAAACCATGCACTCAGGGAGCTGACAAGTGATTCCTAATTTTCAGGCAAGATTATCTAGTTTAACTAGGTAACAGTAGTTAGGTCTTCATTAGCATCTCAGTTAGACTGAGATGGGTTATGGAGAAACAGTTTTTGCAATACATTAGGGAGAAGTAACAGGGAAAGACAGTAACTAGTAGCTGAAGACAGAGGAGCAAGAACTTCTTTAATGGCACAGACAGTCCCAGAAGAGGATGCATGTCCTCAGCCTTGGGACTAGAGTGGTCAGAATTCTTGCTGTTAGTTAAGGCAATGTGATATTCTAATTTAATCCAAATGTGAGAATTACAACATTGATGCCCAAACTATGTTTATTATAAGGGAAAATCTTTTATGTTTTAAGGGCATCTCAACAGAAAAATATTTGGTCAGTTCTTTTGATTCATAAAAGTCAGTTCAGAAATGCTTCACTCCCATCCCTGCTCTGATGAAAAGCGCAAAATAAAACTTGCACTATTTTATAAGAAAAGCTCCTTAAGGATTTTCTTTATATTAATATTTCACTGTTCCTTTCTACTGAGTTGAAGTTATATGTGAAAATAGTTTTAACTTTTGAATGAATAAACCAATTTTCTGTCAGTTATAATATTGTGTGGTGAGGTTGGGGGGAAATGGCTGGGTATAAAATCAGAGGAAACAGAATTTTTATTCACATTGTAACAGAAGTTATAACGGTATGGAAATGATGGGGTTGCTACTCCCTGGTTGGAATGCAGCTGCCATGCTCAAAACCTATTCCATGATGATTCCCCACATCCACAATCTGCCACCATAAGCACCTGCTAAGGCGGATGGAATGGAGGGTGAAGCAGAGTGAAGGCACCACATCCAGGCTCTGTTAAAATCCTTTCAGGGAGGAGAACTTGCTGGTACTTTGCAGCTGAGATAACATGTAACACCTGTCAACCAGGGGAGAGAGGAGAAGATGCCTTGTTGCTAAGCCAGCAACCGTGTCCAAATTGCTCTCCTCGGATGAACTTGTTTTCTTATAACCTAATTGTAATATTAATGCACACCTACATTCCAAATGTACCCACCTCCAAGGTGCAACCACCCCTCACTGGGCATGTGCTCTATATTTTATTGACTGTACACCAATCAGTATCATAGGTATGACTAGAGTCACTCAAGCTCCACCTAACATAAATAAATAGTATAAAAGTAAGTTGAGAATGGGGAAAAGTTAGGTAAGACTCCATCATAACTGCTGGGAGCAGTCAATGGGCTGAATCTGTCTTCTCCCTTGTGGATACTTCCATTGTGTAAGGATCATACTCTATGCATACTGAATACCTTCATTGGGGATTAGAACTTTCTGTGTATTGCTTTGAATACATTTTTGCAGTCAGATATTATCACCATCAATCCTTGAACCTTAACCTGCCACAATTTTTTGTTAAAAAAGAGTATGATTGTGTTGGTGTGAGTCTTTCACAGGTGCTGGCAGTTGCCAGCAGCAGGTAACATACTCAAATAAAGTGGAAGATCCACTGAGGGGTCCTAAATTGGGAAGACCTGCTGAGGGTTCTGCTTGATGCTGTTGGTGTGTCCTTGAATAAGTCAGGCAAAGTGCTCTCCAATCCAGCAGGACCGCACAGTGAAGGTTCCCCCTAACAGGATGCTGACAGACTGGTCAGGCACAAGGGTCTCAGCTTTCCTGGGGTGCTGACAAACAAATCAGACAATAAGGGTCGAGGATATCTCCCTTTTTATGTCACAGAGGACTTTGTAGATACTTGCTGTACTGTTCAAGAGCACACATAACTAGAGGATAGTATTGCCCTATGTTTTTAAGAAGCTTATGAATATGAGGTAAGGGTCCAATCTGATTCAGTTATTACTGATAAATAAGTCCAGACAAAAAAAATCTCCTACTAAAATTAAAGAAGGAAAAAACAGGGTAATTCTGTAGAATGGGAATAGGCCATAATTCATAGAAGAGTGAGCACATTGGGTTTTAGTGTGTTTGGAGCTACGAAAAAACCAAACAAATATCTATAAACTTTGGGGGCTAAACACTAAACATAATTTGCTTGTGTGTAATTTGTGCATACTTTGTTTTCTAGAAAACTAAATTGAAACTAAGACAGCTAATCTCAATTGCCATAAATTCTGCTGCTATATTCTACTGTGCAAAATTAATGAACAAGGTAACTAAATAAGGAGGCACTCTTAATGAACTAAGCAGCACAATTACACCAAGACCCTTAAAGTGAGATAATGCGAATCCATCCTGGGAAATATTTGCAATGTGTGCAAAATATGTGTGAAAAGGAAAGCATATGGTTGCTTCTCACCAAATAGTCTTGCTCACAATACTGTAAACAGTCATGAAAATATGTAGCAGTAAACATGATATTTTGTAACAGATTTTGTTTAAAAATGCCTAGAAATGAAGCAGGAATTAAATTTTCAAAAAGGCAGAACTAAGAAATCAAGGTACATGGATTAAATATCTGAGGAGGTAAATATTCACAACAATCGGTACATACATTTAGTCTAATATATCTCTTAAAAAATTATATCAAGACATGTTCCTAGACATCTACATGCATTAAACACTTGGTTTTTTCCAAACATACTGTTCACTCACTGCAGAAAAAAACTCTTCAGATACTAAGAAGCACAAAAATTATATAGAATGAATAGTAAAGTTAAGATTTTTTTTCTAATCTGATCTGCATATGTGCTTACTAAAACATAACATCAGATGTTTGGGGTTTAATTGTTTACACCAAAGCACACACTGAAATCATGCATCTTTGCTTGACTAGTGAGGGTTTTTTTTTCTTTGGGTTTTTTTATTTTATTTTAATTTTTGACTATTTTTTGTCCTTCTATGGAAAAGCAATAATCTTTTTTTTTTCAGATTATTCAAACAAAAATAGAGTAGAATCCATAAATGAAAATAGTAACTTCATTGAACATAGATGTGAGGCAGAAAAATTATTTAATTTTTTGTGTGTAAAAAAGGTATTGTTTCAGTCTTAGCAAAACTGTGAGAAAAACTGTGAGAAAAGAGGCTAAATGCTTAGAGAGAGCATCCTAGCTAAATAAGGGGGTCATGGCTGATAGGTTGAATAAGCGGTGTGCCCTGGCAGCCAGGAGGACCAGTTGTCTCCTGGGGTGCATCAGGCACAGCTGAGCAAGGGAGGGGATTGTCCTGCTCTGCTCTGTGCTGGGGCGGCCTCACCTTGAGTCATGTCTGCAGTTTTGGGCACCACAATATTCGGATAGGATTTAAAGCAATTGCAGAGCGTCCAAAAGAGGGTCAAGAAGATAGCAAAGGATCTAGAGGGGAAGCCATATGAGGAATGGCTGAGTTAATTTGGTTTATTCAGCCAGGTGAAGGGATGACTGAGGGGAGAACTTAACAGCAGTCTACGACTTCCTCACAAAGGCAAGAGGAGGAGCAGGCACTGATCTCTTCTTTCTAGTGACCAGTGACAGGACCCAAGGGAACAGCATGAAGCACGTAACTGGTTAAAGCTTAATATGCATCTGGGGAAATTCCTAGTCCCCTTTACTGTGCCTTAGTTTGCCCCTTTATAAGTGTCTCATTAGAAAAGCATTGCAGGTAAGGTTTTGTTGAATTCCAAGCTTCATCATCTGACTTTATAAAGCCTTATATGAATATTACTCAAAAAAATACTGTAGTTACTCAAAAAAATATGAGAAAATATAACTTATCTGGTTAAGTTGGTTAATATTCCCACAAATTGACTGGACAAATATTGAATCACTATCCATGAACCAACACAGGTTTTGGTGAAATAGAATTATTCCTTATTGTCCATGGAAATAAATAAGACGTAGGTATCCAAAACCTAGCAGTCACAAAGAAGAATGAAAAGTGGTGAATAAAGTCCCCTTTTTTGGACTGTTAAACTGTTTCTGTCACACATAATGAGTGCTATATAAAAATCCATTTAACAACAATGTCACTGAGCCCTGTCTTACAGATCTTTCCAAGACCAATGAGTAGTGTTTCACAACTACATAAAGATCCAGGGATGAAACCAAGTTTGAAGGTCTAATCACGTAAAGAGTTTCACAATCTATTCAGATTCATTTCCCAGAGTGTTGCTTCTAATGCTCTCTATTTCTCTGTAAGCCTGTTTAAAACGCTAATATACTTCATACCTATTTGCAATACCTAAGAAGTAATCTTGTCCATTTAAATTCAACACATACTAATTTCCTCAAGACTCTTGAACACTTTATAGTGCTAATTATGTCTGTTACTGTCATTTACTTTTAAATGATATGAGGGCTCCCTTCTGAAATAGAAATCCCCAATTTTGCTTAGTAATGAAGAAAGTTCTATTTCAGTAAGCCTGTCTGATCTAATGGCTCTGATTTCATTTAGAAATAATAGGTTTACTTGTCCAAAGAATGGTGACACATATGTTTAATGCAGATAACTGACTGCTTATCAAATTTGTTCTAATTAGTCATTTTTGTATTATAGGATTAGCGTAGACACTTTTGGGACACTGCACAAGAAGTATATGTAATTCACAACTGAGATGATTTTTTGAAAGCAATTTTGCATTTTTTTCATGCTGTTTCTCCAATGTACATGGGGTTAAGTATAGTACTAAAAATAGTCAAAGTCACTAGAATAAAGCTGACAAACCTTTGATTCTAATTAAGTTTGAACCTGATACGTTGCATATGTCTGGGTCTTTGTGCATCTATGAATTTGTTCCTCTTCTCATGAACATGAATCCCAATTCAGTCACCTTTTTGTTACAAAGCACTACTTTACATAATTGTGCGCCATAGTTTCCAATGTGAATAACCTTTGAAAAATAAATTACTAGAAAAGTGTCGTGGTTTAGCTTGGCTCAGGTTTTTCTAAGGAGGGGGGGGCCACAAAGATGGCTCCTCGGTGAAGCTTCTCGCAGCCTTCACCATGTCCAGCTCTGAGGTGATGGACATGCTGCTGGCCAAGGCTGGGCCAATTAGAGATGCTGGTTACGCCTCTGTGAAAAACATATTTAAGACGAAATCTAAACAATGGGCGCACGCCCTTTTCCTTAGCCAGAGGAGGAGGAGTAGGTGAGAGTATGTGAGGGAAAACAACATGGAGAGACCAAGGTCAGTGGAGAAGGAGGGGGAGGGGGAGCTCCAGGCGCCGGAGCTCTGCAGCCTCTGCAGGCCGTGGTGAGGCCCATGGTGAAGCAGGGGGTGCCCCTGCAGCCCATGGGGGCCCACGGGAAATGCTGAGATCCACTCGCCCATGCCGAAGCCAGTGGGTGCCCTGGAGCAGGCCGTGGTCCAGAGGGAGTCCTAGTGGAGAAACAGGCCTTGACTTGCACCCTGAGACTGAACTGAGTGTCCCACATGGAGTGGGTGGGTGCCTGAGAGAGAGAGAGAGAGAGAGAGAGAGAAGCCCAGCAGAAGTCCGGTAAAGAGAAGAAGCCTTGCTCCCGAGATGGAAACGGCCCGGCTCAGAGGTCTGTACCCCGTGGAAGATGGACCCCACGCCGTAGCAGTTTTGGGGAGACTGCTTGCCTGTGTGGGGACCAGCATCACTGTAGCAGTGTCGGGCGGGCTGCCAACAGTGAGACCCATGGCTACGCAGAGGAAAAGAACCTCTCCCCTGGGCAGGGGAAGAAGATCTGGGTGATGAACTGACCTAACCCCCTCCACGCCTTGTTCCCTTGTGCAGCTGCTGGGAAGGAGAGAGGGGGGTAAGCGGAGAAACGGTGGCCTTGAAGGGTTTATTTTACTTCTCATTTACTCCTCTGACTCTGTTAGTAATAAATTAGATCACTTTGCAACCTAAGTGAGTCCTGTTTTGCCTATTCTAAGTGCGTCTTCTCCCAAGTTTCCTTATCTCAACTCATGAGCCCTGGGTGTGGGTGTGTTAATTTGGGGGTACCTGGCATTTGGCCAGGCTCAAACCTTGACAAAAAGCAAGCCTCTTCTTTAGTCTGGGAACAAGAAAAAATGGCTTTGTACTTGAGGTTATGTTTGTTTGATAAAGACACAGCATACTTTATTTACAGTTGTGTCGTCATACTGAAGGCATGGCTAAAGACGACAGTTCTAGTCCTGATCAGGGTGAAACATTTAAATCCTGTGGAGAATCTGCACTTAAAACTTTACAAGTACCTTTTAGTTTTGTTTTGAGTTTAGTTTTGTTAGAGAAAGCTAATTCTTTTTTGTAAAATAAACATGAGATGAGGAATCTTTTGTTATATAATGCCAGGAGGCTGATGTATTTAAGATCTTTGCTCTGCACTGAACTGTAAAAACACCCAAGGCTGATGTAAGGCCTGATAATCATCTACACCAAAATCACTGTAGAAAAGGAAAGGTGGAGGGAAGACTTGATCTTTCAAGAATGCTAAAAATTACATGAACAAGGAAGAGGGTCATTTGTTTTTCATGGACATTTTGGATACATCTGGAAAGCATTATGAAGAATTAAGGAATTTTATCAGAAAATGGAATGTTATTAACTGCTTACTTCTAAGGAGATGAAGAGAACAGGAGTCGAGTGGGAGGAATCCAATTCTAAAAGTCACATCACAGTAAAACAGATTTAGGAAAGAAGGATAGATGAGTTCAGAATATATTATATGCCTTCTATTGTTTTGGTTTAGGTCAGGGGCTAGAGTTAAAGATACAAACCTAGGACATCGTTTTATATGTACATACACCAGCTGGAAAGAAAAATCTAAGGAAGAAAATAAGCAGGAAGAGTAATATTGAGAAATTTTTGTGAGAAACCCAAAGCAGCATGGTGTTATAATGATAGGAAAGGGAGAAAAACATGAGAAATCTGAGCAGTTAGTTTTTCTGAGAATGTCAGAAACACTTATTTCCTAGAAGAAGAAAAATTATAGAGGAAGACAAATTTTAAGGGAAACCAGAGAAAGCAATTAGTGATTTATGCAAGTCACAAAAGCTCCGTAACTCTTGGAGATATGGCTGGGTATTTCATGTACTCATAATTTATTACTATGTGATAACAAGAAGTCTTCCTGACCTATGCTGTATGTTAACATTCACAGCCTGAACCATTTGCTCAGAGTTTGCTATGTACATACATATTTCAAACCAGTCTGATTCCTGGCTGAGGACTGCTCTGGTACAGACCCAGCCAGCCACTAAGCACCACACAGCTGCTCGCTCGCTTTGCAGGTAATGAAAGCAGTTGCTGCTTTGGCTCCAGTATGGAATGCCAAATCCGGTACGACTGCCAAATTGTGAGGCATTTTAATGTGCTTAGCTTATACCATGTGAAGTCTTAGGGAAGTCAAGGTGACTTTTCATGAGATAAGTGTTGCAAGTGATGAGTAAGGTCATCGCAGTAAACTGATTATCTACATGTCACTTTAAAAATAATTCACTTATTATTAAAAAATAACAAGATCGCACCAGTCTCAACAAATCTGACATTTGTGTTGAAGAAAATGACAGTAATTGGGTACCAACTTTTGATGCAAAGAAGCAAAATTTAATTTAATATTAATTCCATTTTATAAAGATATGAAAAATTGAAACAGTTGATTTTACTGACAGCAACTAAATCAGAAATGGAAAAATACATTAGCATACCAGGAATATTCTTCAGTCCAATAAAAATAAAAAAAAAAAAACCAGGACATGGAGAAAAAATACCAAAGTTCTTAATAAAATGATAAATTAACCATATACAAGAAAAGAAACACATATAAGAAAATAACTTGTTGACAGAAAAGGATTAACTATCTTAATTAACAAGTACTGGAGTTATTATGCCAAACAGCTTAGATTTTACCTAGCAATTGGAAACCCGGCAGGATTTATGAAGTACATTTTTCTATTAATAACAGTCTGTGGAAGTATCAGGAAAAAATGCAGAGAATGCACATTTCAGATCCGCATAATGACATCCATCACATCCCTGCAGGGGTACTAGAAAGGGATGTTTAAGTTGTGCACCAGTCTCATTTTGCTGATAACACTTTTCATCAGAAAAGATGAAACAAATGTGACTTTCAAAATTTAATCATGAAGGACAAGGACATTGGATAACAGTAACCACTTTAAATGTCTCAGGAACTTGCACTGTAAACGTGCGTGTTATCAACTCGAAGGCAGACCAACATACTTCAAGGCAAACTACCCAGATTACTTTAGCTCTTGAAGAAGGAAGGACACACAGTACTTTAAATGAATAATACAGGTTACAAAAGAGAAGTGTATTCTCAGCATCACATAAATATGAAACAATCTGAGGTGAAAAAAACCTGTAACCAGAGGCCATTAGATCACTTCAGCTGGATAAATAACTCCCAACAGAAAAGCAAATATGCGGCATTTCACCAAAGCTATGACATTGGTAATATTCCTGAAAGACACATTTAGTATACAGAATGATTATATATTGACAACTAATACTGAATAAAAGAAATTACTTTAAAAACATGTTCTAAATTATAGAATATGGTTTTGAAATTGAAAGATAAAAGTGGATTTGCAAGCATGCTAACTACATTGAGAGAATAATTATAAAAATCTTACTAAGAAAATCAAAAATTATTCACTCAGTCAGAAAACCTGATTGTAAAAATGACACTGATGCACAGAATAACAATAATATATTAATACTGCTGAAATACATATTTTAATGTGCCAATTTATAAGAAGGGTCAAAAAGCACATTTGCCTTTCTAGTCTTGCAGCTGAATGGAAAAAGGAAAAAGATTTACAGCTTAGTCAGGGATGGCTATGAAAAGAGTCATAGACAAAGTGTATATACATTAAATTCACATACAACCATGTCACTCTCAGCACGATTTTTGTGCATGTTTTCCTTACTTAGGCATGCTTTTACAGACATTTATTCATCTACTTAGTCAATATGAACAGCTCTTCCTAAATTAAGTGAATTATTCATATATGTACATTATTAAAGACTGAACAGTACCTTCCTGAAATGAAAGGTGTTTATCCCCTCCACCCTTCTACCCTTGTGAGACCCCACCTGCAGTGCTGCATCCAGCTCTGCGGTCCTTAGGACAGGGAGGACATGGACCTGTTGGAGGGAGTCCAGAGGAGCGCTGTGGAGATGATTAGAGGGATGAAGCAGCTCTCCTATGGTGAAAAGCTGAGAGAATTGACTTTGTTCAGCCTGGAAAACAGAAGGCTGCAGGGCGACCTAATTGCCACCTTCCAGTATGTGGAGAGAGACTATAAGAAAGAAGGAGAGGGACTTTTTACAAGAGTATGTAGTGATAGGAATAGGGGGAATGGATTCAAACTTAAAGAGAGATATCAGAAGGAGCTTACTTGCTGTGAGGGTGGTGAGGCACAGGAACAGGTTGCCCAAAGAAGTTGTAGATACCCCATCCCAGGTGTCCAAGGCCAGGCTGCATGGAGCCCTGAGCAACCTGATCTATTGAAAGATGTTCCTGTTCATGGCAGGGAGGTTGGAATTAGATTATATTTAAGGCTCCTCCTAAACCAAGTCTTTCTGTGATTCTATGTGTCTATGATCGACTCCCATCATTGAGACTGTAAAGTGAAAAATTAGATCTAGATTGAAGAAACAATCTACATATTCATCTAGTTCTCCATCTGATCTTTTACAGACAGAGTTTTGATGTTTTGTTTATAGTTAATTCATATTTAACCATTGTTATTCCTTTCCATTTCATGACGCTGTTATGCTGGTCTGAGTAAAATATAATCTGAAAGGGAAATTTGACAGATTGAGTGTTTTTT
The DNA here is from genome assembly GCA_013397935.1 of Dasyornis broadbenti. Classification (NCBI taxonomy): domain Eukaryota; kingdom Metazoa; phylum Chordata; class Aves; order Passeriformes; family Dasyornithidae; genus Dasyornis; species Dasyornis broadbenti. The sequence goes on along the minus strand of VZRN01004656.1, from coordinate 2,114,153 downwards.
ACCTTCCTCTTTCTATGTTTCTCAAAAGAAAACCTGTATCTATGGCAGTTTGGGACTAATATTGCAAACTTGAGAATTTCAGACAAAACTTTCTGATGTCTTTTCTCAGGCTTGAACATTTCTGTCTTCATTCCCATTTCTACTGAAGATATTGAATACACTGAATAAAACCCTTATACTATTCAAAATTAAATGTAGAAAAGACAGAACAAATGTGTAGAAAACATTAAATTACTTAGATAGATATATTTTACTGATTTTCAGTATGAAAGTACTAATCCCAGTACATACCTTTAATAAGAATATCAGACCACATTCACTCTTTCTATGAAGATAGAAAACTTGGTCTCTCTAATGCATAAATAGAAACTAGGATTTTACTTCAGTGGATAGAGCTTTTGTCTACAACACTGCAGTATTTTTATTTCCCAGAGTAGCTTACATACAGAGTTAGAAAAGAATTTCCATTGAACAGAGATTCTCTCTTCATTCTTCCATCTGTAACAGAGGCCAGAAGGGACAGATGTATTTAGGAAAAGAAGAACAGAAAGAGTACAAGTACAAAAGTATTTTTTACCTACTGTGTGCTCTTGACTTCTAGCAAACATCATTTTATCTGGATTATCAGTATGCAATTTGCAAAAATCTGATAGAAAAAGTAAAGAATATGAAGCCAGACTCTTTACAGTGGTACCTGATGACAAGACAAGAAGCATTGAGTACAAACTGGAAGAGTGGAAATTCTGTCAGAAAATACTGTGAGGGTAGCTGAACTCTGGAATTGGTTGCAAAGAGATGTGGAATCTCTGTCCTTTGAGTTGTTCAAAACCTAAAACCTAAAACGTAACTGGACACAATCCTAAACAACCTGTTCCAGCTAATCCTGTTTTAAGCAGGGTGTTTTTCCAGATGACCTCCAGAGATGCCTTCCAATCTCAGCAAATCTATGATTCTGTGATTCACTTACTCAAGGGTGAGAAAATTTATGATATCCACAAAAAATGCTGCACTACAGAACTGCAAATGGTTGTAAGTGCACTCAGAAAGCAAAGCTTATGCTACTTTTTGGATCTATGCCCAGGAGTAATAGATGTCTAACCTACAGCCCTAAATATGCTTCTCAGGCAGAAACGTACTTGCTAGCGTATCAATTACATTATCGAAGAGAATATGGTTTGTAAAATAAAAAATAATACCAGTTTAAAATTGATATATAATAGTGCCTCACCAAAATCATTATTTGTGTGCTGTCACTTGAGTTTAAATGTAAAAAAACCCAGTCCTCTGCTAAAATTATAACTAATTTCCTTTTCACTCACCTAGAGAAAATTAATATCAAGGTAAAAATGCATATTCCTGTGAAAACCTGGTAAAGGTAATCTGTTTAAAGTAAAAATAAACCCAAACAAGTTATAAGTACATGCAGTGGACTTGTAAAATTAAAATTTCAAAGTAGATGGAAATCTAAGTAGCTGAAGAAAGGCTAATGATGAATAAACTCCTTATTAGATATTTCAGGTGGCACATCTGAATCACAGAGTTTTCCTTCTCATGCTGTACTTTCCTGGTCATTACTAACTGTAACAGTAATGGGAAATTTAATTAAGAACTGTTAAATCATGTATATCTTTCATGTATAAACTGCTGGAATTTTAAATTATCTTTTTAACAAGGGAGGGATCTGCAGAACTGAAGGACTTGTAATTGGGGAGTGTACCTGAGGTTTCAACCCTTCTTCCTGAGTTGAAGATCTTCCATATACCACTCAAATCCTCAAAATATTTCCTGGAGTAAATTTACAGGAACCCTAAGACAGTGTTTTCCTTGAGGCCACTGCAAAAACTGTCATAGATGCATAAATAAGCCATTAGTTGTCCCTTAAAAGGAAAAAAAGTATATAAGTATTTAAATATCAACATATTATGGAAGTGCTTAAAAAGTAGAAATAAGATATATGCAAGTGCTGTTCAGGATTAACCATATATGGTTTTGTTTATTTTTTCCTGTAAAGATTATCAAGATAATATCCGATTTTATAGAATATTCCAAATTTAGGTTTAGATTTTTTATACTTAGAATAAGAGATAGACTTTTTGTCCTAGATTTCACAGTCAGACAAGAGAGGTTTTGTTTCTCTTTTAAAGAGCAATTAAGTGTTTTGCTCTTATATGATTTTTTGATCATGTACAAGTTGGATTCATAGTTTTTTGTTTTCTCTTCTGTTCTTGATACACCCTTCTTTCCCTCTGGACTTTTTCTCAGGATGTCTAGAGGCATATTTACAGGTAAGTAAATGAAGAGGAAGAATATTTTAGGTTTTTAAACACAATTTTATGACATTTTTCAAATAGAGAATCATAACATTAGCGCTTGTAATTTAGATAGAATTTCAGAGAACTATTAGTATTAAGATACTATTCTTAATTAAAAAGTGCGTTTTTAATACAATAGGTACTATAATTAGCTGCCAGTAGAAAATACCAAGAAACTTCTATAACGATGTAGATAAAAAAGTGAAATGGTGCATTTTTGTCTTATTCATGGACCAGAAATTTAAATTAAAATAAATCTCATTAAAAAAAAAGAAATTAAAATGAGTTTGACTGAAACACCTTGGCAAGTGCAAGCAGAAAAATGAGCAATTATATCTCTAGGATCTAAGAGATGCAATTATAAGATTCTCAGAATTATCTTTAAATTATATATTTGTTTGTTGTACTTCGTAAGAAAAAATAGAAAATTAATTGCATTGAGCTAACAGAGTTATTCCATATTAAATTATTTTTCCTTTTAAAAGACAATTGAAAATAAGGACAGTCACAAGAATTATCACAAGAATTGGACAAGGACTACTGAAGATAACACACATGGATTAAAGGCGAAAAAATGCAGATCTCAAAGGACTTTGTCCATGCAATCAATTTAAAACAATTCAGTAATAGAAATATTATATTAAAGGGTACTAAAAATAACATTTATCCTCTTTATCCTTGAAAATAAAAATTATTTGAATGGGACACATATACTATGCAGGCATAGGGAAAACATTGGAATTAGTAGTGGAAGTTTGTTGTATTATCAATCTACCTAGCTTTTGAGTGTTAGCTAGTGCATATGATGCTATGGGATAAAGGAAAGAAAACACCAGAACACAGTAACCAGACACAAAACTTTGCTTTATCAGGACATGTAACAAGAGATTTACAGAGTATTTTCTTTCTTAGGAAAGCAATGATTTTCAGGCTAGAATCAAAAAAGTTTGATTGTAATCATGGTAAATTAGAAATAAATTCAGTAGATTGTGGCAATTTTATCTTCCCTATTTTTCATCTGGAAAAAGAATATATGTATACATTCTTACTCAATACAAAAATATAATCAAAAAACCTCAGATTTATCTACAAAATGGCAAGCAGTCAAACTTTCCTAAAGGAAGGTTTTTCTCAACATCTCTTTGAGAATGTTTGAAGGCACTCTAATTAAAAGTTCATGTCATTTGTTCATTACAAATTAAACTCTGAACTTTATGGATATTAGGAGAATTGAAGGATAATTCTTATTCCCTTCTTCCATAGGGCTGCAAATGGAGCTACCCCAGACCTAGAGGACAGCAGACCAACCTTATGGCAGCTTGAGAGGACAGCAGAGAAACTTTATGGTGGCTTGTAGGAATAACACATCTTAGTCTGCCTTTTAAATTTTTAAAGTACTTTTTAAATTTTGAAAAGTTTTGCACCTTCAGTATTTAGAGCAAGTTTTTGAAACTTGGCCTGGAGACAACTGTGAGATTAAAAAAAATAAAATGCACAATTTTTTCTTCTGAAATTTTTTTTAGGTTTGGGTGACATGTAGTTGAATTTATTGTCAGTTATCCTTTTTGGTAAAGTTCTGATTACATATTAAGATAATGCACCAGGAACAATATGTGTCAAGACATAGTCTACAAACCATTTGACATAATGGTTTGTACATAATGACATATTAATTCCAGCTAGTGGTACTGGTTAGTTTTTCTCCAATTAATTTTAATTTTTTTATCAAAGTCGAATTTCCAAAAGCTAAAATGTTGCATTTAAAGATCCTGAAGCTCAGTGACCTCTTATGCCAAAAGTCTTTACAGGTGGTCTGTGTGAGAGCCATTGCTTTTACTCAGGTACAGAAATGGGACAAGAATGCATTTAAAATAATTGCAAAATCAACATGTATAAACTGATTTGTTAAAATTATTGTTTTATTTATTTTTTATTTAGAAAAGAGATGTCATTTCCAAGAAAAAAATTACATGGGAATAAGAAGTCTGGTATGATGGAAAATTCCTGCTTTACAAGTTAAAATCTGAAAAGTGATAGGTCTTCACATTAACATTAGAGGAAATCCCCTACACGGTAGAGAAATCTGTGTTGCACTAGTATAATGAAATTAGCTAGCAGGTTTTTTTATATGTGTATCTGAAAAAAAAAATCTGATAAATTATAATATTTTACCTTAAATACTTGATCTGTCAGGAAAAAAATAGTTTTGGTATTGAATTAACTAAATATTGAACTAGCTAAATAGTAGGTGCTGGCAAAAATGTTGCTTGGTGTTGCAAAGCAAATAATGATATAATATCCCATACAATTTCACAAATCCATTTTCAGTTATAATCTAATTTTATATATCCAGCTGTTTTCCTATTTTCTATCACCTTCATCACCAAATTAGAACAAATATATTCTTGATGGCAACCAGGCAACCAAGGACAATGTGCTGGAGAAATGTTTATAATACAGAGGCCACAAAAGACATCTCAGATGACATGTGATATTCCCATGCATTATTTCTTTTCTCCTGTCTTGTGACCTGCAGCAAGAGGAAAGTATGAAAGACTAAGGAAAAAACCCTCTAACCAAACACCTCCCATGCTGGAAGATGAGATACTGGAGGAAATGAAGTCGGATGCAATGTTATAAAATCTGTATAAAATTAAAATCAGCTTTTCTGTCCTTGCACATTTTCTTGAACATCTCTACTCAGCTACATCCAGAGATGATAGAACCATAGAGCATCCTGAATTGGAAAGGGCCCACAAAGATCATCTGGTCCAACTTCTGGCCCCAGTGAGGCGGGCATTTGTTATCCCATATGCTGGGTATATCAGGAAGCAAAAATCCTTCTAGAGTTTGTATTTCACAAAGTTGTTTTTCAAATTCAAATTTAGTATTGGTTGCATAATGGAGAATTTGTATATTATGTCATTAGTAATGACTATGATTTGAGAGCTGCAAAGATAGTAGCAGTGTAATTCCACTTGCAAGAATTCTTTCTTCAGGGATTGCTGAAACTCTGCTGAATTCAAGCTTTTCAGAAGAGAATGTGGCTTTTCAACAGAACATGTCAAAAGTCCTACGTTTCAGTTAGTTTGTTTTCTGTATGAAGAGCAACGTTTAGAGTTGTATAGCACTAACTGAAAAAGGATAAATACCCTTGACAGAAGCTTGTCATAAAATCCACTAGAACCATCCCCCCAAAAAACAAAACAAAACAAAAAAAGAAAACAAAAAACAACAACAAAAAAACAACAAAAAAACCAAACCAGCTTGTCTTCCACTTGACAACTGCAGTTTAATGCAAAGATGAAATCAAGTATTTTTGGTGATTTCAGTTGTGTACAACACTATGGTGTTAGACATATGTCCTTAATTGAGGTCAAGTGGTTTCTACTTTTCATGATAAACGTTTTCGAAGAACCCATAGAGTGTCAAGTACTACATGTTCTTTCTACCTTTATTAGAATTATTCTTGGTTTTGTATCCATTCCTTTCTAGCCTTTTTAGCCTGTCTTCATCAGCTACATTTTTGTGTGCTATTCTGCCCTATGTGGTCTTAGTTTGCAACGGTTTTGGCCAAGGCTGGGTCACCTCATTACTCATTTGAGATTTCTTCAGTTTCAAACTGTTTGCAAGACAACTGATCCTGCTGCAGCTCTGAAACAACACCAGACTGTGCACCAAGTCTGGCATTATTCTGGATGCATCAGACCTGCAGAATATGTGCAGATCCATTAGGAACACGCATCACCTAAAGCAATCTTTTCTCACAGAGATAAATGAGTGCTTTATGTTTGCTCTTTGCTACTCTTGAAACGTCCTTTTCATCGAAATCACCTCTTACACAAAATGTAACTATGATATAATCCTAAATATCTGGATTCTACTTTTTTTTCCTTTTTTACACTAGAACAATCAAGCTGCAGCCCATCTATATTCTTGACAGACAGCTACTGTCAAATCACCTGTAAAACCAAGAGAGTTCATTAAAGAGAGCACATTTTTCACAAAGATGTCTTTGCCCCCAATGAAAATACAAAACAAAGACTGCAGAATGAAAGGACATAGGAAAATAAAATCTTGAGAAATAGGCTCAGACAAGTGAGAAACACAGAGTTGGAGGATAACAAAAGGAGTTAATCCAATAAATATTCTAAACCAGTGAAATTAGTCAAGACAGTTCTTCAAGCACATATCACATGACAGAGTTAATGAGAGAAAAATCTAAAAAACCCAGCTCTAAAGCCAGCTCTTAGGCATTTTGCATATGTGGCAATCATATAGAAGTTACTATAAAATTGTTTGCAGTATCCATTTGTTTTGAGAATGTAAACCAGATTTTACTTCAAAAGCAATTTCATAATAGTGACGTTTCACATGGAAGAGATAAAGCAAAATTAGACAGGAAATTGAATACTGAAAATATTTCTTTGGTTTTATTCCACCTGACATCTTAGCTTTCTGGATGTCTGCTTTTCTTTTTAAATTTTTTTCCTCAGTAGCAGACCTTTACCCTATTTGGCTTACATTATAAGACCAAAGTTGCTGTACCTTTCATTCCCTGATTGATATTTGCAAGCCAGCAGGTGCTAATGGTGCAGAAAAGTGCACATGAGTTTGAGAGAACATTGTTGAATCACAGCATGAAGCCACAGATAATATGGATATATATACTCTAGTTTTACTGAAACAGACTTTGAACTGTCATAGATTTGGATAACAGTTGGTCAAATATTTCATTTCAAGGAAATTATTTTTTGTGTGTATGTGCCAAAAGAAAATATGATGTTAATCCAGTGAGACTTGGGCCCCACGCTGCTTCAAATAAGATTAAAGGGATTGCCTACCAGGGTGAAGTTCTATTAAGTTTATAAATATTCATTGCTATATTGAAAAGTTTAAAGCAGACTGAATTTCAGTTAATTGCTCACAGAAAGTAATCTTCTTATTTAAAAGAATACTGTTAATTAGATTTTCAAGTAAAAAAAGACTGGGAACCCAAGATTTTTGTACAAGAGAAGGCTTCAGGCAGCTGAGTTTTATGATACACAGAAGTGATCAGATCTGTTATGAGGGTTAAATTAGTTACTAGTTTGGTATGAAGATATTTTCCAGTTACAAGATAATATCAATATATTTTTTAAGAATTTATTGAAAACAAATGTACTTAACCAGTCAGAAGTTCCTGAGTGCTGGTTTAAAAGCTACAGAATCCCTGACCATATCAGACAAAAGTAAATTAGTTAAAAGACTTGAGATATGTCATGCAAAAACACAGACTAGAGGTGTCAGAGTAGCAGAATGACCTGTATCAGAGGGGCTACAATAAAAGCAAAACAAAGCAAAGCAAAGCAAAGCAAAGCAAAGCAAAACAAAACAAAACAAAACAAAACACACCTCTGCCCTCCAACAAACCATGCTCCCCCATATCAGTGCACAGCACAGCTCACACCAGTACTGTAATGAAGAGAGTGGCTATAAAATGTCAACACTGAAGGAATTATTTGATAATAAATGTGTAAAAAATGCTAACAAAGCAACATTTTCTTTATAATATCTTGCAAATTTCACTACTCAAACTGTATTTCCAGGGACAGCATTTACAAGGCATACCGTTGGAACTCAGTAAAACACAGGAAAATATCAGTGGTAATGAAAAGTACGGATGTAGTTTCTTTGCCAATAATTGCATATATTCAGAGAGCTCAAGGTTAGAAGCGACAGTTTTCTCCTAGTCTGTTTATCACAGGCTGCAATAACCTAACAGTTGTCCATACATAAAATAAATAAGCAAACAAGTAAATAAATAAATAATAGAAGGTTGAGTTGGGCTAGGGGCTCATCTACATGGGGAAATAAATGGGAAATTAACCAGAGTGTAAAATGAGAGGCCACTAACTTGTCTCAGTAACTCTCCAGAAGAGCACTTTAACTTTGCTGTAAGAGTGCTGCTGTGAAATGGATTTTTTCACGCTTTGGAAACATTAAGATACAATGCATTAAAGTTTCTTTTAATACATTTTCTTTGCCAAACAGGCACTTCAAGAATGGCAACAGTGAAGTAAATAAATTCCTTCTCCTCATTAATTTCCACATGTAGACGGTTTCAAAACAACATCTAGTTAAAATTTGTCACATGGGCTATGCTGGTAGAGAGAATCCACTTTGATTATTTACACCAAAGGTTAATCATCCTTTTAATAAGGATGCTTCTTTTCACACATAAAATATATACAACCTTGGCTTTCAGTCCTTACTTCTTTTTTCTCTTCTTTTTAACTGTTCAAATCAGGAGGCCTTTGGTAGTCTGTTATGAATATACTGAATGAAAATAAATGTTAAATTCAGTGCAGAAAGTTCAGAGGATTTGAAACTGCTCCAGATAATCCTAAAAAGTTTTCTTACTTTTTTTTTGCATTCCTTCATGAAGTTTGTTTTCCAGTCTGCTGAATAAAGAATATTTTGTTTAACATTGAGGGAAAAGGCACAAAATAAAACTGATTTGTTCTGAGGGTTAGTGCATAAGTACTTCTAGGTTATTAGAGTAGGAATGAGCCCAGGAGACAAATCTGTAATTACATGGATCCTGATGTTTTGATATTTCTCACATCTAGCAGTGTTCTAGATCTTAAGTAGGACAGATGTCTGCATCAATAAGAAGTTGTGGTTTAAGTCCAGCCAGCTGCCAAGCCCCACGCAGCCGCTCGCTCACTTCTCCACCAGCAGAATCAGCAAAAGAATCAAAAGGGTAAAAGCAAGAAAACTCATGGGTTGAGATAAAAACAGTTCAATAGAGAAAGCAAAAGTCACTCACACAAACAAAGCAAAACAAGAAATTCATTTACCACTTCCCATGGGCAGGCAGGGGTTCAGCCATCCCCAAGAGAGCAGGGCAACATTACAGGTGATGGTGACTTGGGAAGACAAACAACTTCACACCAAATGTGCCCCGCTTCTTTCTTCTTCCCCCCACTCTCTATACTGAGCAGGATGTCACATGGCCTGGAATATCCATTTGGTGAGTTTGGGTCACCTGTCCTGGCTGTGTTTCCTCCCAGCCTCCCATGCACCCCAGCTTCCTCACCAGCATGATTATAACAAAAGCAGAAAAGGCCTTGGCTCTGTGTAATCCCTGCTCAGCAATAAAAAATCCCCATCTTTATCTTATCAACCCTGTGTTCAACACAAATCCAAAACACAAACCCATACCAGCCACTGTGAAGAAAATTGACTCTACCCCAGAAAAAACCAGCACACAAATAAAGGCAAATTGTTGTATTAAAGTTTGTTATGCTTGGGTATCTATCATGTTGGAAATAAGTTTTGCATAGTTCTCAAAGCATTGTTTCCTAAATTAAGTTCCCTGATATCCTGACTTTATGAGAAGCAAGGAAAAAGTCAATTCTCCAGAAAAAAAGAATATGAAGACATCATACAATCCCAGTAACTGATATTTCCCTAATAATTACATAACTATCTAAAATGCAATGAGATATGTCCAGTTCTTTGAACTTCGGTTTAGAAGAGCAGTAATAAAACAAAACACTAATTTTAAAGCTTTTTAACCCAAAATGCTAACCCTAAATCGGAAAGGTGAAAGGAAAAAAAAACCTCTATACTTTGTTGAGATAAAAGTGCTTGTAAAATCGAAGATTGTATATGCATATACTTAACTTTTCCTTTTAAAATGCAAAAAAGCCTTCTCCTTTCCAATATCATAAATTATATAGAAACCTTAAGATGCCGCCATCTTAGTCCTTTTTCAATCTTGCCTGTGTCTTGAAAATAAATGTGCTGATTCTGCTGTCATAAAATAATTACAAACTCTGACTCACAGAGGCAACTTCATGCTTTGACCTATACCACATAAGATGTTTTTTAAAAATGCAATTGTTGATCTTAAGTTGTAGAAAAATACCTAACAATTTCTAGCTCTGTACAGGTAACAGGAAATCATGGTGCAAATCAGATATTAATACATCTCATGGAAATATCTGTATTCATGCTTCTGTAGAGGACAAAGAAAAATATTTCTGTGTGTATCTATATTGGCTCCCCCCCCCCGCCCCAACAGTGAATATAATTATTCATAATATTGCTCAAGAAATAAAACCATTTCCATTTTTTTACATTTTGATTTCATTCCATCTTGGACTTATGTAAATCTTAAGGCTTCCAAACACACTTTAAGTGGGCTAGTTTTGTGCTGGTAGATAATCTCACAGGCTTCAAAGCCTCCTCACGAAGATATCTATAAAATGCTCATGATATTTGTAAATACTGATATCAATTTAAAACACTTTTTAAAAAATAATAAATTTTAAAATGACAATTTAATTTTCTATTATTTTTCTTTTTATACAGCTAGTTCTTTTTCTTCCATAAACTTTGGAATTGTTTTAAATGAGGCCCTTTCTGCATTTTTTTTTCTTGCATATACAGTTAGCATCCTAGCAAATAGACCTTGACCAGGAAAACTTTAGACACCTATACTTTATCGAAGTATTTCAAATAGTTTTGATTTCTTACTTCTCAATCTATTAAGCATCCTAGTTTGGTAAGAACCTCTTGAACTCAAAACTGAATAATAAATTAAGATTCCTTTTTCACATAAATAATCAGTTTTTCCAGCTTAATATGGGATTTCAAACTTATTGCAACCCAGGCTTGATTGATGTAGGTGTGTGTAATCATAAAACTTTTTGCCATAACCTTCTTACATCTGAAAATCAACTTTTACAAAACTCAGCTATTTATATGGTAATATAATGCTATGAGGCACAAACCCCAATCCCCCTTTACTTAATCTTTGTAATTATGTATCATTTAAAAAAAAAAAAAAAAGCTTACAGTAAGCTTGAAGTTTGAAAGAACGGTTTGTATGTCTGAAATATTATCTTTATTTTTCCCAGTGATCTATAAGTGGGTTCATAATAGGTCTCATTCATGACAAAACTTTGAAAAAATGAAAATATTTGCTAATAACACTTTTCAAATGGAATCAAGAAATGGGCAGCGATGTCCTTTATAATTAGCACTGATTGTATAAATCTCTGTGAAGGAATGATCATGCTAACCCCTAGGTACAGATGTGTTAAGAACCTTTAACTGCAGAGATAAATTAAACATTTTATAAACAATAAAAATTGTGCATTAATGATTTTAGGTTCAGGGAAATTTAAAATTAATTATTTAGGAATATTAAGCATATTTGTGTGTAAGTGCATGTAGCAGTCCTTACCTTAAGAAAGAGCAGCTCTTCGTAACCTTTCAGCAAATTTTACACAAACTGACCAAATGTGTCCTTTAAACAGCTTTTGCTGATTAAATACTGCAGAATTATCTCAACACATTTGTATCAGAGTACTTATTCCTGCCTTACTTAGTTTAGGGTGTGTGACATTTCTGCCTTATATATAAAATGGAAAAAACTGGCAAACTCATCTTGAAGTTGTATGTGCTCCAAACACTAATCTTAGAGTTAGAAAAAAAAGTCAGTGTTTTGCTGGCTCTTTTGAATTAACACAACACTTTTTATTCAAAGTCGATTACTATTCACTTGGCAGAAAGAAAAAACGCATACCTGGATACTGACAAAACAACAGACCATTTTTTGGGCCAGATTTCTGACATTAACTTCTTTCAAATGTTAACAATGAGAAATAAACTGCACACCATAATGAAGATAAATGTACCGCCAGTTTCTTTTTACTTAAAGGTTATAGAAATGGAATATAATTTTCTCTGGACGGAGAAATTGGGTGGAATTAACATAGGCTTTGAAGAGAATTGACGTCTGAAATAAGTGTTAACTGCAGCACATTCTGCATCTTTCAGGTAAGAACATTACATAAGAGGAAAAAACACCATCTGTTTGCAGCCAGAAACGATTTCTGACTATAGATGTCACAAAACCCGGAAAAGTAGCTGAACATATCCCTAAGGAGCATCATGTATCTGAAACAAATAATAAAATAGGACACATGAACTTTGCTGAAATACTGAGTATTGAGAACTTCTTTTGGAGTCATTGAGAGACTTAGCTCTCAGAATTCCTGAAAATCAGATTGATTAAAGAGTTAATTAAAATTTTGCTAGATTATCATATATAAATCACACTTCTATACTGAAACTTTTGTGTATTACTTGCTAGTGCTGAATGAGGCACTTTGTTCTTGAATCATTATTTAGAATTTTTATTATACAGTGACAAGGGACCATATCAATAATCTATAAAAGTCAATAGAAAAATGTCTGATCCAGGAGGTAAACACTGAAAGAATGTTTATTACAGATAGTGAGGAACCAACCTATAATCCTAATTTTAAAAGACAAGAAAAAGTCTGCTTCAAATATAAAAAGAAAAAATAAAGATGGCATTGTATTTTCCAATACATAATATTTTTTTAAAAAAGTTTCTTTTATTTTTTAAACTATGTACAACTGTGTTGAACATGATCATCTAAATATAGAACATCTGTCACTGAAAAAATTAAATGGAAATAAAGTGTGAAACAAAGTCTTCTTTTGACATTTGGTGTCTTAGCAAAATATCTGCAACTTTACTTTTACTTTTCCATATTTACAATTTAAAAAGTCAGTGATGGATATTTAAGTTTAATAACCTTCTAAGGCTACTTTTGGCAAGGTTTTGAACTTGACATGTAAATTCTTGGAAAACTGGGAAATGATGCAATTGGGTTATACTTTAGATAAAAGACTAGAATTACATAAAACATCTTTTTCTCACCGGCAGCAGAGAAGAGGAAAAGCAAATCTGTAGGTGCAGACCGTGAATTCAAGATACCCAACAGGAAAAAGCAGCAGTAGTGAATCTGAAATTGATGGAGTTTATAAAACATCCAGCATGGGCCAACCACCATCTTTTTGACTAGTTCAGCTTCAAGGTGTCTTGAGAGCTTTGTTTCTGCATGTTTCTGCATGTGTAATAAATACAAAATCCCAAGATCAGGAATTAATATTACATCAGAATAGAAAGGAAATAAATATTTTAAAGAGGAAGACTCCAGTTTATCAAATTAAAATATGACAAAAATTTAGACGTGCTGCCCTAAGAATGTACAGTGAGTACAATGGTGTTTTAATGGTGTTTTCCATGGATTAGGAAGCAAAATTTTCCTTCTTTAAAATGTCCAATGCTTATTAAAATTTTACCTGGATTATAAAAGTGCTGTATTATGTTCAGGTGCTATAATGTTCAACATATTCCTCCATTATCTCATATTTAGCACGGTAAAACAATGATGGAGGGAGAAAAGAGTATCTATGGAGCAGCATTTAAAAGTGAACATGAACATGTCCTTGTAAATAATGGTCAATAGAAAAAAGAAACCTTATCATAAATGTTCAAGAAAACATGAGGGAAATACATCATGCATAAAGCAATGTAAAAACATATAAGAACAACAGAGTCACTATCTAGAGATCTACTGACAAGCTTAGGTTTTTCAATTTGCAAATTCATTATTTCAAGACATAGGTCCTAATGTTTTTAAACACGTAAAAATGAATATTCTGGTATTTTAAAAACAATTAATTTATTTTTTCTCAGAATAACTTTGGAATAAAATCTTAGGAACCTTACATAGTAAGGGGAAAGAAAATCCCCAAATATATCAAAGTAAAATTATTTTGATGGACCAAAACCACACTGACTCATTCATTCATTCATTCATTCCTGTCATTACATTCTGATGATTTCACATTTTCACACCAGATTTTTAGGCCATGATTATGGATTTTTAAAAACTTCTTTAACAATATTTTAGTTTTTTCTCACAGAAATTTATAGACCACCACAAGTCCCTGTGCCTTGAAAGAGAGGATTATTCTTGTACTTCTGATGGCACTATAGAAAGTGGATCGAAGTTTTAAAAAATAAAACAAAATATGGTGTGTATATTCCTTTAACCTGAAGCCAAAACATACACTCAGTGTTGATGTCATATTGGTGTGTCATGTTTTATAGGACTTATGATTCAACCATGAAATTGTGTTTTTACATTCTGATTTTAAACTGTGATATTAATGAATTTGTAATTTTTTTTTCTTTTGGGTGAGGAGAAAATGAGACAATAACCCTGGATTTTCTAATTAAAAATAATGAAAGATATTCTTATGACTTTGAGTCATAAAAACAAAGGAGTCATTTCTGAACTTTTTTCCTGTAACATTATTCACGCAGGGTGTAAGATACACTGTGGTATAAAGTTCTACTTTATAGCTGGGACAGATTTCTAAAATACAATTTTGCCTTCTTCATTTAGAATAAATACAGCTTACCAAAAATTAATCTGTTTATTGTATTAAACCACAAATGCTCAAATCATCATGATTTCTAACTTAGTGACAAAAACACTTTATTCCAGCTGCCAGAATGAATTTTCAATCCCTGCAGATCCTCTTCAGTACTGCCACTGAGGCAAAGAAGGTGATCTTTATTCAAATGGAAACCATGGCCTTCCTTTAAAGTACCAGTAAAGTAACTAGTTGCAGACTTACCAGTGAAAAGTATAGAAGGAGAAATCCAAAAGAAGATTCTATTCAGGTAGGTAAAGAAAAGAGGGAAAACACAAAAAGGAAAAAAGGAGAAAAAAAGGCAAGCTTAAATCTGCTCCTCTATCAAGGAAAAAATAGATTGCTTATAAAAGAACCAGTCAAAAAAGCTTTTGCATAGGCTTTTCTGGAAAACAATATACCCCTAGTTCTTCAAAGTTATGTTTGCTAAATCTGCTAGTGAAAAATTGAATTATTTTACAATAGAAAGACCAGGTATTTTTATCAAATAAACTTAAAAACTGGGATCAACTTTCATCTCTTTATCAGACTTGTTATAATTTGCAGAAGCACAGTAGGTTTTGTCAATAGATTACAGCATTCACACTTGTTTAACACATCCCAGCAAGGGTGGTATGAAAGACATCATGCTCAGGAAGAATAGCTGCAGAGAATATGGGCCAAGAAAAACCTGCTCCATGTTCTTAATATAATAAAATCACAAAAAATTCTTAGGTAACTCAACATATTCTATGAGTGTAATATTGGGATACTATTGAGAGATATAGAGAGAGAGAATAAGGTTTGGGGCTAAGGTGCTTTCTTTAGGCTTTTTGTACTGCAGTAAATTTTCTGAAGCTCTTCCAATTTTATCGCCACTAATGTCATGTATGCTATTGAATTGAAAAAAATAAAATAAAAAATCAGGGGCCAAAAAATGGTAACGGATGGCTGTGCTTTAATTGCTAAAATTCCTGGAATGGAGTAATTTTCAATTTCAGGTCTTTAAAATGGGGCTCAGTGTCGTGGTTTAGCTTGGCCCAGGTTTTTCTAGTGGGGGGGGACCACAAAGATGGCTCCTCTGTGAAGCTTCTCGAAGCCTTCACCATGTCCAGCTCTGAGGTGATGGACATGCTGCTGGCTAAGGCTGGGCCAATTAGAGATGTTGGTTACGCCTCTGTGAAAAACATATTTAAGACGAAATCAAAACAATGGGTCCACGCACTTTTCCTTAGCCAGAGGAGGAGGAGTAGGTGAGAGTATGTGAGGGAAAACAACATGGAGAGACCAAGGTCAGTGGAGAAGGAGGGGGAGGGGGAGCTCCAGGCGCCGGAGCTCTGCAGCCTCTGCAGGCCGTGGTGAGGCCATGGTGAAGCAGGGGGTGCCCCTGCAGCCCATGGGGGCCCACGGGAAATGCTGAGATCCACTTGCCCCAAAGCGAGTGGATACCCTGA
>VZRN01004656.1:2082835-2097977 GCA_013397935.1 Dasyornis broadbenti | reverse complement strand
CCGTAGCAGTTTTGGGGAGACTGCTTGCCTGTGTGGGGACCAGCGTCACTGTAGCAGTGTCGGGCGGGCTGCCAACAGTGAGACCCATGGCTACGCAGAGGAAAAGAGCCTCTCCCCGGGCAGGGGAAGAAGATCTGGGTGATGAACTGACCTAACCCCCCCCCATACCTTGTTCCCTTGTGCAGCTGCTGGGAAGGAGGGAAGGGGGTGAGCGAAGAAACGGTGGCCTTGAAGGGTTTATTTTACCTCTCATTTACTCCTCTGACTCTGTTAGTAATAAATTAGATCACTTTGCAACCTAAGTTAGTCCTGTTTTGCCTATTCTAAGTGCGTCTTCTCCCGGGTTTCCGTATCTCAACTCATGAGCCCTGAGTGTGGGTGTGTTAATTTGGGGTACCTGGCATTTGGCCGGGCTCAAACCTTGACACTCAGGGAGCCTGTAATAGATTTTACCTACTTTCTAAGTATTTTAATAATTTAGTTAATACTTTAATGGCATTTTATGAGACAAATGTATACATATGTGTCAGTATAATTTTTAAATGATAAAGCAGGACTTTATGGTAATTGTTGCTGGTTTTGAAAAATACTCAAGGAGTTCAGAGTGTTTCAAGTTAGCTATATGTGTGATTGCACAACTATGAACTCTGCCACATAACATAAATATTCAAGCAATCCCTCCAAGATATATAATGTTACAATTATTAAATGAGTACATACTTACAAGGTTATAGCTATCAGTCTAATTATTTAATATTTCTGATACCAGCTGACAGCTATAAACATTAATTCTCAATTATCCTTGTTTACATGATGTGTGGATCTGGACTCAAGTAAGCAAAAAGTTTTATATGTGGTTTTCAGGAGCTATGTTTTGTCTAATAAACTTCTCGTATTTTAAATTCTTTAGTGCATTCCTCTACTAAGTGCAACACTGGCACTAAAAGGTCAGAAAGCAGGTGAATTTGTAAAATTGCATGACTTCCCTCAAGTTGGTATCTTGTAGATATACAAAATAAGTAATGGTAGGCAAGGAAGCAAAGGAATATGTTAAGCAATGTGTTCAAAAAATAATATTAAACATATTTTCCCCACTCTATCTTTCCTTTGTTCTCTATTAGCTACTTTGATTTCATATAGCTTAAAAAGCTTGTAAATATCAGTTTGTTAAAAGTTATGTTAAATAATCTTTCATCATTAAAACCACCATATATAGAATTAATGCTATCAAGGTTGCATTAACATAAATATTTCCCTGTTGATATATGATATTACATTACATTATGGCAATTTCAAATATTTATTATATTTTACTGAGTGCTTTTACTTTTAATAGACATAATATTAGGATTGCATAACATCTACTGGTATAAAATAAAACAACTAGAATTCCTCCACAATGAAAGTATTTTTCACTAAACACATCACCACATACTGTTAGAATTCTAGTAGTGCTTAGAGTAAAACCTTTTAAAAAAGGACAATCACACAAAACTTACTATACCCTACTTTATTTTACCATATATTGTAGAATCATATGCTGCTTTCACACAAAGTATGAACTTCTCCCAATAACCATGTGCTGATGAATAAACAGTCTTTTAAATTGATGTGACACTGTTAAACAACAGGCATTTCTGTGGCCAAAGACTGTTCTCTGGCCTTTGGGGAGAATTCAGCATCTTTATGAGAATACTTAACTAATGAGCCAATAACTTGATGTTCTAGACAAACAATGCTTCTTCAGATAGATTATATGTTAATTAGCCGGGCAGGAAAAAAAATGCAGATATGCGTCTCTGTGGTTGTGCAGCAATAAGCATGTTAAATGAATTTGCGCAGCCACAGAAGATGGAAAATAATTTTGTGGAAATAGTTTTAGGAGCTGTCATTGTATTTGTATTCAGTTATAGACTGCAGTGAGAAAGTTTTGTGGAGACTATTTTTTGTGATTCCTTTTGGCAATTCTTTTTATATGTAAATTTTTTGAATGCAAACTGTGACAGGCACCGGAGCTGAGATTCCTCTGTGGTCCATGGTGATGACCATGGTGGAGCAGGTCGTCCCCTTGTAGCCCATGGGGCCCACAGGGAATGCTGAGATCCACTCACCCATGCCCATGCCAGAGCAAGGGGATTCCTGGAGGAGGCTGTGGTCCAGCAGGAGTCCCAGTGGAGAGAGAGCCCTTGTTCCCAAGATGGAAACAGCCTGGCCTCAGAGGTCTGCACCCCATGGACGAAGGACCCCACCCTGCAGCAGTTTTGGGAGGACTGTCTGCCCACGGGGGAGCTCACATTGTGGCAGGTTCGGGCTGATGCTTGTGAGATTTGGACCCACAGCTATGCAGAGGAACAGACTCCTCTCACAGAGCAGCAGAATATCTGGGTGATGAACTGACCTATCCCCCCACCTCATGCCTTGTCCGCTTGTGCTGCTGCTGGGAAGGTCAGAGGGGGGTGAGTGGAGAAACAGTGTCTTTGAAGGTTTTATTTTACTTCTTATTTACTCCTCTGACTCTGTTAGCAATAAATCACTTTGCAATTTTAAGTTCAGCCTGTTTTGCCCTGAGTGCATCTTCTCCCAGTTTCCTTATCTCAACTCATGAGCCCTGGGTGTGTTAACTATTTTTCTTTCATCTGCCCAACTGTGGTGGGGGAGAGTGAGTGAGTAGATGTTGTGGGTGCCCAGCATTTGACCAGGGTCAAACCACAACACCTTGGTCACTGGGTAAGGTATCCAACTTTATGGAGTCAAGTTTATTTAAAGTCTACAAATATCAATAATATGGAATATTTTCAGAGTTTTTCAATGTTTGAAATCCATTTTTGTATTCCAGTTTGTGAATACTAAAATAATCTGTTATGCATAAGTATGGAAGGTTTTTTTATAGTCTACAACATTCTATGACGATATTTGCCAAATATGGCCTGTCTGGTAATAGGAGTAAATTTTCTTCTTGGTATATTACACAAATTGTCTATTTTATAGATTTTATGATTTTTTTAAAATGCACATTTTTCATTGTTGGAGATAAGATGCTAAAGCATTTCACTGTAATGACTAGCTTTCTTTTGTGACTTGACATGTACAAAAAAAAAAGGTGACTTTCAAAATGTAACCTCTCTTATCATTCCTTCTTTTAATTAGAAGAATTCCAACAAAATCTATCACTAGATGGATTGGTTGTTTAGGCACATTTATTTTTCCTGGCACCAGGTTTCCTCCTGTTTCGTAGGGAAGGAAATAAGAGATCTGACTGAATAACTTGATGGATGTAATGAAAACACAACATCTACAAGTGATTAAATGAAATCTTATTTCATGTAAGTAACAAAGGATTAGAAAGCTGATTTCTCTTTTATAAAAGGGTATGTTAAAGGTTATTCTATTTCTTCAAAAATCATTTTGAATTCTGCTTGATTTACTCTTTATACTCTGTGCTGCACATCATCTTAACCTTAAGATTTCCATTACATTCCACATTCTAGTGTAGCAAGTTCTCCATGAACATAGGTCAAATTCTCCTCATTTATCATGGTATCATTCTGGGAAAATAATGTTGAAATCAGTGAAGTTACTTTGTAAACCAAACTTTTAGAGTGAATATGAGAATAATTAGAATTAATTTACTTGTAGGCAATGTTTCATCATAGTTTATATGTTTGTATCTGCTTTATCGTCAAAATCAATTTTGCTAATATTTCATCTCAGGAATCAAGTTATTTATTTTTAGACCATGGTCTTCATTGTAGAATGTGAGATGAGTATGTGCCTTCCCCAAAGATGAAAATTTTAAAAATATCCTATCCTTTTCCATGTCCACAACTTGAAGAAGCCACAGTTTTCTGTAACTGATCTAATTTGATTATAGTAATTGGATTGATAAGAATTGAAGAATTCACATATTAAACTTGTACATTTATGTTAAATCTTCTGTTGTTTGTCTTCAGTTAAGGGCAGCTACTGCCCACAAAGCTCATAACAACATTATCTTATTTTCTGGAAAAAAACCTTTGTAAACAGGGACATTAATACGCAAGCAGTGCTACAAAAATCACAACTGCAGCAACTGCAAGCATGTCTGAATTTTGTCTACATCTTTTGATCTAATAGTATCATGTCATTCAGAGCTGTATATACAATTAAATGTCAGATATGCAGAAAATCTGTAATGTGCTGATCTCGGAGGAAAACCATTATGTGATAAAAAGGTCTATGTAAACAAATATACAAGATGACAGACAGTGTGCTGGTTAAATATACAGTTTGAAAGCTGGTACTTAAGGGACTGAAGCAATCTATAATAACATTTAATCAACAAAAGGATTATTTCAGTAATTTCATTGTCTCCTACTCTCTTTATCTAATTCCTTACCTCCAATTTTTCTTCACTCTTTTGTTTTTTCTTCTTATGTATAAGTTTAACTTAGTCTTAAAAAAGATACTTTGAGAGACTGCATTTATTTTCATTTAATTTAACCAAAGGAAGATGGTTTTGTTGTTTTGAAATCGATATGTAACACCTTTAGGGATACATTTGCATTCCAGGCTGAAAATAAAGTGGGGGATTTTTTGCATTATCAATCCTTTTCTTCTCATGGTGCGAAGACTCACTCCAGAGAATCTGCTAATTCTTATTATTTAGCTCTTTCACCACCCTCAAAGATCTCCAAAGATGACACTTATTGCTTCAAATGTGCACAACACCTTTGCACAGATGAAATAATTTTGCAGACAATGAGAACAAATTTACTGTGGTAGCAAAATTTCTTTGAAATTACTCTGAAACTGTGCTTTCATTTTTTAATAGACAGTATCTTTCTTATAAGAAAGGCCAATATACAGTAAACTTGTTGGTAGACATGTTGACAGTTTTTTACTTTACTTTTGAAGAAAATAAAATTATAGGGAAAACGTGGAACAAAGAGCTACACACAATGTATGGGGGGCATGCGAGGAGGAAAACATAACTTAGGTTATTACGAATAACCTATTACAAAATTTACATATTGAGAACAATTCATTATGTCAGCTATTTTGTCAGGAGCCTTGCGTATTTAAAGACATTAATCCTGTTTGCTGATTTGTTTATTTATTAGCTATTTCAATGTGAAATGCACTGCTGGACCAAGAACTTTAATGCACAGTAGATATAACACCAGGCTTTTACACAGCATTATTTGCATACTTTATTTCCATTCTTTTTATGAACAGCACGCTGTTGCATTTGTATGGAAGTGTAAGTTCATACATATTTAAACTAAATTCTCTTGGCAGCATAATATAGAAGAGTCATTAATCTTATAAATTTCAGCGAGCAAATTACTTGTTTCTCACCTAACAATAGCCATTAACATGACATCAGCCCAAAATGTGTTTTACCTTGAATACTGCTGTAAAGTAACCATCTCAGTCTTCTGAACTGGTACAGAATCCTGAAGATTGATGGAGAGAAATACTAGAAAAAAATTAAGAGGACAGTAGAAGTAGCATTCTGAGTGAACTCTGCTCCTGTTCTGCTTGGATAGTGTGTTTGAACTCATGAATTCACTTGAATACTGACTCTCCTACACAGGCATTATGTGAGTGGCCAAAAGAAAAATGACTAAGGTGTTGTTTGAGCAACACCTTTTGAAAGCCCCTGTTGCTACCTAGATAGTAACCAAAAATTTAAGATAGAACAATTAAAAAGAAAAAGGCTCTTTAGACTTCCATGCCTACATTGTTACTTTCCCCTGATCAGTATTTAGGTCTGGTGGATCATGCAGTCCAGTACCTCTCAGTCTGACTAGAGAATATTTTACCATGTGATACTGTCTGAGCAGCTATGATATTGTCTGAGCAGCTAATCAGCAGTGACTACATCTAACTTGGACTGATTCCAGTTCATCTCATCTTTGTGGGTGTCTCTCTTCCTCTTGGTTAGATCAGAAGGGCATTTAGAAAACAAGTCAGAGCCACTCAATCCTACAGAAGTACTCAGAGAAAGTCTTCCATGTAAGGCAGAAATTCTTCAGGAACTGTGTGAATAGGCTGTTAATGAAGTACGGCTGGGAAATAGTATTTAGTATATAATCTTTGCTAGGTAAACAAGAGTTTTATTTCAGCTACCTCACAGAAGCAGCACCATCACCTGTGACTGAACTATACAAAGGTATAAAACTAAAGCTGTATGCTGGTATAGCTTTAACACTTAAGAGAATATTTTTAAAAGAATTTCAAGTATGTAGAACCATTTAAGTAGTTAAGGCTCCTAAATTCCAAGATCAGGCATGGTTTATTCTCAGCATCCTATTACAGTGCAGGTTTTCTTGCTTGTAGTGTATGTGTTGTGTATCAGTTTTAACACATAACTAAAACTTCCCTGTGGCTTCCTGAAAGCCTTAGAAAACTTCAGGTTTGTGACTGCAACATCATGACTAGATCTTAATTCCAGCATTTACTAAAAAATGCTTTGAATATTCTCAGAATCATTACTGGATATAGCCACTTGTCTGTTAGGCCAGAGACAAATGCTGGCTTTTTTTTTTTGAGTGCTGTGGTTTAGTATGTCTTTATTTTGCTTATGACATTAATAATTCCTTTATTTTTTCCCTAATGGCAACCTAAATCCAAACAAACTTATTGAAGATGTGTGCCACTATCTCCCTCTCAATTAATTTTTTTCATGACCATTTTTTCTTCACTTACTGTTTGAAAGTCTTTAGTTAATCCAAAACATTAGAACTGAATTGGATAGTTCCCATTCCTTTTAAAAGATGTTCAATGTAAACACACTCAGAGATACACTTATGTCCACTTTTGACTGCTTTGTAAGTTTATAAGGATGTTTATAAATGTTTTAGAAACATTCTACTCCACTGTTGTTGAAGATACTGAAGTTCTGTGATACTATGGGCATAGGTCTTTTCTCTCATATCTGACTCATAAGAAGGAAAGAAATGGAAACAATAAAGCTTCTGAAACATTAGGGAGGGGGGAAAGAAAATAATCAATCTACTTCATAAAGTTCCACACTGCTTTGTGGAAGTCACTGCTGACGTTATTACAGATCTTCCTCTGCCCCTGGCCTGCTGTATCACTCACCTGCACCATTTGTCCATTTCAGTGTTTTACGAGCTCTGGAGATCTACCAGGTTTTGCTTAAAAAAACAGAGTTCTTCTGCTCTAGCTATTTATATATCCTGTTTCTAGAGTAAATGTATCATCTGTACATAAATGTGCTGGTTTTCACTGTTAATTTTCTTCTTGGTAGGTAGGATGGAGCTGTGTGTTAGGTTTGTGCTGGAAAGAGTGTTAATAACAGGGATTTTTTGGTTATTACTGAGCAGTGCTGACACAGAGCCAAGGCCTTTCCTGCTGTTCACCCAAGCCCACCAGGGAGTTGGCTGGGGGTACACAAGGAGCTGGGAGGGACTTAACTGACCAAAGGCATTTTTCCTATGGTATAGCATTGTACTCAGCAATATAACTGGAAGGAAGGGGGTGATGTTCAGAATGAAGGTGTTTATTTTCCCAAGTCACCCTTATGGGTGATGCAGCCCTGCTTTCCTGGGAATGGCTAAACCCATGGTGAATGAATGAACCCATGGTGAATGAATTCCTTGTTTTGCTTTGCTCACATGCACAACTTTTACTTTACCTGTCAAACTGCCTTTATTTCAAACCAAGTGTTCTCTCACTTTTACTCCAATTTTCTCACCCGTCCTGATAGGTGTGGGGAAGAGAGGGGAGGGAGTGAGTGGCTGTGTGGTGCTTGGTTCTTAGCTGGAGTTAAACCACAAAAATAATCAATAAAATACCTTGATGTTAGAAATTCTCTGACTTGTAGTGCCCTGAAATTAATATTTTGAGAAGTGTCTATGATGGCTGTGGGCAAACACAACCAGCTTTTCTCAACTTGCTGTTTACCAGAGAGACAGAGCAAAATTAATTTCTGTTCAGGCAATTGTTCTGCATCTATCTAGTTTATAGGTATTATATGTTTCACATTTACTGGAAATACATCTAAAATGATTGACTAATACTCAGTCAATTAGAAAAAAATAAAAGCAAAATAAAAAATAAGGAATGTTTAAATTTAGTTAGGGTATTGTCTCCATCTTGATTGCTCATGAAAGATAATTTAATCTATATCTGCCTTTAAATTCATCTATATCTAGTTTCCTTAAGAATTCTTGACTTGTATTTTGATGTGTTTCTGTAATAGATACAGTTGAACTTATATTTAGATACTTCAAAATGTGGATGTGAAATCGTTGTGTTTTTTTGGTTTTTTTTCCTGTTAAGTGTGTGTAAATTACATATCCAGTTTAACGAACTGTTCCGTGCGTTTATCTATGTTTTTCAAAGAAGCTGACAGTTTCAGATACTCAAAAATTTAGTTGTATTAAAGGGCATTTCTATCTTAACTAAAGCCACATCTTGGAACTTCTTGTGCTTTAAGTTGATGCTTAACATTTCAATGAATCTTATAAATCTGTTAGGTTATGGCCAGCCAGCGTTAATTTGGAACTAGCGTACTGTTACAGAAGGTATTAGAATCTGCTAAAACTGTAACCTCAGGAGAGTTACTTGTTCTCATAAAATAGTACTTCACTTTTGCATACTAATTGAATTGTGTTTTGTTTTAAAAGGAGAGACAACTTACTTACCCTGAGGATACATTTTATTATCATGTGAAATATGGAATGCTATTTTGCTTCAGGAGATAAAAGCAATTTTCCTCTGAATCCCTCTAGAAACTACTGCATCAGGTTACCTAGGCATCTAACATCTGTGAGAGCTATCTTTCAATAAGTGTTTTTTCAGTGTTATTAATTTGCGCAAGACTTGTAAAAACCAAATATTTAATAAAAAGAGGTGATTTTGCATGTCTTCTAAAGTTAAATAAGACTAAATTGTAGTTGTTATGAACAGATCTTACCTCACTGTATTTAAAGTTATAACATCTCGTGGGTTAGCCCTGGGCAAAACCACAGGGGAGAAAACAGGAAGAACAGGAAACAAGCTTACGGGTCAAAGTAAGATAGGGAAATTGCATATCAATTATCTCTATCAGCAAAAAAGATTTTACTAGGGAAAAATTAACTGATTGCCAGTTAAAAAAAAAAAAAAAGTAATTATTAATTCAGGTAGAGGAAAATAAAACAGTAAACATTAAAGCAACACCTTTAGTACGTTTTCTCCAGGCTTAACTTCACTCCCAACTCCTCTGCCTGTATGCCCCATCCTCATCCTGTCCATGCAGTCTCACTGGGAGAGGGAGCTGCAGCCAGTCCCTATTAACTCATCTCCACCACTACTTTTTCCTCACCTTTTTCCCTTGCTCCAACGTGGATGCTTCAGAGGCTTCAGGGAATACCTGCTCTGGTTCCATGGACCTCCTCTTCCTTGTAACACTGGTGTTCCCTCTATTTCTGCTCTTTCTGAAATGCACTATCCGAGGGGCGGGCAGCAGCACCTTGGTTGAGGGGCTCAGCCATGCCCTGCTGTGTCCTGGCAGCTGCCTGGAGCTGGCTGCAGCCCGGGGCAGCCCCAACCTCTCCTCACAGAGGCTGCCCCACAGACCCCACTGCCAGGACCAGGCCACTCACATTCTAATTTAAAGATAAAATTGGTAACAGCAGAAGTTGTGCAGAAATACAGATGTCTTTCACTAGCATGCTTTCCAGCCTTCAAGCTCTTTTTTTCCTAAATGTTTGCTATTTTCTGTGAAAAGTCCTTCAGACGCTTGAGAGGATCTGCACAAAATCTTTTCTGGTCTCCCAAGTTTCTATCAGTTTCAAAGTCCATGTGGACCATAACCAATCAGAGCTCATTGCCTAATGGTGTTAATGGTAATTCATTTCTTCTTTTAATTAAACACAGATGTAGACTCAAAATTTAAGAAAATAGGAAAAGCTGTATTCCCAGCCAACCTCATAATCTCCGTTTTCTGCCACTCTGCAGGGTCACTGACAGTACCCCAGAGTCTACCACAGATGAACATTAATTACCCACTCTCTAATTACTATGATATAGGGATAACTGTTCAACCATTCATTAAACTTCCTTCTTTCAAAGCTCCAGAGACATGTGCAAGAAACTCACAACTTGGCAATTTTAATTGAACCCTATTAACTCATAAAAATGGACAAAAAGTATAGTTATCAATAATGAATAATTTTTCATTTTGTCCACTAAGCCCACAACATACAAATTATCATTTTTGATGCAATCTATTTGGACATCCAACAATACAGCTGTTCACAAAATGCTAGTTATTGGGAATACATCAACAGGACTAAGGAAGAGTCCTGGCTGTTAAATTACCAGTTGAATTCCTCATTGAAGACATGCATGGAGGCAGTTAGTTAAATAAGCAAATCTAAATAGGATGTTTATCTAAAAAGTCAGAATATTAACAAGAGGAGCGCTGTGAAAATTAATAGACAAGCTAACAACAAGTTAAAAATGCATTAAACTGTCCTCTGATATAAAGTGAAGTTTTACTACCTTAAAACATTTTCCCCAACATCATTCATTATTTAATACGACTGAAGGAAGTGTTATTTCATGAACGAATCAGTCACAAAAAACTAAGTCTTGCTTTTTAATATCAGTATTTTTCTTGTGTCTGCCACACCTTTGATTTTTAAGGTTCATTGTTGTAAAAATGTCACATTTAACCATCTCCTATTTTTAATACACCTGTGAGATGTCATGATGATTCTCATTTGCTCTGATTTTGATTTCACATTACAGCTTCAAAGAGCTTCTTTTCTTCTACCTTATTAGTATAGGAATCATTACTATCAATTAATACATTTAGCATTATTTGATAAATATATAAGTAAGTTAATTATTTGTGGTTTGTAATCTACATGTTGTTTTCCAGGAGTCAGAATCCACTGGTGGATTCTTGACATTTCTTAGCAAATTTCTTGTCTTACTTTAAGTAATCCTATCTTTTCAAAGCCATTCTCAATATATTCAGCAGGATTAACTAGGTATCTAAGCAACTTTTCAGAGCAGAAACAATTAAGATGTGGTGTTATTATTACAGATATATCCAACAGTCCACAAAAATTTACAGTCACTTCTATTTGTTATGTTACCTATATCAGAGTAGTCAGTGACTATTTTTTTATCCTTAGCTGAGCTATTAGTATATTTTTATAGCTCAGGCAATTCCACGCAAAGAAAATTTAGGCTAAGTACTGCAATTCACACAATAAAATTAAATAGTGAGTAGTTTGAAATACATGTATGCCTTTAAAGTTAAAATTGACTGTTGAATAGTTGTCATTAAAATAGATACTACATCTTTGTCAAATTAATCTAAGTGGTTGGCTAGAACTTACTTCTGTAAAAAGTGTAATGCTAAGACAGTAATAAAACACTCTTACAACAGGTATTCATGCAAATTTGTCATAAATGAACAATTTTTGCAGTCTATAAAAATTAGCTCAATATAGAAATCCTTAGCAAATGTGTGAATTGCTATTTAAAAAAGATATAGAAAATGTAAAGGGAGGTTTTTCTCCTCGCAGTGTATTTCTAGATACTGGACCACCATGCTGTATCAAATGAAATTCAGCTGAACAGTTGCTTTGTGCTGATCAATAAACAGATTAACTCCAAACAGATGATTCTGCTTAAATAAGCATGTGATGCTTACTGCAATTAATCAGAAAAAAAGAGAAGACAACATATGTTGATTGATCCTGTCTAAACTCATCCAGAAGAACCTCAGCTATCTTTTGAATTTTGAAACGGTAAAAGAAATACACCAGGAAATTGCTCAATCTTCCCTCTGGTCTTTAACATTGACTGTTTCTTGATTCAGAGTTTTTTTCTTTTTCCCTGATCAGTTAAATCAGGATTACACTTGATTGCAGATTACACTTGAATGTAATCATACTGCCTTTATTAAACATTTCCCTGATTTGGTCATTTGAGTACTAAGATTACTACAAATCTTTCTCGTCAGAATGAATTTCCATTTCCCCTCATAGTAAACAAAAGTAAAAACCCAGGGAATTCATTACACATAGTTAATGCCTTAAGTGGGATGTTGGATCACTGAGAAAACAAAATCAGGATAAAAAAAATCTTAGGAACAGTCAAAATGCTGAGATAACCAAAAATAGCAAATAAAATTACATGTATTGCCAGGCACAATTACAAAAATGGTGATTAAGTTGGTTAGAGCATGGTGCTCATAACACCAAGGTTATGGGTTTGATCCCATACGGGCCATCAACTTAAGAGTTGGAAATGATGATCCTTTTGTGTCCCTTCCAACTCAGAATATTCTGTGATTCTGTGATTTACTCTCCAAACTCCAGGCAGTACTGGAGAGATTCCATGGAAGGTGACTGCATAGCCAGCAGAGGTGTAGAACAGTGTTTGGGTTCTGTGCTGTCTTTTGGGCTGGACTTAATCAATCCAAGGCCTGGACAATGCCAGCTTCTTACTCATCCTGTGTGCCTGCCGAGCCTCTGGAGCGGGGCTGTGCCCTGTCCTGCACAGCTGGCTGGGCCTCTCCATGTCCCCACACAGGGGCTGGTTGCCAGAGTGGCCCTGAGACACAGCGTGCATGAAAAGATGCATCCCTTTCAGGGAAAATATGGAACATATTCTATAAGAGACAAAGTAAAATGAATGTTAAGTTTGTCTGCTGGTAATTTGAAGTAAAATATTAAAATAAGTTTTATAAACTACTGTCCAGAACCTCATTTCTTTGTGTGGTCTACCTATGTGCTAGGCAGTGTCTTAATTCTGTTGTAATAGAAGTGCCACTGAGCACAGCAAATTTAAAAGATGTTTGATCCTAAAATTAGGAGGGAATAGAAAGATGGCAAGAAAGAAACGAAGAACTTATTTAATATCCTATATTTCCAATTAAAGATGCAGAGGACTATATCATACCACTGTCGTTGTTTTGATGTGAAAATCGTTTTTAATGGGGTATTTTGATGAGCTATTCTTTATTATTCTTATTCAATTATGTCTGTATATATCACTATGTACTAATATCCTGTACAAGGACTTCATTTACATTTAATTAGTTTTTCTGTAAAATGATTTCTGCTTTTGAAATTATGCATTTGTACATTACAGAACAATCAAATTATCAGCCCCTCTGCCAAAGATCAATTTGGAACTCTGAGAAGTGTGATGAAGTATGTTTTCCATCATTAAAATTACCTGCAAATTCTTCAGCACTGTCAAAATGTCTATGGCTGTTATTTAATTTATTTATGACTAGCAGGGGTAAATGGGATTGTGTAGTAAAATGGAATTTTCAAGAAAGTTCATCTTTCCATGAGTAGAATGTTTGCTGGAAGTCTGAGAAATCACCAGAATAAATGTGTCTATATTTTATAGGTCTTTGCCTCCTTACAATGCCTAGTCTTAAGATAGGCATAAAAATGTTACATGGGTTCTAATTAAGCCTGATGGATTCAAACAGCAGTGAAATTTACAATTAGTGCGCTGGCATGTGAAACAGAATATTATGAGAAAGGAAAGTCTAAACTTTATTTTGTTTCTTGGCTCTTTATTCTCACGAGAAGTGTTGAAGATGACAGTCTGAGAATGACACTGTAAAACAACCAACTGGTTCCCTCATACGAGGGAATACAAATACCTAAACAGAGCTTAGTGAAGTTCTACAGTAACTGTTTTCACACACTTAATTCTGTCCAAAGTGCTAAGTTAAAAATTACTATTAAAAATGTTACCATCGTATCCTCTGCTATCCGAGGGATGATAGGAGAAGGTCTCTGTTCTACATAATTTTGTGATTTTTCAGAGAGCTGGAGCGCAAGCAGGTGATATTAGAAATCTGTTGTCAACACAGCTAGATAAGGCTAAGTATATCTATCTTCCTACTCAAATGAACAGTTAATTTAGCTTTAAATAGGCATATCCTGAGTTTCTGCAATCTAAAATACAAATCATCATGTTCACCTGGTCTAGAGCTGTCCCTGAATATTAGTGTAAAACATGAACAATTAATAACTAGAAAGTTTATATTGATTGTAAAATGAAGTAAATGCAAATCTCACATTTCCTTGGAAAATAAAAAAGTTAAATGAGAAAAACACCTGCCACTGCCTTTTTTTCCTGGGCAATGGTTATTGCTTATAGTCACGAAAATTTGGATTTTGGAGTATTAATATATACAGGGCAAACCACTTTATTAAGCCTGAGATATTATGATGACAGAAACTTATATAATTTGTAACTATAAAACTCATGGTTTTGATGCCTGGAAATATATTATGTTTGTGTTCCTATTTGATTTAAAAAAAATCACTAAGCTTTAGTCCTGTTTTGGGCTCGTACAGTGGGAGAGTATGGATGTTGTGAATTGACACTGAGCAGCAGCTAAGCACTCACAGCCACTTGCTAACTCCCCTCTTTACTCCCACTAGAAGAGGAAAGAACAGGAAAAACGAAAGTGTGAAAGCTGAGGGTTCCGGTAGAGATAGTTTAATAGGAGGAGAGACGAAAAGCACAGGTAATGCAAAGACAGTTGTATGCCAGCTCCACAAGCAGACCAGTGCTCAGCCCATCTCCAGAGAGCAGCCACATTGGAAGCCAAACAATCCTCACCTTCTTCCTCTCCCCCCCAGTTTTTATTGCTGAGCATGATGTTACATGACATGGAATATCCTTTTAATCAGCTGGAGTCAGCTGTCCCAGCTGTTTTACCTCCCAGTTTCTTACCCACTCTCAGTATTCTTGCTGCAAGTCAGGGAGGGTGGGGAAAAGAGAAAGTGTGCTGCTGGTGCAACAACTATTCAGCCATAGCGTTATCACCTATGGTTTAACCCCAAATCCAAAATACAGCACCGTATGGACTGCCATGAAGAGAGGTACCCAGCCAAATCCCATATAATGATTTAGATAGTTTAAATCCGTTGCTGCTGTCGACAAATGTGAAGTCTGTAAAATAAACCTTAATAAACATAAGCTACTCTTCTGAACGTTTTCTTGGACTGGTGCAACTGCTTTACCTAACAATAACAAAGTAATATAGACTGGGTACCTTTACAATGCATGTTACAACTTCCAGAGGAGAATTTCAATTCCAACAGTAAGACTGATTGCCATTTTACAAAAAAACAAAAAAAAAACAAAAAAAAAA
>VZRN01004656.1:2038510-2082804 GCA_013397935.1 Dasyornis broadbenti | reverse complement strand
AAAAAAAAACAAACAAAAAAACAAAAAACAAAATTATCCAGTCTGACCTGGCCTTAACACCTCTTGAAAACAATTTCTGTGAAAATACCTGGTTTTAATGGCCTTTATTCCACTGGTCTTTGACTATCCCAGTAGAGAGTGATGATACATAACTGTGCAAGACCAGACAAGGAGTAATATCAAGCTTGAAAGATTTCAGTGTATTGTTGGAAAGAAGGTACATTCCAGGATCTTTTCCATAGTCAGTTATGTACTAAAAAGAATTTCCTATTAGCAGAGATTAAATGAGTGGTTTAGTTTTCAAGACTGTATTTTAATTATGTTTGCATTAAATCAGGCTAGAAGGTGTTTTAAAAGCCTCTGTTGAAAGTTAAGTAATAGCTTTGAGCCAGCTGGCTGTCAACCACAGTAAGATAAAAATGCCAAACATAAGAACAAAGTTTATTTTGGAATAAATGTCACAGTTTACAAACAGTGAAGAGAGTTTGCACTTGTGTGGACTTCATGAGAGTTGAATTAGCTGCTAGCAGGTTTTAGGTGGGGGAAGGAAATGTGCAAAATTTTGTTTTTCTGCATTTCTATCCTTCTGTTAAACTCAGACCTCAGTGGGGACTGAATGTCTTTGTCTCATTTGAAAACAAAAGCTTAACTCTGAGAGACAGCTCTTGGCTCTATTGAGATTAGAGATTTGGGAGTCGGGACCTCAGTATCTGCCTACAAACCTTAGACTGCTGATAGGGAAACATGCCTTAGATTCCATCGTCTGTGAAGAAATTATTTATTCTCAGGATATCTGTACCAATAACCAACCACTTACAAATACAGCAATGCTGGAAATTCTTCTCTTATATTTAGGATTTCTTTCAGTGTAGCTGAACTGAATGGAGGGTATGAGGAAGAAAATAACTAATTTTACAAGATTTACCTTTCAATCGGTGGACACTGGTGGTCATACATATAGGTAATGCATGTCTTGGGACAGGTAACATGGCCCCACCTTTTATCTTCTTTGCCTTTTTGGTGGTTGGTCAGATATTTGGAGTAGGAATTAATTTTCAGTAATATTTTAGTCCTCAATGTAAATGATGTCACCAGTATTGAATAAAAATACTTTATTAACAATTTTATAGATTTTAATGCAAAAAGATGTCATTATATTTAATAGCTTGAATTTCTGGAAAACAAACCAACGCAAAAAACCCAAACAAACAACAACAACAACAGAACAAACACAAAAACCTCCCACAAACAAAAAACCCCACCAAGAACAAAACAGAACAGCATTTTGTCCATAATTTCAGGTAGCAAGTTTCTAACTTTTGTTTGAGCTTTATATGTCTTTCAGAAATATATATGGTCCTAACTTGAAGGCTTTTGAGTGATGGAAAATTGAGCACATTACTTACTATAAGGTTTCTCATGGATAATTATCTTTACTATAAAAAATCATGCCTTATTTATAGCTGAAAATTTATCCAATTTCAGCTGCAGTCACTGGATATTGTTACGCCTTTGTTTAGTAGATTAAAATTCCTTGCCTTTGAAAAGTTAAGTAAAGAGAGCTTTTTGAATCTCAAACTGCAGACCTCGAGTCAGTCTTATGAGGTTTGTCTGAACATTTTCCATTTTTAAAAAAATCTTTTTGGAGATTTAGACAGTCTAATAGTCTTTCCAGTGTTGTATTCAGAAGAAATATTATCTTCATATTTCTCATATACATACATACTTCAAGATATGTATTCTAATGGGATTTGTTTGGATTTCTATTAACTCTTCATGTGGCTAATGTTTAGACTGTGGTTTTGAGTGTCAGGATGAAGATGCAGAGTGCTTCAACAGCTGTTTGAATTTGAATCGTAATAAACCTAGGCACTAGTAAGAAAGTCAAAGTTAACTCAGGCAACCTAAGCAAATTCTGGTTAATTAAATATCTGCAAACCTATTAGCTCTACTTTTCTTTTCATCTAGGTCAGGGTCATCATATTTTCTAAGAGCTCAGAACTGTGGATTTTACCTCACTCGTGTATATTTTTGTTTCTAGTGCGGATCTTCTAGAATTTGGTTCAATCAGTAATGGGCACAGTAATAGTATACATAGCTGCACTAATCTAGGGGGTGAGGGGGTGGGCAAAGGGTGGGAAAGAGTCTTCTAATAGTTAATTTGGTCACTCAGATAAAGGTAGAACAATCTATTTGCACAGGGAAAATAACATTTTTCCTGCCCTGAATTTTAACAACGTAGGAAAATATCTCTCCTTTTTAACATAGCATTGAGTAAAACAGATGGTTATCACTGTCTGCTTCATATTTCTCGTTTGAGTCCTCAACAGCCAGCAGAATAAGCAGTTTGCTGGGCCAGTGGCTGAATCTTCTAGGTCAGCCAAATGAGGTGTGTTTTCATTCTTAGATCTCCAGTACTATTTTCTGTTCTGGTTTTTGTGTGTTTGATTGTTGGTTTGGTTGATTTGGGTGTTTGTTTTTGTTTTGTTTTGTTTTGTTTTGCTTTTCTGTTTTGTATTTTTTTTTGTTATATGCTTATAATCAAGTAATTTTCTTCACCTACTTTCAATTATTTCCATTTCTTTAATATGATGTGTCCATACCAGCCAAATAACTTATAAACATGGTATAACCAACTGCAGAGTGAAGTGAATTGAAGCTGCAGTGCATACTTTTGGGAACTGGGAAATAGCATAGAAGAGACAGATGCAGGCAGATGGCCAGCCAGTTTGCTGTCCAGGAGAGTGCTGCACAATTCCAGCTGGGAGTTTCTGGTTCGAGCAGATAGGACCCAGCACACGGAGTATGAGGTCTCTCTCTCTCTGAATGTTCATTTTCATTTAAAACAATATCCTTCAGGTGGGGGTAGCATGGGTTTGAATTGCCTTTTTACAATTTCTTTGCTTCGTAGAGAAGGGTTAGCAATTACAAAACTGAATGTGACTTCTTAAATGTGATGTTTTGCCAATGGAATTTTAGCAATGCTATTGCTGCTTTTACTTTTGAAAATGAGAAAAAATTGCTACATTTTCTGCAAGGAATCTGATGCTGATTAACCCGTTTCTAATGATTATGTTTTTCCCTCTTTAATTTAATGTAGAAATGTTTGGGCAGAGAGGGTTGCATTTCCAAACAATGTATATGGCTTGTAACAATTACTGCAGCCAAATCACAAGCTTTTTAAAGGGAGATACTGAATTTACTAGTCTATGGTTTAAGCTGTCTTTATAGATGTGAAATCTTTAATTAATTAAATGTTTGTATTTTTGAACACTCCCTTTTCAGTTCTTACTTGCCCTTATGAATATTTATTCCATGAGCTCACAGGCTTTCTTACCAATCTATTGGAAAATCTATAACATTGTACCTCAAAAAGTTCTTCTTACCACCTCTCTGTTCCCTTTACTGTAAACAAAGACGACCAAATTGGTCAACCAAATATGGCTGAGACAGAATGACCTCGTCAGAACATGGAGAAAGAGTTTTTATATGGCTACAGATTGTTAAAAAATACAACTGTAAAAAAAGTCGGCAAATGAAAATTGTGATTGCTTTTCTCAAAGAATCTCTCACTCTTACAAATCACTGGCAAAAATACTACAAACTCATTGCCTCTATGGAGGTAATCCATAAGCAAAACCATGGGTAGCATACACCAAATGCAATCCGGAGTTCTAGGCTGCAGTCAATATTCCCAGCCTTTTAGAGACTGGACATTTCTAACAGCAGTAAGCAGGATGGCTTGTGTTACACCTGAGAGGCTGAATGTCACGCTGCAGCAGAAGTGCAAGCAGAGTACAGAGTGACTCATCTACAGTGCATTTAGCAAGCCAGCATTTCAGCTGTTTTGAAGAGTGGAAGCAGTCTTTGAATAATATTCCTTCCCTTGCTGGAGGACCTAATATAAAGCAAATTGTTATACAGAACCCTGCCCGCTGCTTTCAGTGAAGTGCACTAATGAATTAGTGACTGAAGAGCTAAAGACTGAAGACTTTATTTTGAAGTGTGATGTGATGCAGCTATGAGCTATTTTACTGGTAGAAATCAGAAATTTAATCAGAAGTTGGTTGAATGATAAACAAAAAATAATGTACAAAGTGACCATACAGAGAGTTGCTCATTTGTTCAATAAATTAAAAAATAGGAACCATTCTATTTTGATTCTGAATCTGATATCCAAAAGATGACAAGTGGCTTCCAAGTAATTTACTGCCTGTTCTTTTTCTAGGAATATCAGTTAAAATTATTGCCACATTTGGTGGAATACTTAGCCATGAAAGTAATTAGAATTTCTGGCTTTAATATGTGGCTTGCTAAACTCTGTTTTGTCATTCAGGCTCATGATGCAGTTCTGTATGGATTTAAGGTCTGGAAGCAGTATTTCTTTGTGCTAGGCAGTGCATTCATTATGCTGTACTTCTGTTCACTCTACACTTCTACAGTTTTAGAAATCTAAGCGTAAAAGAAAAAATCAGCTCACTGCTGAAATCAGAATGTTGCATTAGAAATCAGGATTCCTTGGGTGGCTCATCCTCTTTTGTTTCAGGAAGAATTTGAATGGAGGAAAGCATTAATCTTTCAA
Source organism: Dasyornis broadbenti (assembly GCA_013397935.1). Classification (NCBI taxonomy): domain Eukaryota; kingdom Metazoa; phylum Chordata; class Aves; order Passeriformes; family Dasyornithidae; genus Dasyornis; species Dasyornis broadbenti. Next base: position 2,078,222 of record VZRN01004656.1, on the reverse strand, counting down.
CCCCACATTCAAGGTGGCAATGGGTATATTGCAAAAAGAGAGAAAGAAAACCTTTGTGTGGGAACTAAAGTGTGATGCTTCCCAGCAGCCCAAGAGAGAGTTACGGATTGATCTGTAGACAAGTAAATGACAGTTGATATTCTGGGGCACTTATACTTTGAGTTCATGTTGATGGTGCTGTGTAAGATGCTGGAGCAGCTCTACGTAAACACAAAAGTAGATAGTCTACGATCCAAGGAGTATTTAAGAGTTGAAGATTCCCTCTTTACAGGATAGAACATGATTTCCTTATGACAGCTGGAGATCAATAGGAAGCAGAAATTGAAGGTAGACTTGAACTCATCAGTTCCCTATGGAGAAGATATGCACTCAGAGGTATCTGCAAGCACATATTATGAGGACCATAATTCTTCCCTTCTGATGTCAGTGATGATATATCAGAAGTCAGCTAACAGCTGAATTAATTTCTGTGTCTGTGACTATCAGTTTGAGGCTCACATGATTCAAAAACAGATGGCAAATGTCCAGTGAGTCCAGGGGTTGATATGGGCTTTTCTTCTTTATTATTTTGTGATACAGTATGATGTTCTGGCTAGAATGCATGCTGGGACTGGATAATGGCAAAGCAGCTGCTTTTTTGTCCTTTCAATTTGAGAGAGAGGAAAACTCTCAGAGCCACAGTCATCAAGAGGTAATTCTCATTTTGTTTGAAAAAAGTCACTATATATATATATATACATATATACACATATGTATATACATACACACAGACATGAATTTCAGAAAGATAGGTGACCCTTCAGTATGTGGAGGACCTTCTGCACCTTGTTAGAATAGGTCTGGCAACATTTGCTGTTAAAGGCTGCCCTGTTTTGTCATGAACTGTGTATGTCATGAACTTGATATGAGAGTACTAGCGGGAAAAACTCTGAAAGACTGGGCCTAAAATGGTGGGCACTGGCTTGCTGTTAAATGTCTTCACATTTAGAAGTTCAGAGTATTGTTGATATTTGTTGTTTCACAAAGAAGGAAGTCTTTTCACAGATATTTTACAGCACTTTTTGGGTTATTAGCAGGTAAGCTGGTTCAGCTTTCAGTAGAAGATGTATCAGAACCAAAAGGGCGGATGGTATCCTTTTTCTGCCAGATTATAGAGAGCTGTCTCAGTCAATTAAGATTAATCACATATATAAAAGCTAATGATTGAAGTAACCTAAACACTAGACATGTCCAAGCATTTCTTAAGTGTTGATGTCTCAGGACAAAGGATCTCTAACAGTTTTTAAATATTCCACATATTTCTATTAATGCAATTAATGATTTTTAGTTTGTGAGAAATTAAACCACCAGTGTTTTTTGGCATAGTTGTTCCAAAGAGGTTAGTTTTGTTAGCTGGATCAAGAGGTGCCAATGGTTTGATGAAGATTTAAGTTTTGTGAGTGCTTCTTGATGAAAGAATTTTAAAAATTTTCAAGACATCCTACATTGACTCTCTTCAATGTATGAGATTTTTCAAAAGTATGAGTGACTCAGTCTGAAGGTGACAACCTTGATCTGAAACCATGAAGCTGCATGGTAGGAAAATGCATTATCTCTTAGTATCTCTGGGAAAACAGTGATTAGCTCCCAGAAGAAATGCACACATGAAATAGTGGGATGGTACTGTCATAGTACCGTGCAAATTCACGTTCAAGAACCACGCATTGTAGAGCAGCCATCTAAGTACAGTAGCTGAAGGTCCATTAATCTTTGCTAGTAGCTCTGAAAGGAATGTAAGGCGTAACAATGTTAATGGGCTTATTGTTGAAATCAACGATAAAATCTGTTTGTTAATTTGATATTCTAAACATGTCAAACACATGCAAAAAATTTCATGGTATACTTTTTTTTCAGAGAATAAGCCCTTCTCTCTCTTTTAATAGAACATAAAGAGATGCCTCATTTTTCTTGTTAAAAATATTTTCAGTGTGATACATTAATCTGAACACAACAAAGATGAGCATCAATTTTGAAGTACACTTAATAGATTTGTTGTGTTAGGATCTGTATAAATAAATAATTAAATAACAAGAATCCCCTGTCTCTGAACTACAAATTTCAAATGACTGCAGAAAAATCACATTTTTTTCTGATAACATGTCAGTTTATAAATTATTTCCTATATAAATAAACCAGTTATCGCATCTAATAAAACATTAAAAGTACATTGCCAACACTTCTTTGGCATAGTTTCACAAGAAATGACATTGTGACTTTAGTCATTCAATTGAAAAAATGAGCAAGTGGTTGGTGTTTTTGCTCTAAGTCTCATTCAAGGAAGACCATTAATGATTTTCTTTTATCTTTTTTCTTTCCTTACTCTCCCCTCCCAATAATCTGATTAATCATTTCAGTTACATGTTTCCACTTGGCAACCTCTGGAATCAAAGGTTCTATCTCAGCAACATGTCAAAAGGAGTGACACTGCAAAGGCTGGACTAAACTTTGACATGACACCAAATGAGGAACTTTATCTCTTGAGACATCTGAGTGGATTAGATTAAATGAACTTTAAGAGGAACTTTAGAGCTATGAGCATAACCCACAGAATCCATAAATATTGAATATATCTGCAAAAGTGCACTGCCTAGCACTACTGCCTGGTTTCAATTTTATATTAATTCTCTTTAAGAACTGCCCATGTCTTTTTAAACATGCACAAAATAAATGAAGCAGCAAAGAAATAAAACAGAAAGGCTTTCCCACAAAGTGGGAAAATTCTAAAGGTAGCTTCAAGTTACCTATTCTGTAAAGTCCACCAGTGATTTTGGAAATTAGTCATATCAAAAATGGACTTGTTATGCAGATATAAATTCTTGTACAGAGAGAATAGAAATTTCAGTTGAAGGTATGGTCTTAAAAATTCCCTTCAGTGTGCTCAGATCACCCATTCTTGGCTTAATGTATGGTTGGAGACATGTTGAACAGGAAGGAAGACTTCAGTTTTCTCTTCTGGTATTTTTGTGGTTTGTACACAGTGTGGGTCTGAGACACTTTAGCTTGGGGATCCTTCTGACAATCTCTGTGATAGATCTGCATTTGACTTTCCTCTCTGAAATAGAACGATATTTTATTTTTTCTTGTCAAACATTTATTTTTTTTCTTTATAGGTCAGAATTGTTGGTGCAAGGGTGAGGCAGCTTCTTCTGTGACATGCTGGAAGCATATGTGATTGTAATGTAGGTGTGAATTGTGTAAATAGTGTGAATCGTGAAGAGGTGTAAATTATGTGTGTAGGGATTTGTCTACAGTTCCCTTTTGTTTATAAACTTGTAACTTCTATAGTTTAGCAGTAAGATAAAATTTTGCTATCTTTTTTTTGTACAGTTAATGTCTTGTGTGTGACAGTATTTGGAACTTCCGCATGAGGAATGAATTCCACATGAATTCACCTCACTTAACTTCAGTGACATAAATACCAGGCCTGCACTTAAGGTATTGGTCTGGGCTCTCTTTATAGCTAAGGAATGACAAACTGGAAGATTTTTCCCATTTTTCTTAAAGACATTTTTTCTGTGTGTGGGTGCATGCAGGCTGCTATAGATACTTAGCTGTCCTCTCACTGCAGAGTAAGGCTAGATGACTGGCTTAGACTACAGACTTGCTTTTAAAATGAATTGAGATGAATCCATTTTAGGTGCAAATCAAAATTCACTAATTAACAGCATTAGTTCCTTAACTTTAAGGTCATGTTCCTTCCACATTTATGGAGATCAAAAGGCAGAACATTCAGATATGAAAATTTATAGAACCTGTGGATAGATTAAATTTTTGCGTACGAAACTGAAAGAGACCTAGAAAATGATACTGTGGGCTACACAATTTTCTGAATCATGCCTCAGCAAAGGCATGCCATAGTCAAAAGTGTGTATGTTAAATTTTGCTGTTGTTATTCTACATACTTCACTGACTAGATATTTACAAAACAAAAATACCAATGTTCTGTCTTTTCTACAACAGCATATTACAGTACAGAGTAGAAGGTAAAATACTACACAGTACCACTGTGTGGTGTGGTACCACTCATACTGAGTTTTGACATCAAAGTTGTTAATGAATTTTGCTTTCAGATTGCTGCTGAACTTTTGATCTTTCAGGTATCTTGCACATTTTCCTCATCTTATACAAAATCATTATCCATGAGAAATATTATTTTGGCAGGAGATATGTTGCACTGTATTTTGTGAAACTAAAAGCATGTAATTGCATTGCTGTCAAAGTAGAATATCTCCAGGGTCTAGGTTGTATGCAAAGAATTTGTAAATTTGAAGTTGCAGGTAAAATTGTCAAATAGTTTTTAGAAGGATGGATTTACCACTATCCTAGAGAGGCTATTTTTGTAGATTCTTATATGTGTTATTTAGAGTTCATAGATCTGATATCTATGGTGTCATTTTAACAGCAAAATCTGTCACTGAATTTTGTTAAATTAAAATATTTGAAAGGCAAAGGAAAACAAAACAGACTTTCAGCAAATTATTTCTTTATGACTAAGAACATTTTAGGGACACATGAGTATTCTCACTAACAGAACATTTTTTGGTGATCTTCATTTCATTGGATATTTATATAGATGAGAACTTGATCACTGGCAAATGGAATTGTAAATTTCTTTGTGAGACACATGATCGGTTGAACTTTCTTCAGGAAAAAGAAATGTATGTGTTTCCTTTGAAATAAAATAATAAATCTGTGTCTATTTTGGAGTTGTAAATGGCATTGCACACATTTCTAGGGGTAGGTGATGATCTTAGTGGGATTGCTCAATGAAAAGGATATTGTTTAATATGTGTAAGAGTCATGTCTTCCAACATTAAATGTTTTTGTCCCTTTTCTGATAGAGAAAAGTAATTCTTGTGAGATTCCAATATGTTTTGAAAGGCTGCTTGACTTATGAGTGTAAATTACGGTATTTTGAGGGTCCAATTCTGTTGCCATTTTTGCCCAATGTCTTCTGTTTGCATAGCCACATCTTCCTTTCTTTAATGCAAAAAATGAACATACATTTTTTTTTTTTCCTATGTAACTGAAAGGTCAACAATCAATATTTTATTAGAAATATAATAAACTGTCAATAACTCATGTCAGCAGAGGTGTCTGCCATGAAGAGAAGTAGCTTCTGCCATGTAGCAGGAGCAGTATGTGCTTAGCTCTGTTGGTTTCATTCTGTAACAGCCTTTGAGGCATTTTTCCTATTGCCATAAAGGTTTTAAATTTGTTGTGATAGAGCCTAGTCTTTCTCTTGGGGGAGGCTAAAGCAACCTTCAACCACATCCAGTTATAGACAGATCGTATTAAAGGAAGAATTAATCTAAATATAACCTTGCTTATAGGTGGTCTAAGGCAATCCTCAACCTCATCCAATTATAGATGTATCATATGAAGAAAGTACTCATTTAAATATAGCTGACAGGTCCATAGATAATTAGAAACTGGTAGATCATCTAATCTTACTCCTGAGATAGCACAGGCCATAAGATTTCATCATTGACCCCATACTCTACAGAAGCAATCCAGCCTTGATTTATAGGAATCAAAAATCTGTTGCTCCCTTCAGGCATGTTAGAAAACAGTTTCATTTTCTCTGTAATTTGCCTGTACGATATTTGAATTTGGTCACATTTATCAACTTTATATGAAACATATGCCTTCTGGGATAACATTTCTGGGATTTTTTTTGATAGTAAGACATTACAATTGAAATAAAATAATTGTATGCTATGATGATTTCTTAAAATAGGTTGGAATATGCTCTGCATGGTAAACAATAGAGCTATTTACTTTGTGCTTTAGCTTCCTAGATATGCAAAGCATACACAGTATAATAGTCTAATTAACTCATAAGGTGCCGTCACATGTTCACTGGTGGAGGGATGTTAGCAGCGGTGTTTTCTGAATTTTTTTTTTTTTTTTCAGCATGCTAGTAAACAGCCTCTTTTGCAAGTTCTCTAATATTTATATTTGTTTTGCAGAAAATCTCTGATGCTTTGCTTAGTTTTGTGGAAAATAAATTATCATTATTTGCTAGAAGTTCCAAAGACTGAGAGGAGCAACGTGTTAGAGAGCAGGACAGCTTAGGATGTTACAGAAATTTGGGTTCTGGCCGTACAACACTGATTATAGTCCTGTACATCATTCAGATTTATTGCATTAACTTTATTTTTCTGTTTAAGACTGTAATTGCAGAATTAGGCTACAGAGTGATTACATGTATTTGTTAAGATGGCAGCAAACATGAGCAATGCTAATTTTTTACAGGCAGTGCTTTGCTCAGCCTAAAATTTGGCAAAGATTAAGGGGTTTTATTGGTTCATTTGTTTTTGTTTCTGTGATAAAAATGGAAAAGTAAAAGTTTTGTACACTGTATGCTGTCTATCGGTAGAATATCAAGAAAGAATCTACTACCTGTGTAAGGCTTAGGGAAGTTGGCTTTGTTTACTTTCCATATAAAATTTCAGGATGTAATTTTGAATTATTAAGGTGTTTTCAATGTGTTTCTTAAAACAGTGATAACCTGATATGGGAAAAGAGAAGAGAGGTCTCATGAGTTTCAAACTATGATGAAACTGAATTGGGACCAATTTTAAACTCCCTTGGTAATCTTTCACATAGCTGTAAGTATATCTTAAAGGATACTTTCTGTAATAAATCTCTATAATACAGGTCTTATGCCTGTCTTAATACTACAAAATCTGTGAGAAAAATAGATGTGAGCTTGTAAAGGGATTCACATAAGACACTGTCTTTAAAAAGAAATCTGTAGTATGCAAATATAATGCTTATAGCTGCAGTATTTGGTGCAAAGATTATGGGAAATCAAGACTGAACAAACCCAAGAATTGTCCTGATGCTCCTACCATTGGTTGGCATGAGACTCAAGGGATGTTTAAGGCATGACATTCGAAACTATTAAAAAAAACCAAACAATTTTTATTCTGATTAAATCTTTAATTCACTACTCATGAAGTCGTTTTACCCAACTTTGACACTTGTAGTTTGAGGATTACATAAGCAGATTTTGTATAATGTCTTGAAAATAAAAAAATCAAAATACGAATGCAAATATTTGTCAAATATACCTGGAAAAATTAATGTAACTACTGCTGCTTCAAAATGTTTTTACTTCTGTTTTGCTAAATTGCCTCAAACCCCATTCTTTCAGTTCAAGAATATATGTTCATAAATAATGAAATTGCTGATATGGATTTATGCTACTTTAAAGAAAAGAAGTTAAAATTTGGACACAAGTGAAATGAAGGTATTATTGTTAAATAGCCATCAATCCTTGCCCCATCATCATTTCTTTTCCTAGGTGTTCAGAACCATTCAGACAGTGACATAATACAGTGTGCCACCGTAGAAATAGCTGCCTAGTTAGAACGGTGTCTCAAGGGTACAGAAAGACAACTGCATTATAGTATATTTTCCTTTTTCCCTTCACTCTTTTAGTTGAGCAACTTTTCCTCCACTTCAGTATTGAGCTAGTTGACAAATCAAATGGAACTATTTAACCAGACCTCATTGCAGTGCATCTGAAACTTGTATTACCTGGAAAAGACTGATTTATAATATCAATTAGCTAGGATAATAAAGAAGGATTTAGTACTTTTAAATTTAAATTAGTATAGTAAAGAATGATACACAACACTTGGCACAAACAAAAATAAAAATCAATAATAAACAAAAACTTATCATGTTGTCAGCCAGTAAGTAAGAAATCGTGAGTTTGGGCAGGCTTCTCAGGCTGGTAGTTGCACAGGGAAGAGGGAGGGTGCAGTACCTGTGAGACGAGTGTGTTACAGCATCCATCTGTTTGCTGGTGAGCCTCGAGCTGGACCAGCCAGGGAGTAGCATACGAGGGTAAGAGTGCTTGGAACTGTTCAGGAATGTTGGATGGAGAGCGGAGTCATGTTGGTATTTGAGGGATCCACAAAATTTGATGTGAGTGTGAGCTGAGAGTGTTGAGTGTGTGCTGTCTGTACTGAGCTTCAGGCTCTGCTGGCTGAAGAGGGGAAGAGACTCAGCTGCCTGTGCGTGTGTTCATGTCCCACACGCAGGTGATGCTCCAGGCAGCTCCTTGGCTGTGGCAGCTGGTGTAGCTGGCTCTGTGGCTGTCCTCTGTGTGTGTGTTTGGGATACACGCTCAGCATCACTGCTGTTGGACTTGCAAAGGAGAAGGGAGCAGCTGCATCCATTGACCAGGGATGGAAGTCTCTGGCTGTCTGGGCTGGACTCCAGGGGCCAGCAGGAAGAGTGTCTTTTGTAAATAACAACCTAAAGCTGCTGGAGGCAATGGCCATTTCTTAAAATCCTTAACAATACGTAATCAGAATACTTACAACCAGCTCCCAAGTTTTCCTTGTACTTTTTTTTTCCCACAAAGAGCAATTACATTGATGAAAAAGCACATTAATCCCCAAAGATTGTTAATCACTACAGTTTTATACTATCATATAGCCCTAAATATAATCTCTAAAGAGCCGTTAAAAAGAAAGCGTTTTTGATGAAAACAAAAACCAGTAACTACAGAACACACCAGAAGAATCCCAGAAAAGTTAATATTGTTGTGAATAAAAATCAAGGTCAAGTTTATCTTGCAGCAAACAGAATTAATATTAATTAAAGATAAAATCTAATTCTATATATCAGGGCTTTAGCTTTCCTAACCCGATCCCTGGCTGCTCAGACAATTTCTCTGTATTCCATGGAGGTAGGGTTTGGAACTAGATGATCTCTGAGATCCCCTCCAACCCAAACCATTCTATTATTCTATGACTCCTCTCAGACTACCTGTCCTAGCTTCCACACTCTCTAGGCTTCCTCTTTCTGTTTCATTTTGTATAGAAGCTGCTTGTTTGATTTCCACAAACTAAAATAATCTTGTAATGCTTTTCTATTATAAAGATACCATAATCCACTAAATAACTGCCTGTTCCTTTACTACATATATAATAAACACATTGGGGTGCTTTCTCCAAACATAAAATTGCACTACTGCTGTACTAGTTGTGCAATACTCAGAGTTCATATTGTGTTCCATTGAAGATTGGAAGACTGCAGGTTTTCTATTTTTCTTCTTCACACTGAACAAAGGAGTTATAGCATAGGAATCTACCTTAGTAAATAATCAGTGTCAATTCTCAAACATTCTTTTATTTATGCTGCACAGATTAAACACTTATTTTGGTATTCACTCAAATTGGCTGTGTGCAAAATGAAAAGAAAAATTCTTTGGTAAGAGAAGCTAAGTCACACTATGTTAGATATTAGACACAATTTTAGGAAGCTGCTATGAAAGATACAAGGAAATTTCTATTACAGCATTTGATAATATTTATTTGCACCAGCTTTCACCTTTGACATACCATGCTTTAGCTTTCATAATTGCCAGTAACCTTCTCTTCATATAACAAAATCACTGAATTGCCTTTCTTTGGTGCACTTATTACCTTTTGTGATTATGTAGCCAGGCATTTTCTGTGGCTATCACTGTACCTCTGAACCTTGTAATAAGTGAATCTTATTAAGTTCAAATTTGATTCAAACTTAATAAGTGAATCTCGGAATGGCTGATGTTGGAAAGGATCTCTGGATCTGCTGCTCAAGCTGGGCCACCCAGAGCTGGTCTCCAGGATCATGTCCATCCTGTGTCACCTGCTCTGGGTGACCCTGCCTTGGCTGGGGGCTTGGACTAGATGCTCTCCAGAGGTCCCTTGCAATCATAACTATTCTGTGATTCAGTGATTTCTAAATTTGGTAATTAATTGCTTGCTAGTAATTTCCTTCATAATGGCCAACATGTTATAAATTTGTAGCAGATACACCTCTGACCAAAACCTGCTTAGGGAATGTAATTATCAGTATGGAGGGAGAAGATTTGGCAAAAATTAGTACTGAAGTTATTTTTTTCTAAAACCATTCTAAGCTGATTTAAATAACCTGGTTTAGAGAAGTCAAGAAGTCCCTATAGTCCAATATTCCCACTGTGATACTGACTGATGTGAAAAGCTTGATGGTTGCATGTAAGAATATCTGAAGTATTTAACAATGTAAATATCTAGAGTAAAGCAGCCCTATTAAGCCCCTCTCCCAAGCAACAGAAACTAAAAGCAGGCATGAGACTTGAATAATTTAACTGTTTCCCACCAACACTTCTTTCTATGAAAGGCATATATATTTTGAAAGTGCATGTCCAATCCTTTTCTAAATATTTTTATATTTCTCTCGCAAGTACAGTCATTTAATTGATTTAATTTCCCTTTGCTGTTTTTCTCCCTTTCTTTTAGGAGATATGAATAGAATGTTCTGCATGTTATTGTTTCTATACCGTACTTTCTAATTTTGTTGTGTGTCCTCTTATTCTTCTCCTTTCTAAGATTAAAAAAGAAAAGGTCTTAGTCTTCATATGAGATCTTTTTCATCTCCTAAATCATCATAATTTTCTTACTTCACCCTATATCTGGTATTTTTCCATAAACGGAGTGACAATTTTCTATCAGCTACTGCGATGAACCAGACTTTTAGTTACATCTACAAACCTCAGCAAAAAGGCAACAACAATAATTATGGAAGCTATCTACCATAGAAGGTCAATTTTTACTGAGGCTTCTATTTAGACTAATCAACTCTGGCTCTATTATAAGAAAAATAAGGGCTAGTGAGCATCCAGAAATCAAGCACAACTATCATGTAAATGGTTTAGGACCTCATCCTGAGTAAGTGTCATATACATTTATTGTTCATTGAAGTTAATAGGTACTGAGGTCAGTCAGTGACACTTTAAAGTACAAGGGCCTTATTCCAAATTAATCTTTATTTTTATTTTAGCTTTAATATTAAAGCACTTCAAAAGAAGACCTAGTAACCATAACAACTACAATTTGCCACATTTCAACAGTTTTATTCCTGTAAGCATTTAAATAGCCTTGGCTTCTCAGTGGTTGAGCACATTGGATTTAATGCTCTCTTCACATTCACCTGTGCAATGAGAATAAGAACTAGCTTTTATCTGGTACCTTGAAAGTACAACTCCCAGATTCTTTGCTGGAATTTCAATAGTGACAATTATTGTTAAAATGTTCAAAAGGATGATGAAACACTTAGAAGGAGAATTTGAGAAAGTCAAGCAAAATGACTAAAATCTGGTAACATTTATTATCATCAGTGATACAGACTGATTTCACTAAAATCAAAGTTTTCATTAATACACAAGAGAATTTTCAAACAGTAGCTATATGGAATATTAATCTTTTAGTAATGTAAATGTGTTTGAAACAATTTTTGTACAGTTAAAAGTAGCTAATTTTAAAAAGTCAAAGTGCATACAGAGGAAAGAAAACCCTATGCACATTAGGATTAAGGACAAAAGGTAATTAAGGAACATGGACAAAATATTTGCAAATGCTACAGAAGCTGTTTACAGACATGTTATAAAATATCTTGGAATGAATTATAGATAGAAATATAACAATGTTTAAAGTAGTTTGTCATGTATATGTGTATGTTTACAGTATCATGTATTTAGTATACATACGTAAAATCTAGATTTAGTAGATATTTAATAGCATAGATAGCATAGACATTATGCATGTACTCTGAAATATCTAAATATGATAAAATTAAAAATAGAAAAAAGACTGAACAAATATTTGTATTATAGAGCATAGTGAAAAACTCTTAGCTATAAGAATGTAACTTAAAAAACAAATGATGTTCAAATGCTGCTTTTTATTATGCATAAAACCATAAAAAAAAGAAAGGATAAAAGTTAATTCAGCTTTTGAAAATACACCAAACCCAGAATGTATTGCAGAGAGTTTGAGACGCCAGATATTAATTAAGTTTGAAAAGGCCTTTTAAAATACAGCAATAGTATATATTATTATAAGTATATATCCTTAAGAGGTGTGAACTTTCTGCAGTGCTCAACAAATAAGATTCAGTTCTCAGCTTCTCTTTGAGCTCTGTGACTATTAAAATCAAGTGATACCTGTGTTGCATTAATTTTTGTCAAAACTTGGACAATTTTTAAAATTTGTGATTTTTCACATTGGAGTTCATACTGGCTAGAACTATTGGGGTGGGGAGAGAATGGAAAGCAAATAATTGATAGGAAATAAAATAATAAGCCAGAAACAATTAAAATCTTTCTAAATTGATTACTTACCTTAGTGTGAATCAATTTCATAGTTCATAAATCAATTCTGAGATAAAGAACAATAGTAAATAATTTTGTCATTTTAAGATTTGCTTGTTTCTTCTAACTTGACCAAAGAACTTTATTACAACAGATAATTTGTAAACCAGAATTACCATTTTTTTTAAGTACTGAAACAAAAAATTAACCTTAGTCATGACACGTTTGACTTCCCTGAAAAGGAAGTCACAGAATATGGTGCCAATAGTCTTCTGATTTAAAGTATCTAATAGCTGATAGAATAAAAAGTATTTAAATAGATAGCAGCATTTGATTTTTTTACAATTAATTGACAGGAAGAATTACCACACAGCTTTCTTTCTTATGTGGTACCTGCCTTATGTGTTCTTTAATCACATGGACATATTCAGCTGGCTATGATTTCCTAAAAAGCAGCTCATAATATTAAAGTTCAGTTAATTAGGGAAGGTAATCAATCTTTCTAAGCTCAGCCTAAGGATGTTCTTTGATTTTAAAGGGTTGACTTCTTATCTGAATTTGACAATTGGATTATTTAAATTTATATTGACTTTTGTCAAACTGTTTAAATGTGTAGCTCATAATTTAACTTGTAGTTTCACCACCTTGTTAAAACCAATTTGCTAAGTGATAAAATAAACCCATTGCATGTTCTAACAATAATGAGCCCTGGGTTAGTGACAGGGAAGATGTAAGAATCTGAGGCGAATATTTAACTTCTTTCTGTGCTCAACTGAGTGCTAATTCCTGAAGCTTCTTGGCTCAGAAGTTCTACCTCTTCTTCGGTATTCCTACCTTCTCTCTCATTAGTGAAAGCCTCTTATAATCTCTCACCATAGTTGTTTCCACCATCTCTTATTGATTTATCATTTTGGAGATCTAAAAGCTCAAAGAAATAAGAATAATTGTGTGCCATAGGAGAACCTCTACGTAGGGCTGAGGCTAGAGGAGAAGTACTTGGTGATATGTAATTTGAAATTGATTAACTATAAAAGACGAATATAGTGGTGGATTGTGACTTCTTTTTCTAAGATTCCTATGGCACTTTCAGAGCAGTCTCATGCAGGTCATATCCCCAGCCCCTCTGGTCCAGTGTTGACCAGCACCATGGACTCAGGAAACAGGATATTCACTCCTAGTGCTCAGTATGCCTAAGTCCTGGCTGGTGGCTTGGCCTGCTACACTGAGTTCTTGCACATCTGGCTCAGCTTTCTGCAGGACCTTGGACATGGCCAGCGGGCAGTTGTTTTAACCACATATTGTTTTCTAAAGTAGATGCCTGCAAAAGCTAGCAGTGTCTTGGCTGCTTGTGTGACACCAGGCTAGTCTCACTGACATTCTTTGTTTCGGAGGTCAGTGAACAGTTTTTATAATGGTTACTAACACGTTCTGGTTTTCCACCCCAAATGTGACACACAAGTGAGTAGTTAGCAAAAGTTACATAGCAAAATTCATCTATTGTTTAATTGCTTTTTCAGATTGTACTGGACTAGTTTACTGAGTCAGAACTGGTCAAGTGTAGTAGAGGTCACACATACCTGGGACTTTACAGTGTGATGCGCATCTGTGCTACCTGATGATAATGATAAATAATTAAAAATCTGAAAGGTTCTCCTGTTGTGCCATTCTATACGGATTCTAGCTCATACATCTGAGCTGCTTGTATGCCAGCAGTTCTGGGAAAACCATCTCTGGGGCAGAGATTTAGAGACTTAACGGGTTTTGAATATCACCTGCTATTTCAAGTTTGTGATGCAAATGTTGAGAGATTCATGCAAAGACATGAATACACATGTTGGAGGCTAAAATGATGCTTATGTCCTCCAGTGATAGTACTGTACTCTTATCTATCATTCATTTCTGTGTCATCATCACTGCTCAAAGGCATGTGCATTCATATTCTGCAGAGTCCATAAAAACAGAAGAAAAGTATCTTCTGGTGAATAAATGATACCTTTTCAGAAAACCAAAATTTTCTTTTATGCTGAGGAATTGACGCATTCATGCATATTTTTCATAAATTTGATGGGGGCTTTTTTTTTCTGCAGATGTATTTAATTCTGGTTAAGTAAACTGCCATAGTATTTAATCAGAAAACTTTGCTACGAATGAAAAAATACCATTTTATCTAAAGGAAAGTAAGGTGATGAGGCTACTTTACAATGACATGATTAAACAGAATTTTAGCTCAGTTGTTTGACTGTCATACCAGTTGAACTTTCCTGCCTTTGCTTTTCACATATCTTGGGAGTCTCCTGTTTGTCGCATCTGTCAGTTAGCCAATTAAATTCACATTGAGAGCAAACATTGTGAGTGAAGAAGGTGTCATTCTAATGAGCTCCTATTATTGTTTACATTCTTGTAAAATAAATGAAATTTCAGGTATCAGAACGTGACAGCGGAAGGAAAGAATTTTTGTTAGGAAAAACTAAGGCAGAGGCATTCTTTCGGAGATACTGGGATTTATCTTCATAGATCCTGAATTTAACATGCCCTTTATGCTCATCCATAATTGCCAAATTTCTATTATTTGCATATTTGTATATTTGTATATTTGTATTTCTGTATATATTTCTATTATTTATATTATTTGTATTATTTGAGGGAGCTGGGGTTGTTTAGGCTGGAGAAAAGGAGACTTTGGGGGTGACCTTATCACTCTCTGCAACTGCCTGAAAGGAGGCTGTAGCGAGGTGGGTGTGGCACTCAGTGCCACGGTCTGGTTGACAAGGTGGTGCTCAGTCATAAGCTGGGCTTGATGATCTCAGAGGTATTTTCCAACCTAATTGATTCTGTGATTCTGTCCTACTCCATAAACAATGCCATTGGCTGACAAGCTGGGCATTGGACTAGCTTTAGACAGAAGAAACTGCTAGGGCTTTTAATAAAAAAATCATGTTTCTGCAATAAGAACTTCAGAAATTCATTTCTCTTCTGAATATCAGTCTCCAACAGAGTTCTGTGTAGAAATATTTTCTTGACCTATTTTAACGTTAAAGATTTCAAATTTTATTTTTGCTTTTGCAATGAAGCACATCCAAATATATTCAAAGTATAAAATAAAAAGGTTTAGAAAAGGAGGAAGATAAAAAAAAATCCAAAACCGTGTGATGGAAACATGTGATGGAACCTGATGTTCCTGTACCTTGAACTGTCACAAATAATGTGCAAATGCTCTAAGCAACAGCAGAAGGCCCTTCTTGGATAGATGTCTCTGTTGGAGAGACATTCCTGTTATATAAATACTTTGATGTTTATGTGATAGGCTTGGAATCCCTTTTCCAAATTCACAGTGAAATGTCAGGAACAGAAGACAGCTGGCTGTTGGAAAAGGGTCTCCTGTAACAGAAACTGCACTTTTCAACTGAGCAGTCTTTTTCTACATTTTGGTGCTTGCTAACAGAAAGCACTGTAACCTATGTTTGTGCTTGCATGTATATGCATCAGACCACTAGTACATCTGCTACTAAAATAGGTGAATTTTAAGAATTAGTTTTCATTTCTCATTATCTTAATCTGATATGATTGGTTATAAATTAAATTAATTTTCCCCAAGTCAAGACAGTTTTACTTGTGATGGTAATTGGTGAGTGTCTCTCCCTGTCCTTGTCTCAACCCATAAGCCTTTTGTAATATTTCCTCTCCCCTGTACAGCTGAGGAGGGCAGTGATAGAGCGGCTTTGGTGGATACCTGGCACCCAGCCAGGGTCATCCCACCACAACAGACTATAAATGACAGTTTGTTTGCCACATGGCCTTGATAAATGCAGCATGACAGCAGATTAGCCTTCCAGACCCATAAAATATTGTTTAAAAGAACTTACAGTATCAGTAAGGACAATCTCTGTGTATAGTTTCGCAAAATGTCAACTTTTTAATTTAGTATGCAGTTCAACAGCAATTCTATGTTTAACTGAGCCAATCCCCACCAAGAGTTTCAATTAACTTATCCAAAAGGAAATGCTGAAAGGGATACATTTTTCTTAAAAATGCAGATTTATATGCGTCTATGAATTTATATTTGCCCCCTAACTGTTACAACAGCAATAAAATCTTCAAGTTTACTGAACGTTCATGAAATACACAATACTTGTATCAGATATGCTGTTCTTTGCTTTGTTGGGTTTTTAAAGGAATTATATTTTCATCTATATAAAGGCACAGAGATGAAAATGTTACACATCTGAAGGCATGCAAAAGCTTTTCAAATGGATCTGTGAAGAAGTTTGTAAGCAATATAAAGAATCTGATCAATAGAAACCAAAGAGAAGCAGGAAAAGAAAATTAAAATTAGGGATGAGGAAGCTAGCCTGGGAGCAGGGAAGATGGTTAAGGCTGGCTTCACTATGCATCAGAAGCCCAGAATCAATAAGGCCATTGCTTAAACTGAAGATGAAATGACTTGTGTAAATGTGCTTTATTATTTTGGATTTCTGTTGTTATGTGGACTCATCAGTCTTGTTTTATTGTCTTTTTTGTTCTTTCTTGAAAGATGTCTTCTACAGTGTTAGCCTACTTGTCTACACATTTATCTTTACAATTTTATAGAAGTATCAAATACAATAACAAAACATGGGGGAAAAATGGTCTGTGTTGTACTTCCATGTATCAGGAATCAAGAAAACAAAGATAACTATAAGACAGGATACAAGCCAAGTGTTGACATGAATTAAATTGGAGACATCCATAATTCATGTAGTCTCAGAGTATGATTTGAACTTTCACACTTAGTAAGAGACTTACTGAACTTAGAGCGCAGCACTATGGGCTGATGCTCTCAGTTCTTCTTAATGTTTCATATCAGATGGATTGTGCCTCTTACAGGTGTGTAAACTGACAAAAGTCAGCAACAGGCCACAGTTCAGCCTTTCTCACCCAAGAAGCTGTGAAACTTTGAACTGAATGCTAACTCACAGAAAGAGCCATCGAGTGCCAATCATACCGTCACCATAGTGCTGAAGAGAATGCCAGCACTTCTGTAAGATGTGTTTTGACTGAAAAAAATCTGCTAAGAGGTCAAAAAAGCTACTTCTGAGGTGCTGGGACACTTGAACTATGTATTCCATTTTTTTTCTCTTTTTTTTTCCAGGATTGAAACAATACATAAAATTTCATGTTTGATAATGGCTTGTTCTAAGAGCTCAGAAAAGAGAACTGAAAGAATAATAGAAAACCTACATCTTTCTATGGTTCTAAATCTTATTTTTTTTCAGAGAAGGGTCTTTGGATTTCTTTATAAGCTCAGGAACCTAGGAAACGGAGGCAAGAAAATAATGAAACAAAGGCTACGGATCAAAAGGTAAAAAAGTTTATGATTCAGAGCAAAGTTCTGCCCGTCTAGAAAATCATGAAGTCAGTCTTTTTTAAAAGGCAATCAAGGTTAATTGAAAGGCTGTGTCCAACTAACAGCAAGTCTGGTGAATTGATGTGGTTCTTTGAGAGACAGCAGGAATTTCAAAAGGCGCGTCTTCTATACCAGAAGTTTTTCCCACACTTGCAGGTAACAAGTTATCTTTACAATGATGCTGACTGGGTGATTGTTCATGGTAATGATGTGTTGTCTGGAACCTCCATTTCAAGTTGCTATAAGAAATTTGTTTTGAATTATGTCTGATAATAAGATATTACTAGCACAAACCAATGCTAGACATGAATATTTTCAAATGATTCTCTAAGGAAATACCTTTTGAAAGGTTGGAGATCATGTCAAATTCAGTGAACTCAGTGCTGCAAATATTCTGTTGATATTAGAGAACAAATTTGTAGAAGCATTGGAAAGGAAGGGGGCCTTTTATAGCCATAAAACCAATCAAAATTAATATGGTCATTCAGTCTTTTTTGCTAACACATGGATATTACCTTTCCCTGGAGTGAATGAGCCAGATTCATCTGTAATAATCTTGCTTCCTAAACTCATCAACAATACTTTTCCTTTTTAATTCTGTCTCAGGCTGCAAAGAAAAACTTTGTTCAGAATGGTAGAAAGAAGAGAGAGGAATGGTCTCCTTTATTCTGGATCCATTTTTTAATGTCATCCTGCCTTGTCTATCAGCAAGTTGCACAGTGTAATAGATTTAACCTTTAATAGATAACTAAGAGTTGATGATCTTGGAAGAACACTAGTATATTAAATTTAGGAATGAGAATTACATTCAGTAATAGTGATCCTGGACAGAAGTTACTTACACTTTTCCAAGTCTGGTTTTTTCCCTTCAATTTAGATATCCTTTTTCCCCCTAAAAGCTTGTTATAGTTGTTTTAATTTAAATAAATGAGGAAATAAATGAATAAGGAAGTTAATTTCAGTTCATTGCAGTCGGTTGAACTTTCTTCTGATTTAGACTTTATACTTAAAATTTGAATGGTATTTTGCGGTTATTAAGTTTCTATTATTCTGTTTCCATTATACAAAAGCTCATTTTCAAGTGAGATTTTTGTGTAATAAATGAGTATTTGAATTAAAAGATTGCTGGAAAGTCTTGTACATTAGATTTAGTGACTCTAGCTGTAGAAGCAGAATATCTGAGGTCCTAAAGCTCAAGAGCAAATGTAAATAAGAAGACCCTTAACCTAACTAGTCAAGTTGTCAGAAAAGTGGCTGCAGTGCAGAATCTTTTAACGGTAGATAGTTGCCCTTGAAAATGTTTCTGAAATATTAAAGCATGTATATGAGCAACCATGGGGATTACTGAAGCAGAGGATATAAAACAGTAAACAGTGGAGGCTTTTTTTTTCTTTTTTTTTTTTTTTTTTTAAGTTTTATTATTTTCCCTGTAAGTCCATGGGGTAATTTTGAAGTTCTTTTTCAACAAGAGGCATTCCTTGCAAAAATAGAGAGAAGAGTATTTTCTCTGCTTCAAAAGGTTTTGTAATGTTTTCCCAAATCAATACTTAAAAGTGCTTCTTCTGAGGCTTGAGTGAAATTTTAAAATTGGAAAGCCTGAACATCTGCCCCTTGTTCTAGAATTTGGAATTTACCCAATGGACTAAAGGCACTGTAACTCACTTCTTTGGTATAAATATGGGCCAACAGCTCAAGAGTTGACTAATCAACTTATTAATTGGTCTACTTACTCCAGAAGTTCCTCCTGCTTTTAATGAAAGGTGAGATGACAAACTGTTTGAAGAGCCACGTTTGCACTTTGAAATTACTAATTTGCTTTTAAATACATAGTTCATACCTATAACACAGCAGAAAGCACATAAAAATTAAACTGTTTGGGTAAAGCAAAATTATCAGGTGTCAGCTGTCATCAAATTTGTGAAACTGATATCACAGGAGATATTACACTGTATGCATCAGAAATCTAAAAGGAAACAGAGCATGAGTACTTTGTTTCACATTGTTAAGGAACAGTGTTAGTAGGCAGTGATCAATACATTCTTTTGTCTGGGAATGTTTATTAACTGAATCTAAAAATTGCACAGATATATTTTAACAGTGGTAAAATTATGCTTCTGCTCTCATTCTTAGAAAATTCCATCTTGAAAGCAGTACTGGTAGGAAATCAGGTCTCAGAGGAGTTTTGTTCTCTTTTCTGATCTGTCTTTCTTATAACAAGGAAAACATTTACAACACTCCCCAGTCTACGGGAAATTACTTTATGTGCTGATTAGCCTTTTGAAAAGGCATCGTCATGCATAAGGAAACTGTCACCTGAAATAGGTAGACATCTCCAATGATTAACCAAGACAAAATTTTAAAAAGCTGGAAAATGTCCTGGACAAGGGAGGTGTATTAGGACAACAACTACAAAATGAAAGAGATCTATGGAATCAGTACAATTTATTTCAGGAATATTTTTAAACGTGTTAAATGTACTAAAAGTGTGCAAGCATACAAATCAGAAAAAGACTTCTGGCATTTCCAGATATTTTGAGGCAGATCTAAGCTAAATCATCATAATTGAAATTTAGGAACTTTTGAAACTCACATCAGCTGTGAATTTGTTTGATGAATACATTTCATCAAACCCAGGGAGAGTTTCAGCATCTGTGTATGCTTTTCTTATATAAAATGACAATATAAAGACTAAAAAATAGTATGAATAATCTTGCAGGACATTCATACTGCAGGACTAAGAAAATATAATATCAAATATATTGACTTTGATAATTAAAGCAAGCAATAAAATACAGCTAAACATGTACAACCTAAAATTAGGAATCCTCATATGAGGAAAAGAGAATTGTTAAGAAAAGTTTAAAAGTAAAACACGTAAAATGCAAAGAACTGACACAATTTGTCTTATTTTCAGAATAAAATAAATAAGAAAATCAGTGCTGATTTAAGAAAAATAATCACATTCAACATATGTGTCAGGAGCATTCTTTTTCATACAGAGAATGATAAATGTGTGAAACAGGCTGTCAGACACAGTTGCTCAGGCAAAAAACACAAGGGTCGCATGAGAAAAATAAGATGCCTTCCACAGGGGATGGAAGTACTAAGAATGGATGAACTTAGACAGGCTGAATAACCTCTTTCATTCTCTGATGAGATGTTATGTTATCCTCTCAGTTGTTTCTTCTGAAATCATCTAATTGAAAAGTTATTCTTATTGCAGCATCATAACATGGATAGAGGACTTCTTAAATCTGTTCCAGAATTTGCATTCTGAAAATATATTTTGAAGACTGAATATTAGTGTAATATTAAGCAATGCTGATATTTTTAGCCTTATTCTTTGAAGTATTCAGGTGAATTAGAGTAATGTGTGAGGATGGCAGGCCAATCTAGGTAATGGTTTAGTGTCATTTAAATGGTACGGTTTGTGATCTGCTCTGTCTTTTTGGATGCAGAATAGTGAGGGTTTTAGCTGAACCGTGATTGAAGAAAATGCTGATGTTAAGCTATGGTGATATTTTACAAAATGTTATCCTTTAGACAATGTTTTTTTTTTTAACCACAAGGACTTTATGACCTTGCAATCACTACTAATTCGAGGGCAGTTTTAATACTTTACAGGAAAAAAAAAGATCTAGATTATATTCAACTTCATATGATTTAATAGCATTTAATAATTTGCATATAAAAGTAGAGCAAGGGGGGTACCAGTAGATATGCTTGAGGACAAGGCTGTCATTCAGTGACCTAGATGGTATTTAGGAGTGCATCACCATCAACCTTCTGAAATTCAACCAAAACAAATGTGAAGTTTTTATGTTCCCCTGCAGCAATGCAAGCTGAAGTCTGACTGGCAGGGGAGAGTAGCTCTGCTGGGAAGGATCTGTGGAGTGCGGCAGCCAAACAGGAGGCAGCAGTGTGTCCTGGCATCAGAGCAGGCTGGTGAGAACAACCAGGTGTGTACTAACCTATACACTTCTTCTCAGCTCTGTGAGACAACATTTAGTATCCTGCATCCAGTTTGGGGCTCTCCAAAAAAGGAAAAACATGAGTTATCTAGAGTAAGTTTAACAGGACCCCAAAGTTGATCAGGTACTAGATGCTGTGAAAGGGACTGAGGGGTCTGGGCTTGCTAGGCTCGGAGACAAAAAAGGATTTTAGGAGATACAACAGGTGGCTGTACCTTCCAACAGGTCACCAAGAAGGCAGACTCCCTCATGGAGGTCCATGGTGGCAGGATAAGAGTCAACAGCCACAAATGGATACAGGAGGGTCAACCTGGGTGTAACAAAAATCTGCTGGACACCATCTTGTGATATTATTACTACTTCTGCTTTAGAACCTCTGTGAAAGATGCTCTGATTTCACAAACTTTTGTCTTTGAGTGTGAATTACCTCTCAGACTTATACCTAGGAATAATATTGATTGTAGTTTTACCCAAGTCATTTTCACAAGGCGGCCCTTTGTAGCATTTTAATACCTGAAATTCTTTTTATGTTGTGTTCTCCTCTTTTACTTTCTTCTTCAGATCTTTGGTTGAAATTGTAGCATGTCTGGAATAGAACCTTTTATAGGGAATATTTTGATTTAATTCATCATTTCACTAGCAATATTTAAGTAAATATGGAATTCTTTAAGTATTAAAAAAGTATCACATAAGAGTGAACAACAAGAAGGGATTTAATGGCAATTAAGAAATGTTTTTCTAGTGCTGTGTTGCAACTCCAGCTACTTACAGAGGGCATGCATTTCCTTCACGCTTTCCCACCTGTGATCAGCTGTTCAACTTTTAGATATTTTTCTACATTTAGTTCAATAAAATGTCTTTTGATGCAACCCTGATACAGAAATTTTTTGAGAACAAACAGTTTATTTTCTTCTCTCTTTTTACATAAATACCATGCAGTAGCTCAACTGAACAGTTTAAAGGTCACATTTTCTTCTTTTGTAATGAAAATAGAAGAAAAAAAACCAAGAAATCTCTGCATAAAACCTTCGGTTCGTTCTGAGCATTTAAAAGAATGTTCTTTCAAATCTGTAAGTTAAATTTACAGTCTGTAATCCTAGAATTCAAATACTACTAATTAAAATCCTAAACTATTCTGCGTAAGCTATATCTGGAACTGGAGTGAGAACTGAGCATGTTGCAAAGATTTTTAAACTGCCTGTTTATAAGTTAGGACTAAAACTAAGAAACAGATTGCTGTATCATGACTAATAGCCAGCTTACAGAGTTGAAAAATATTTCTGCATGTGTGCAGAAATAGCGTCTTGAAGATCATTGCACAATAGTTCATATCCTAATTGAGATATGTTCATCACAACTGAAATTTCTTACATGTGAAAATTGTGTTTAACCTCACTGTGCCAGAGAAACACAATTCCTTTGATCTATTAAATGGTCAGAGTTATAAAATGGAAGCACTGATAGAATCCTGGCTATAAATATACACTGTATTGTATGAAAGACAGGAGAGAAATGGAATTTTACTAAATCTTCGATAACAAACTAATTTTAATCTGTACTGGGCCTAGAATGATTCATTTAGTGGATGTGAGGACGTTTTCACAAGGTTTTCAAAATAAAGGCAGTCTTTTGGAGTCGTATAATGCAAATTAAATACAAACACAAAATTACATAGGATTATCTACAAAAATTATTTTTATATAGGATTATCTACAAAAATTATTTTGCACATAAATCAGGTGCATTGGCAGACCATAGTAGTGTAAAACCACAAAGAAACAAGATACATGGAGGAGAAAAAAACCACAAACCATCTGAAACATCCCCACACTGACGAAAAGTACAGCTCTAAAGGTGTAGTGCTTAAGGTGAAGTGAACTTTCTAAGCTGAACCCCAGGTGGTAGCACAGAATTGACCTTAGTGATCTTGCCTCCCAGTAAACTGAAATATTTCTTGACTAAATTGCAGTTCATGATAGCTGGTACTAGTTATCCTGAGGTAAGAAGAAGAGCTTTCTTGACAGAAGGAAAGAGAAGGGTGAAAGTGCAGAAAACATTGCTATGCCTGAAAAAATGAAAATTGTTAAAGAAGGGCTTAAGAGCAGCTTGTACGACAGTCAGATACTGAAAATAACTGTAATTTGCATTGAGCTACTCATAGAATAATGGAATGGTTTGGATTGGAAGGGACCTAAATATCACCTGGTTCCAACCCTTCCACCATGTTAATAACACTTTTCACCAGATAAGGTTGCTCAGGGCCCAATACAACCTGCCCTTGGACCTGGGGCATCCACAACTTCTCTGGGCACTATTATATAGTCCTGACACAAAAGATGTGTATGGTAGTATTTCTGAGTTTCAGCACAAGGGCTGGAGTTTAGGCAATGATGAAGAGAAAAAGAAAATCAACAGCACAATATGATACGTAAGGCTTAGGCCTTGACAAGGCTTATTACTGGAGAATTTGATCATGTTTCATCAGTCAATAGTCAAACCACTGACTGATGAAATAGTCAATATTGTAAACTTCAGAATGAATGAATAAAGAAGTTTACTGTATTGAAGGAGAAGTGCATTAACTTGACCTTTTCCCTCTCTTAGCTTTAAAAACTGCATTTTAAACAAAGTATTCATAATTTCACTTCACTCATATTTTAGAAGTTAATTAAGTAGTTTGAAATTCTGCATACTATTGTACTTTTCCTTCAGTATGCCTGAATGTCACCATTATCATAATGAATGGTTGTGAGCATCTGAATTTGAGCAGCAAATTTTTGTGTTCCTACTCCATCAGGCAAAACCATGTAAATATTTTGGTATTGGTGAGCAAAAGTAATTAGCTCCAAAGATGCAAAGGGTAGACAAAGAGACAGTCTTTTCTTGACTGTGCACACATACAGACTAAATGGTATCAAATAAGCAGTGGCAGTTACTATTAGCCTGCAGCTATAGCAACACTTTTCCCCCAGCAGGAACAGTTGTAGAGCAAGGAGTCTTAACAGTAGCCACAGGGGTATACCTGGAGAGAATATTAAAAATGTCTGCATGCATCATTGTCATGTGATGGAGAGTGTTGAAATGTAGAATGATTTCTCCAGCACAAAAAATCTATTAAAATTAATTCTGAAATACCTCTGGGATAAATTTGGTGTTGAAGAATTCTGCAAGATGTGCAAATACTTTCAGCTTTGATAAGGGAATTCATTAAAAGCCAGGGAAAGTGGGTAACTAGAAAATTGAAACTGCCATAAATTTCTACAATAGTCCAGGACAGTGTGAAAAGATACTTACATTATCCTTTTTGTAAACATACTCTAATTTTAATTAGGAAACCTCATAGCAGTTACCAGATTTCAGGTTCAGATTTATGGACATCTAACTGCTTAACAGGTAACTGATTGTCCAGTGCAGTCTTCTAGCAATCTACTGTTAGGGTTGTGTACTTTCTCAGTCGTCCTAAATCCACCTCAAGCCTTCTCTGTGCATTTAAAAGAAATCTTAATTTTATAAAAACCTAAATTATTTAATTGACATATACATCAGGGAAAAGACTATGCATACTGTACTGCTACTTCCAGAATCACCAATGTCCATGCAATTATTTAGGTTTGCAGGTCATTTGGAGAGAAGAATGCAAAGTAGGAAGTACATTATATTTGTCATGGTCTGTGCAATGCTTAATCTCAGTGGTCTAATGTGCAACTGAAAAAGATTGAATTTAGATAATTATCTTCAGTTTATTTCTTAACACAAGTCATGCTATGCAACTTCAGATATCTCCACATAGTAAACACAGCAATCATTTTGGGTTTAGAATAATCTCTTTCTCATATCTCAGCTATAAAAATAGCTGCAGCATTTTGTCATCCTGGTGTTCCTTTTTAAGCACTTACCATGATGATACTCACTTTAAAAGTATCCCCATGTTGAGAGATTGCTTTCTGATGGGTGCTACAATAAAAACACTGTTACATTTGAAAACATGAGCTATCATAGAAATATGCAGATTGGAAAAGATCTTTCAGCACATCATGTCCAACTCAGCATTACCAAGCCCACCAGTAAACCATGTCCCTAAGAACCACATCTACGTGTCTTTAAACACCTCCACAATGGTGACTCATCCACTTCCCTGTGGCAGCCTGATCCAATGCCTGAGAACCCTTGTGTTGCAGAAATTTTTCCTAATGTCTGATTTAAACTTTCCTTGGTGCAACTTGAGGCCGTTGTCCTCTTGTTTATTACTTGGGAGAAGAGTCTGAGCCCCACCTCACCACCATCTGCTTTCAGGTAGTTTTAGGCAGCGAACCTCCTCATGCTTTCACCACTTACCAGTGACAGTACAGTCCATAAAGAGAATGATGAGGGGCCCCCTTCAGCCTCCTTTCCTTGAGGCTAAACAGCCCCAGTTCCCTCAGCCACTTCTCATAAGACTAGCAAATATGCAGATATACAGCAAATCACTGCTTTTCATTGAACTGAATAATAAAAACTTCAATATGTACTAACAAAATTTAAAAATATTTAAATTTTAAGTACAAGTAGAAGAGTTATTCATTTATGTGAATATACATTTATATGCAGTTTCTATAGGTTTTTAAGTTTTTACAGATATAAAAAGTTTCCATGTTTTTATATGAGGAATTAAAATAAACCTCTGTCAAATTACTGTCAGTGAAGGTTGGATCACGTCCTTTCATTAATGAAACTTGGCTGAAAGTGACATAAGGGAAGTCCAGGTAACTGATTTTTTTAAAAAATGACTAAGTATTTAAGTTTCGGTGTCAAAAAATGGGACACTTTTCCAAAACACGGATTTTACGTCCTCTAAAAAAAAAATTCATTAACATGTTTAATGTTAGCCATACAGAATAGAGACATCCAAATTCATTAGTCATATTTGCAATCCATGGCTTTTATTCATAGATTTGTTAAGCCACAAACAACAACTTCACTTTAATTATTCTTTTTATCTAATCCGTTACATTCTCAAATCCTCAATCTCTTCTTATTTTGCAGTGTTTATGAAGTGCTTTGAAGTGATTTAAAGTTATTCCTTTGGATGAAAGGGACTGTATTATTAAAATCTCTCTAAAGTTACTGAGACATCAAACATCCCATTTCAGTTATCCTCATCTCCTTGTCTTGCTATGCATACAGAGAAGAAACATAATTAACCACATAAATACATGTGGTTATCTCAGCCTTTTCCAAATCACTGCCAAATTTGAGATTTCAGACCACTACTAGAACTGTGGGCTCTCTGAACTGTTCTGATTTGAAATCAACCCTGTATCCTCTTATAGCAGATAGAGTTATTGTAATTTTGCGAAAACTGATTAAAGGTGTCTCACCAAAACCTCTGTAGTTCTATAATCCATATTGAAATTCACTGAACTTCATCAGAGCACTGTGAAAGGAGAGCTTAATGACATGTGAACACCTTTAAAAAGGATTAATTTTTTTTAACACCAGGTAGAAAACCTTTATTCATTTTAGTCCTCAGCTCCACAAATAAATTCTCCTAAATGAAGCTGTGATTATGAGAACTCTTCACTGAGGCCATATGTTAAATACTGCTTTCCCTTTCCAATGAGGATCATACTACCTTGTTTTTTCATATAAAAACTGTTTGTAAACCTGGCCTGAAAAACAAGCTAAGAAAGTATTTGATACAGAAAAAGGACAATCTCTAAGAAGATGAAATTAAAGTCTCATTTGTTTCATCATTTCCTGCATGGTAAGTAGAAGTAGAGAACTCCAGCCTTAAAGCTTGACCTCTTCAGGTTTACGTTCACATTGTAAAGGAGAGAAATATGAAAATCTGTTTCTGCTTCTCAGAGAAACATAACTGCCTTAGCAACTGGAATATTACTGTTCACAATGATCATGACGTTTATACCAAGTCATCTAAGTCCCGCTTAATTGTTGAACAAGTAAGGGTTACGGATTAAAATCTGATACGGGTTTCAAATATTTAGATTTTCTCTAATGGAAAAAATTATCTTTGGTTATAACTATATGAAAAAGAGCACCATAGGATTGTGCATGTGTAATCAACAGCAACAAGGGCTATTGATTGTAATTCTGAGAACAAATTATGGTGACATAATTAATTTGGTTCAAATCAGAACAAGTCTTTTATTGGTCCTCTAGAAGTCCCTGGGAGCAAAAAAACCTTATACATGTCACATCTTAGTTGAATTATGGCCCTTCTCATCCATCATGAACCAATGAGAACGCTGTACTCCACTATCTCCTTTTATATACATCAGCTATTAACACAGATTGATAGGCTATCAGTTTTTTACTTCATTTATGAATTGTAATTAAAAGAAATCGACACATGTGCATCATATTCCCCATTTAAATACCTTCCTAATTCTGCAGATTAAATCTTAAAATGTAGAACAGGTATGTGTTTTGGTGTGTCTATGTGACATACAATAAACAAGAAAGACTAATATGTAGGATGATGTTTTCAGTGTAATTTTTCTAGGTAGGGTTGGGTTTATTGCTATCCTATGACTAATCCTAGCATTTCCCAATAATGCAATCTAATATAGCTCCTCCTTTAATGCATAGCTTACTTCATGCAACTTCCAGACTGGCTACAAGCTACATTATAAATTTCAGATATGAGAATTCTGAAGTGAGTAACCAGGACCACTTACTAAGGAATTAATAGAAATTAGTAGTCAATGCAATTTCAGACACATGATAACTCAAATCAAAACTGCTTTTCAGAGCAGTGATCATTCATAAATACATTCTGTGTTAATATGAAATTTGGCTACAAAGTTGAGACTAGCTGCATTTTTCATCTCAAGCAATAGTGCAGGAACAAAAGAGTGGTTATAAAGTTGCTTCACAAAGCCTATCTTTCAAAATCCTAGGCAAGAACTAGGGAAAACCTTTGCACTCTAGAATATGCAGTGTCCACTCTTAACAGATTCTGATTTGAAGCCATTTATGTTATAAACATCAAAGTCATAGAATAACCTACACAAATACTATTAATTTACCATTTCAAATATCTTTGCTCTTTAAAACTTCCCTCTCTTTCTCTCTCCTTAAGAGTTCCCTTCGTTCTTGACTCATGCAGTAAAAATAGACCAGTTTACATTTTAAATATTGTTCCTGTTGTTGTGTGGACTGATAAACTAGTACCTTGCTACCAAAAACCCTGGAGTGATGCAAAGAAACACAATGCACATCAACTATTAGTTTCTCTCTTAATATCAGGGCATTTGAATGCTTCAGTAGGCTTTTTCTGAGGGTTCCTTTATGTTTATTTTAATGCGTAGAAAATAGAAAAATACAGTGAAAATTTTCTTGAAATAAATTACAGATAAAGTTCTTCAAAAACAGAAATGAGTGTGATAATCACAGATAAAAGTTATAAACCTGAACTGTCTACTCATTATCCTTCTGTTCCAAAGGAACCACAGATGAGACTGGTTGTCACTGTACTTTGTCACAATGATTTAGTGACTGCACTAATTTAGGAGTGAGAACACAGAAGTCTTTCATAATAGGCTAAACAATTTGCTTCAGTCTTGAAGTACTGGCACGAAATAATATTGAACAGTAACACAAATGAACTTGCAAAGCTCTTTCTGGATAAATTATTCCAACTCATCTTACCTTCTTAGGATCATCATAGCAGAAGAATGAAAATATGGGGAATGAGAAAACACTAAAAGTTGATATAGTTTCTCTAGGCAGTTTTGCAAACAAACAGTACATGACTGTTTGTACAATACTGTTGTAATAGTTGATTTTGAAAGCTTAACCCCACTTGAATTTTTGTTTTCAAATTGTGTAAATGCAGAACATTTATGCATAAAGTTTTTAATGAGTTTGCAGAATCCAGGCAGGGGTGCTTGAGATTGCTAAAGAAGAATGGTGAAGATACTTCTCTTTTGGTGAGCATGCTTCTTTACATAAAGGGTGGCAGAGCACTGGAACAGGCTACCCAGGGAGGTCATGAAGTTTCCCTCTCTGCAGACACTCAAAACCCACCTGGATGCATTCCTGTGTAACCTGCTCCAAGTAATCCCGCCTTGGCAGAGGGTTGGACTGGATGATATCCATCCCCCAGCCACCCCTAAGGATACTGTGATTCTGTGATAGATAGTACCTGAGAGGATGACAACAGCCGACTTTCCCTATAAAAATCCCTAAATTTTATTAGAGTGAAGAAGCAATTATCACTATGGTTCGCATGTATAAGGACCCTGAGCACATCCTCTATGAGGTTTGGCCAGTAGGGGTGGGGACCAGTGTGGCCTTGAGCAGTCCTGTACAATGGGTGGCTGGGGGGAGAGGCCACAGATCTAAAAGAGCTACCTATGGCATTTTCCACACTAAATTTGAACTGCAATACACTCCTCCTGATAAACATCTGTACCTTCTCATCAATACCTGCTCCTTTGCCAATCACTGAAATTGCTTAGAAAGAGTAGCTATTTGTTATTAAAGATAATTTTATCATTTACATGCATGCATATCTACACTCCAGCTTTGTGAAATCATCCTGGTTTGATCAGTGGGACAGATGCTGTTGTCTGAAGGTGAGTATTTGGCTTGTATGACCTGTACTATGAGTTTAATTTGAAAGTGGAATTAGGTTGAAATGACCAGATGTCCTGGTTTAGCTGACACAGCTGGGAAAATCGTGGAGTGAGTCCTCCTGGAATGCATTTCTGGGTACATGAAGGAGACGAAAATGATTTGGAGCAGTCAGCATAGATTTACCAAGGGCAAATCATGCCTGACCAGCATGATTGGTTTCTGTAATGAAATGATGGATCTATGGATGACAGGAGAGCAGTGCATATAATTTGTATCAACTCTAACAAGGCTTTCAACAGCCTCTCCCACAGTATTTTTTATAAAAGCCACAACATCGTGTTATGAGTGGGTATGCAACATTAAACATTTGTCTGCATGGTCATCATCAGAAGACAGTGGCTAATAGATCATAATCAGCCTGTGGCATGTAAAAAGATGAGTACTGCAAGGGCTATCCTGCCACTTGTCCTGGTTACCATCTTCATCAGTGATCTGGAGGAGGTGAATGGTGTGTGCTAACCGCAAGACTGCAGATTACAACAAAGTATGTGTGTGTGTGCGTGTGTGAGTGTGTGTGAGTGTGTGCGAGTGTGTGTGAGTGTGTGAGGGTGTGTGAGGGGAGTATGAGCTGTTGATTTACTTGAGGGCAAAGCTGTCTTTCAGAGGGACCTAGACATTGTATACAGTCTGGATTCTGGGAGGTTTTAAAGACTGGATTCTATCAAGCCATGAGAAATCTGGTCTGATCTCATGTTCCTGCTTTGAGCAGGAGGCTGGACTTGATATCTGCTGAAGTCCCTACTATCTGAATTATTTTGTGATGTTTTGATTCAGTGTAAGCATCATTCCCTATGTTCTGGCAAAAATCTTTTGGTCACTCCTCCCTTGCTTTTACCTAGGACTGAAGCCTTTTCCATCATATGTGCAAAAAGCCGTGTCCTTGGAAGTTAGCCATTCATGGCACAGTGCAGAGAAACTCAGCTTCTTAACTTTGTAGTGGCCTCTTTTACATGCTGCACAATCTTGGGAAATTGTCTTTAGGATTGATAACTACGTTGGATCAAGTAATCTAATGCAGTGGGAATGTCTTCTTTAATGTCACCTACCACAAAAGTAGGCTCCCTGTGTCACTATAAACAAGGGCTGCTTTTGAGGGTGAGTGAATTCCACATTTGGAAGGAAACACAAAAACTCCTGCCTATACATGAAACATGGAAATGGCAATATATACAGGTGTAGAGGGAAAAGAGTTTACAGTAGTGAGAGATGAGAAGCTGTTGTTTGTATGAATATAAAACAGTATAAAATACCCTACTAAGTCAGACCAGTCATCCATGTAGCTCATTATTGTGACTCAAAGAGTTCCTAGAAGACACACTGTTTTGGATAAGCATGGGAGCCTAGATAATTTCTGTGTCCTATTTGCCTATTCATAGGTTGTCCTTTTAGTATACATTTATGGATTTTTGTGCAGAAATTTCCTTCCTTCTGAACTTGCTGATATTCTCTGTCTGCACAATCTCCTGTAGCAGCACTGTCCAGAATTTTGCTGTTGACAGTGCTGTGTGAAGTATGCTGTTATATTTCAGGAGCTCTTCTAGAAGCCTTGAGTGCCTCAGGATACTTCTATGAGGGACTTGGAAAAGAGCAACTCTGAATTCAGGTTATCAATTGTAATATGTGCATATTGTAATATTAGTGTCTTTAAAATATTTAAGTTAATATTAGTTTTAAATGGTAAGACAGCAATATTGTCAGATGTGGAAAGCTGAGTGAGGATACTTTTGGTAAAGAAAAACACTGAAAAAAGTGTGCCTCCTCTAAATACTAAAAGATTCTTAAATTCCTATCTTAATACTTCCCCATGAACACCCACAAGCTTATATATTAAAATACAACAGGGAAAAATTAGAAAAGATAGTATTGGCATAGCAGTAGAGTGCATGAATGACAATTTTCTAGAAGCTTCAGAACTAAGAAATAATCCCTTTTCTTTTTATAAAAAATTTATCTGAAAATCCTCAATAGTAATTTTGCATTATTATAACAAATCAGATCCTACCACAAGGAAGTTATTTTTTTTATGGTCATCAAGAAGAAGCAGCAGAAGTTTTTCTTCAAAGTTAGAACACTTGCAAAGTACAAAAAATGTGAATGGGGTAAGTATTTTGTCTTTATTAGAACTAAAGTCTTGGGATTTCTAATAAGGCACAAAACTCTAGTGAAACTAAACAAATTTACCTACAAAAATACTAAAGAGTGACAGTGAAAGAAAATGAGGTATCCATGTTGCATGTGACTAGTACCATATTAACAAGAAGTAAAGCTGAATGTAACTTTAAATAATCTCTTTTGTCCACTACATATTTATTATACCAGTCCTATTAACAAACTCTCTCATTTTTAAAAATTATTACTATTATTTCAATTTATTCAATTTATTTTACTTGTAAAATTTCCCACAGATAATGGGACTAGTTCTTCTCTCTCACCATTGTAAAAATAAATGTAATTACATGGTAGAAAAGATAATCCAAGAGAGCTCACACTCCTGCATTGTGAAGCACAATACTAGTATTGAACGGGTAGAATTAGAGCACCAAACCAATTCCGTTCCAGGAAAGGGCTTGCTGTGTTTACATGGAACAAGAGTATGTTAATATGGTTTGCTGCAGAAGCCTGCTACTTGAAGTTATGTTCTGTACAATTTTTTGTGTCCTAACCCAAGATGCCTACTTTGGTGGCAAATTAATTTATAGCTACCTAGTCTGAGAGTCTTTTAAACCTGCTGCTTCTAGTTTTGGTTTCATGATCAGTGTAGGCAGAGGTCTGGGTGCATCTCTTCAGACATCTGAAATGTAAAACCTCAAGTAATGGCAAGAATTTTGTGTCAATAAAAAGAAAGTTCAAATACACTTTTGTTACACATACTCATCCTCATAATTTACCACTCCTGTTCTTCCAAGTTCATCTTAAAGATGAGCAGTTAAATGTTAAGAAAATATATTTTCAATAAATTTTAGTTAACCATCAGTATAGAACTTCTAAATTCCATTCTAGAATGCAGAAACACTCAGTTTAAGACCTTTACTGCTCTTGGAAATTTTTTCCTACTCCCTTATTGCTGTTACATTCCAAGAAATCTTTGTGCACCATAGAGGGAAGAAAACCCTGCTCATATAGTCCATGATACTGTTTTATAGTTATCACACATAATGACTAAAGAATGCAAGAAGTATTTGTCTCTAATCAAAATATGATAATATCTGAGGATGTACATATAGTATTTTTTAACATATAATGTATAGAAAAGGCCATAGCTGAACATGTGGCAAACTAGATTCTGAGGTAGAATTCTTAAATTCTTAAATTCATACTGTATCTTACACAATTTATCTGTCAGGATCTGATTCTCTCAGATTATAGGCAGTTTTATAAGAATATTATGCATACTATTTCCCAACAAATTCAGGATTAAGCTACTAAATCAAGAATTTTTTACTACACTTTTAATGTAATATCCCTTTTTTTTTTCCTTTTTTCTTTTTCTTTTTTTTTTTTTTTTTTCCCCTCCACACATATCCTTAAATAATCTCTGGGAGAAAAAAAATGGATCCAGTTAAGCATTGTCTTCCACTGTTGATGGACCTGTCTGTTTCAGCTTCATAGCACACCGTTTTTCCCCATGTCTTTCCCTTTGGTTGACATTTTTCTAATAAGCTAATAAGCTCTATAGCAAGATGAAGAAGACTGCAGCACTGAGTGTTAGCAACATGGCAAAAGACTTACATTTACATAACTTTTATTCTGTACCTAACTGCTGCCCCATAGAGAGAGAGTACAAAAAGGATTCTGGGTATCAAAAAAGAAATTAGAATTCTAATTCGCCACCAAGACCATGGGATGTTAGAAAGAAAAAAATGTGTCTCAGAATAACTGCTAGTCAACAATTTTGCACATGTATCAATTTTTTAAGATGAAAAATATATACATGTGTATAAAAGTTTGGAGTTAACACATTGCTGAAATGAATTTAGACTATACATGCTATCTCCATATTTTTTCTCATTTTTATTGGTCACATTTTTAAGATTTTATTCACAGCCATTATGATTACAGACTTGAACAAGGAATTGCACATATTTTTCTGGTCTTTTATTAGAGGTACATTTTTGTGTTTGCATTTTTTTTTTCATTCCATGTCCTTGCCTACTTTTAAATTGCATACACCTGGTCCAGTCCATAGTAGTGAAAGCTAGGTGCATTTCACCAACTTTTGTACTCTCTGCATCAGTATAATCTTCATATTAGTATGTGATCCTTGTAACTGAATGTATCCTAAAGCTTTAAGCATGGGATCATGTTTCAGCATTTGTCTTTGAAGACAGTAATAGGGTTATTGAGCAACAAAATTATAATCAGGCGTTTTAGAGGTCGCTCATTATATACTGTATAAATATTTCATAAATTCTCTACTGTTGACAGATAGCAGTAGTTTAAAAATAAATTGCAAATGTTCAGTATATAATGGAGCTGATCTAGTTGTTAATGCTTGTTGTTTTTTGTTTTTTTTTTTTTTTAAAAGCTATCTATATGTTTATGCAAATTCTAACCTCTACATGACATAGCTTCATAGCCTGGTCCAGCAGAATATGTTGTGATAAAATTTGCAAGTATCATTGCATGCAAGTTCATCTACACTGTCAAAATGAGTTATTTTTAAAATAAGTTAAAACATGCCACATGCTAAATATCCGTAAATCAGTAAGAAAATCTTCTTGCATTACTTTTTCTGGGTTTTAGGTATGCATGTTTAGATATATAGTGGATGTAGAGTTATATAATTTTCAAAAATAATGTCATTTTTGGAATTTAGCAGTTTCAATATTGGCATGAGGCCTGAGTGTTTGGCACAGTGACTGCGTATATGTTGAATAGCCAGTACATTTTGTGGGACCTTTTGCAACCTGATAACCGGATGTTAACCTTATCCCAGCTGCATATAAGAGTAGAACATAGATGTCTACAATTTCCTCCCTTAACTTAAAGATATCTTTTGTTGTATAAATAGAAAAGGAGCTGTGTTGTTTTATAATCAAGCTGTACTGAAAACCAGAGGCTACAGCTGCTGTGAAGTACAAATTTAAACTTTTGCCACCTTGGATTTAAAGCGATAGTGCAATCAGATAAATCAACACAAAATCCTTCTTAAATTAGAAGATGACTCTATTAATGAGGGAGTCTGTAGGGTGTTTGTTGCCTGCTTTGAAGCCATGTAGAAAAATGAGGACCAAATCCCTATTTTCCCTGGTTCCTTGAACTTGTCATCTGGATTTGCACTGTAGAGAGATTGAGAACTAATGGTTTCAGTACAGCAAAAGCTGAAGTCTGGGGAAAAACAAAAAACAACCCAAAAAACCAACAAGACCATAATAATAGCTAAGATCCAAATGGAACTTTCTACATTTTCATTTCAGTGATATTGTGGACCACACTTGGACCTGATTGATGTTCTGTGTCTTCCTACCTTACAGTATAATATAAAACTTACTCTTCTAAGAAGAAAGAAATATTAATTAATTCTTGTATATTAGGAAGAAATTCTTTACTTTGAAAGTGGTGAGGCACTGGATCAGATTACTCAGAGAAGCCCTGGAAATGTTCAAGGCCAGGCTGGATGGGACTTTGAGCAACCTGTTCCAGGGAAGATATCCCTGCCTATGGCAGGACATTAGAACTAGAAGAGGTTTAAGGTCACTTCCAACCCAGACTTCTATGATTCTATGATAATGCTGCCCGATTAATTCTAATTTCAACAGTTTTTTAAGCAACTGCTGTTTTGCAGATTTGTATCTGTTCTTTGGTTCCTAATGAAAATGGCTTACATAGCTCTGTGTGGCATAAGAAACACTAGCCAGTCCAGTGACCATGTGCTCAGAGTTGCTTATTTCACGAAAACATATGCTTATATTAAATATTTTCATCGAAATAACTGTTGTCCCATTAATAGGTATTTTGGTTTTATGTTCTTAATTTTTCGTTATCCCAAGCCCTTAAAAATCATTGTAGCTTCTAGTCCTAGAAATGAAGTCTGAGCATTTCCAATCTCTCTGTAGAATAATAATGCACAATTAGACTACAATTTTTTTCAGTGGGCAGGTTTGTAAGAGAATTATTAAATTCAGTGATATGTCTTAAGGAGTAAAAATATTCTTAGTTCTATAGAGAAGTTGTAATGACAAGTTACTCTTTCATTCTGTATATACTGCTAAACATTAAGGAAAATTAGCAGTAAAGGTCAATGAAGACTAGAGATGTTTTCTATAGTTTTTATTAGAGTTGTTTGCTTGAGTCTGTTCAGCTGCACATTGTTCAGTAACTGGCCATTTTGAGTCAAATTACCTACCTAAATGAGCTGAGCAAATGCTGGCTCAATTTAGTTACATACTATGAAATTTGTACATTGAGTTATTCATTTTAGTGAATAGTTTGCTGAAGACTAACATTCAAATAGCATTTACCATTATCTTGTTAATAGGCCTTACTGCTCTAAATCTACTAAGAATGCAAATAAATGATAATTCTGCACTCATTAAGGAAATCTCCTGTGACTTACTTTGGTTAAATGCTCCAACAGGCATGTTTAGCACTTCTTTGGGGTTGGTAAAGTTCCAAATATCTGTAAATTAAAGTTCTGTGGAGTGCTATAAAATATACATAATGAAACCCTGGATGTAAATTAAGAAGATTTATATTTTGGCATTCTGCTTACGTTATTCAGTCTGAATGCTTCACAGGTTTTTATGAAGCAAATAAACTGTTCTTTTTCTTGAAATTCATTTTGAATGGTCACCATGGATTCATTGTTGCATTACTTAGTTCACACATTAAAGACTGAATTGCTCTTTTTAATCTATATATCATACTGAAGTGTTATTGCACAATACCTTTGAAGTCTAGGTGCTCCATCTGCAGTAACAGTACACTGAAGTTGTCTGTAGATATAAGTAGTTAAAATAGAGATGGAAACAAAGTTTATGAATATTCTTGTACTTTAAACTTATGTATTCACTTGAGTCACACGTATGATTCCCATTATTCATAGCCAATGAACATTAACTGAAAAGAAAGTTTATTTTGAAAGGTTTTAAAGTAATATATATTGAAAAGAAATAGATTTTGTCATATAAACTAAAATCCCATGTGGTTTTTCCATGTGATTTTCAGAAGGAATGAAGTTGAAGTGTTGAGTTTTTGTGGAACTGCCACCCAGAGCTGTAGATCTGTCAAAGAAATCACATCAAGGTTTTGGGTAATCTTTACCCTAAAATGTGGGAAAAGCATGAAGAAAGAGACCCTGAGGTGCAGCTATCTTCTAGACAGCTTGCTGCTGTGAAATTGTTTTCTTCAGGAAAAATCTGTCTTCCAATATTGAGGATAATACTTGGTATTTTAACAAATTGCTTCATTGATGGTTCAGTCCTTGATGAGTTAAACTAAGTGGTGGTGTGGGTATTTCAGACTTTCTCTGAAACAGAATTGTTTTGATACAACAAAAAGAAACCACAGAATTTTACTTTTAGGCTCTGCAAGCATATCTATATAAACCTGCACCATTTTTAAAATAAAACCTTACTACAGAACAGACTGTTTGGCTTCTAACTCTTTAACTTCTACTTAGTAGTTCTGTTTCTTTTAGGAAGAAAAAACTCATGCTATGGAATTCTGGAAACAGTAGTATGGAGTAATTCTGCCAAGTTAAATTTAAAAAAAAAATTATTTAGCCACAGAATTATGAGTAAATAAATAGCAAAAATGTTGTTAAACTAAATATTGTAAATACAATAAAACATTTGAATGGTTGATTTTTAAAATTTTGTATTCCTCAAATATAATTTTAAATAATATTTTTATAATTTATTTTGGTATAACTGAAGGAGTTCCAGAATCTCACAGCTATACTATAATATATTATAGCACTATTAAATCTAGTTTATTACACTGTATTAAATATAGTCCAGTATATGTTCAACATAACCAGTTTTATAATGATTTCTTATTTCAAAATGTTTTACACATTTTATATTGAAAAAAAGTAATATATGTGAGCTATACAACTAAAATACTATGGTATTACACATAATTCAGTTTGAACTTTGGAATGCCTTTGGAAATTAGAGTCAGCTCAAACTGTTAAACTGTTTTTTGTAATGGAGAATAGAAAAGCAGATTAGTATTTGAGCTTTTGGATCACATTACACTATGATGATAGAGCACATCTAAAAACAATTAAGACAGTGATGAATATGAGAACACAGAGTTTAATTGAGGGGTATTATGTAAGAAACAGTGCATGTAGAGCACTTCAGATTCAGAGTAGAAATCCAAACACAGATAAATGGTGAAGATAAAACCATTTAGGATGGAATAGCTATATATTTGCATGTACATTCACATACTCATTCAGAAATAAGTAATGAATTCTTCTAGAGGAATTAACAGGGACCAGAGTCAAAACAGAAATTTGGTGGCAAGAAATATAGGGTCCAATGGGATTTACTCTGGCATTCCATTGTAAAGAACAATTTGACTTCAAAAAGTGGCATTCCAAATCAATGGTTTCTGGCACAATTCCCAAACTGTTTGAAACTAGATTATATGGAAGTGGATAGAAGGCAATATCCCTGGTAGGATAGGAGTAGGGCAGAGATGCGGCCAAGGAGTGAAGAGCACTGTATTAATTTAGAAGACCTTGTGTGAGACAGATTTCTGATTCTGATTTTATAGATATTGTTAGAATATTCCTGCTCCAAAATTTAATGCTGAAATAGAAACAGAGGCAAAACACAATTTTAATTTCACAATTTTAGCATTAAAGTTTTAGATGACAAATAAATACACAAATTAATGATACCACAGTATAATCATTGTAACAAGAACAGCTAATGAGAGCAGTCATCACTTTACTTCACTAGGATAGGGATGTAAGTTACTGTCAGCGTACGTCTAATGATTTATTCTGAATGCAATGACCCTGATTTTCCCCTGCAATCTAAAATATGAACCTGTTTCACAGTTCTGTTCACCTCTATTTAATTTCTAAATTACTAAACCCATAGATCTCTTTATCATTTAGCTTTAATGTTCCCACCATCTTCTTTTCTACAGTGGAATGGGGCACAATTTAAGCAGTTCATCAGTTTTAGTGACTCAGGATATAGTGAAGAAAGGCTAAATTCACTTGAGTGTTTTGTAGCAGGTGCTGATTTTCACCTTTCTTTTTCATATCAGAGACATATCAACACAGTAGATGTCAAATAAGGAAAATATTCATTAATTTGCCCATATACCCCAAGCTCTCTAGGCTTAATTTGGAAGGGGACAGGTGTGGCCTGGTCCAATATTCTGCAAAAAATGGAGTCAAGTGAGATGGGTTTCTCAGGGGTCATATTCAATCAATTTTTGAGTACCTCCAGGAATGGAGATTTGACAAATCTGTGCAACCTGTTCGTATGTTTCATGGCCCTCATTGTGAAAACTCTTCTATCTCCCGGGGAAAAAAAAAAAAAAAAAAAAAAAAAACACCCTTTTGGTTTTAACCTT
>VZRN01004656.1:2021719-2038503 GCA_013397935.1 Dasyornis broadbenti | reverse complement strand
ATCACCCTGTAGTTGTTAAACCTAGGCTGGGTGTCAGGTGCCCACTAAATCGCTCTATAAGGCAGTTTGCTAAAGCAAAAAAAAAAAAAATCAAGTGAAAGTTCACATGCACATAAGCAATGGGAAAAATTTATTCTATATTTTCCATTGTCGAGCAATGTTCAGACACTTCCTGGGAAGCAGGGTCTCAGAACACATAGTGGTTGCTCCAGAAGGCAAACTCTGCAGAATAACAAATGCCCACCCCCATTCCTCCTCTCTTCCCTAGCTTTTATATCTGAGCTGACACCATATGCTGTGGAATATCCCTTTGGCTGATTTGGGTCAGCTGGCCTGGTTGTGTCCCCTCCCAGGATCTTGCCTGCTCCCAGCCCCTTGATGGGGCAAGGAATGTTAGAGGGACAGC
Organism: Dasyornis broadbenti; assembly: GCA_013397935.1. Taxonomy (NCBI): domain Eukaryota; kingdom Metazoa; phylum Chordata; class Aves; order Passeriformes; family Dasyornithidae; genus Dasyornis; species Dasyornis broadbenti. The sequence goes on along the minus strand of VZRN01004656.1, from coordinate 2,038,097 downwards.
GCTGCTCAGCAGTACCCAAAACCCTGGTGTGTCATCAACACCCTTCGAGCTGCCAATGCAAACCACAGCAATATGAGGGCTGCTAACGAAAAAGGAACTCTATCTCAGTCAAACCCAATACATGCCCTTAACACAGCTCATACTTACCTATGCATACATACATGCTTTTATGCATTTTATTATGGTTGGATTGCGGTATCACATTTAAATGTAATCAGAGCGAAGCTTATTTACTGTTCAGCACTAGAAACTGTGCTAAAACTAGACTATAGCCAGTTCCTCAGTGCTAGCAGGGTTTAAAGGGGTCTTCTCAGTAAATGTGCAATTATTTTAAGTTCAAGCAATGTGGACACAGTGTTATCGCCATTAATATGTATTAGACAGTTGTATATGTAGCATAGTCTCTGGAATGATTTTACTCCAATGGTTAGCACATTTAAAAGTCACACATTCATCTTTATTACCACTCATATTATTTATGTTAGGTTGCACATCTATTTGAGAAAAGATATGTATTAAATTACATTTATTTGTAACCCTGAATGATAAGACAGGCAAAATACCTTATGATATCATAACTAAATGTTTAGATTGACATCTTATTCTAGATGAAAATTACTTTTGTATTAGAATGCTAAATACATTGTTTAACTAAAAAAGTTTCCCCATTGTTCTTTTAAATCCTTAAACAGAGCACAATGTTGGCATTTTACAAAACACACAAAATCGTGACAGTATTTATTATTCATAAATGAAGCATCATCTACACCTGTGAAACACTGCCTAGCTCTCTTGTAAACATTCTAGATATAAAATGGAGTTTTCTTTTATTATCCATTTATTTTAATTTCTGGTTATCTTTTGTGTTTTTGACCACCACTAGTATGAATCTGCCAACCAGCGGAGTGCTACAAGCTCCCCTTCCTCTGGGTACTTGTCTGCTGCTAGCTAAGATTTAGAATATTTTTTATTACACACTAGCTAATTCCCCATGACAATTCTTTGGTTCATCATTTGGCAAGTAAATGACATTTACATCACCTGTGTTGTTTTGTTTTGTATTCTCTGTCTTTACTGTCTTTCTTTTTTGGTGACCTCTTACTGGTTGAGAGCCCTGATGTAGCTTCTTGTATCAGGAGACACACATGCAACAAAACAGAAAGTATTTAGCAATTAATTGATTATGAAGGGGCCTTAAATTACCTGTTTGCCTGAGGGAATATTGTATTCCCCCAGAACAGACACAAGCTGCTGTACTTTGAAAATCTACAGGAAGAGGATGATATGGGAGATTTTGATTAAGGAACCAAGTGTAGCTATTCCTTGAGTAATGGGATTTGTGCCACTCTATTATGTGCAAAATTCAAAACTCAAGATAACATATGACTTTTGTCATTATCCTTTTAATGAAAACTACAGTACGTGGCTGTGAACACAAATCCTGCTAAGTAAACTCAGGAGAATTAGTTCACTGTACACTGGAATTCCAATTACTATGGGAAAAATAACCTGAACAAAAAGGAATTGAGCCACCAAAACACTACAAAATTTTACAGTAAGGACATTATCAAGTACTCTTTTTATTTCATTGCTGGATTCCTTCATTCTTCTGTCTGCATTATGTGAGAATAATAATGAGCAGTACAAATTTCTGTAGCAACACTGCCTTTCAGCCAAGTATCTCAATGTATTTTGAAAGCAGTGTAAGTCTCACAATTTCTAAGGTACTAGAACAAAGCACAGGTGCCCTTAAATCACACCTGCCTGCCTTAGAAATTAATTACAGCAAATACAGGACTTAAGAATAGTGGTAAGAAGCAAGGCTTGGTTTCAAGAATATATTTAGTAGGGAGGTAGCTATTAATTGTACTTTAAATTTGACTACTTTTCTAAGGTTGATCAGTTCCCCGAGAATTGCTGCACAGTTTTTGCAATGACTGGTAACCCTGGTTTATCAGTTGCTGGACAAAGAGACATTTAAGAGACACTTGGAGTGAAATGTAAAACTGCTTTTAATTCTTATTTTAACCAACTACCTTACTAAAGAAAGCTGTTACGCATTATATTAATGCTTAGGAATATAGAACTTTTTTTTTTCGAAATTCTTGGAGGTTGTGGAATTTTTTCCACTTTGGTTGCTAGGCAACCTAAACAGGCCTTCACTGCTGGGTACTTAGGAGACAAAAGATATGGCTAAGTAGAGTCAGGGGAGGAAAAGTACCTGGCTGCTGCTAAGGTCACTTGCTCCTGGGACATCGGAGGGGACAGTTTGCCTTTTGGCTTCAACTGTGGGAGCTCAGCTCAGCACNAGCATGGGATCCCGATTCTTCTTCCCCCCACTCCCGGAGTTTGCGTCTCCCTGCCTGCGTCCAGCGACTCCTGCGGAGAAGCCCAGCTGTCGCTGACCTTCACTCCTTGCCTGCCGAGACGCACTGTGGCTTTTTCTGCCACCGCTGTGGAGTTTCTGCCCCCCCTTGCTTGCTAGCCCAGGGTGAGTCGAGCCTGCTGTCCAGCTTGCTGCTCCGAGGTTTCCCACTGCAGCACCTCTCCCCATCCGGTCCATCCACCATTACTGACGTCAGGAGGGGACCTGAGCTCACACCAGAGCACCCCCTGCAGCTGCGTGGGAGCCATCGCCCCTGCCCTGCCCTGCCCTGCTGGGAGCCCAACAGCGCCCCCTGCTGGCCATGACCGGAACTGCACCAAAGGGGAGGGGTGGTGCCTGGCAGCCCAGAGAAAGCTGCCACTGGGTTTCTGGTTTGTTTGTTTGTTGTTGCTACTGTTGTTGTTGCTTGTTTTCCTTATAGATACTAGTAAAAAACTGTTATTCCTTTTCCCATATCTTTGCCTGAGAGCCCTTGATTTCAAAGTTATAACAATTTGGAGGGAAGGGGGGTCATATTCTCTATTCTAAGGGAGGTTTCCACCTTCCTTAGCAGACACCTGTCTTTCAAACCAAGACAGAAATGTATTGAATTTTGAGAAGTGGTATAAATGATGATATGTAGAACATTAATAGTATTATTAACTACTGAAGTAATAATATCTTAGCATCTTATAGAATCTATTTATTTATAGTATAGCCTATTGCATCATTCCCATTGAGAAGGATTTGTATTGAATATCAGGTATTCAATAACAATTTTATTGTCATAGTATAAGAGTTGAAGAATTTCAGGGGCTGAGCAGAGCAAGAGAAAATATTTTACACTGTACCTTAAAGTCTTTAAAAAGCTTAGTTTTTTTCCACTGGCATTTAGTTTCTGGATGTGCTTTCCTATACTGAATCAAAAAGAAAATATTCGAATCTATCATATATACTATGAAGTTTTGTGAATTTTAAACTTAATTTTTGTTATTTATAACTTAATATTTATGTTGGTTAATTATTCACAGGTGCTAATCCTCCTAACAAGAGCAACAAATTCTTATGACTTGATATAACAGTGATAGTAATTATAGAGGTTCCCGTACTCACCATTGCTATGATTGAAATTCTCTGGGCAACCTATTCAAGTGCTTCACTACACTTAGACTAAAGAATTTCTTCCTAATATCTAACCTAAATCTCTCTCCTTTTAGTTTAAATCTGTTCCTCTTTGTCCCAACACTATCTGTCAGTTTTAAACCCACTACCATTATAAACCCCCTCTAAGTACTGAAGGGTGATGGCTGTCATCAAAATGGTGATGACAGTCATAATAAACTTAATAAACTTTTCTGCACACAGATTAAACTCAGAGCACTTACAAAATAAATAGCTGATTAGGGTGATAGCCTTCAGAGAAGAGCAAGATCTACTTTTACAGTGCTTGTCATGATGGAATTAGTCTATGAAGCCTGAAAGACCTCAATTGTTACAGAAAGTGACACAACTTTTCAGCAGCAATAATCTCAATAATTCTTCTCCACAACCCTGCTCACTTTCCATTTATACAAGTGAGTGTGAGGGGGAATCTTCCAGAGAAAGAGGGTAAATAAAGTCATAAATCAAGATTTTCCTTCATTCACATCCTTCAAGTCATTCTGTCTTACTAGGGGAAGGCAAGGAAGAAAAAGAAAAAAACCTGAAAATGTTAACGTATTAAAAATCTTGATTTTCAATTACTTCAGAGTGTGATTGCAGCAGAACCAGAGAACCAGAACTGAGATTCATTCCAGCTGCCTTCATGGATCCACATTTCCTTTTTTTTGTTGTTGTTTTTATACTTTTTGCTGTACAATAAATATCAACCTTTTCTGATCAAGCACTAACTTGACAAATACGTTGGAGAATGTTTTAGTCTTTAAAAGACAATAAATTGCATTTGTGGAAAAGGAAAAGACAACACAAGACATACTGTACAAGTCTGAAATTAGGTTATAAGCATGCACAACTCTTCTAATGACTTTAAAAATAAGTAGCGGTCTGATATGATTGCTGCAGTATATCAGATGCTTGCTTTTGATCAGCATGAGATGATAAAAAAAAAGCTATTGTATGGCAAGGGCAAAGGCTACTCTCCAATGGCTTTTAAGAACATAGCTTGCAGATCTCCTAGTAAAATGCTATTGATTGATAGAGTAGCATATCATCTGATAGACACACTATTTAAAGAATGGTCATTAGCAATCTGCTGAAGGATACATATCTTTCATATTTGTTATTAACAGCCTGAAAAAGCATAATTCTTACACTGTCAATTAAAGAGTAACACATACAGCGTTTGTAGACACAAATATGCCAGCTGTTGTGTACAACCCATTCACAAATGTTCTTAACAGTTCAAGCCTACAGTTTCAATAGGAATCATGACTTTTCTTTAATCAATGTATAAATATACAAATATAATCCCTGTTGGCATCATGATAAATTTTATATCTTACAATATTCCTTTACTGTTAATGAAATAATAAAAGTGGAATTTTAAAGCATTTAAAAAAGACATATACAGTAACTGCTCCAAAATTATAAGACAGATTCTTGTATAGGAGATCAGGGCTTTTTAATCATAAAGTAATTTAGGTATTTTATCAAATATAAAGTCTTTTACTACAATATACAGGATTACCTACTGATTTGTCACAACTTTATTATGTAAAATAAGAAGAGGTTTAATGTTTTGGGCTGGAGTGAAAGAGAAAATAGAGAGCTAGATTTCATCCTTCATGTTACACTTAAATGTTGTTTGGATCCTGAATAAAAAGTTAGTAGATCTTTTGAAGGAACTACTCAGGTTGTTAACAATTTCTGCCAAGTGAAGCAGGACTTGGCACAGGAAGCAAGTGTGTATGATCTCCAGGGGAACCTGAGTGCTGTAAAAATTGTGACAATAGATGAAACTATTTCTTTTTATGTCAAGAAACACTATTGTTTTTGTTTTTTCTCTTTTAAATAAACATCATGGTCCTGATCTGATAATCCCATACCATTTTTGGAAGACTACTATTAATGTTCAGATTGTTAGCTCCAGGTTTCACTATAATTCATCTTTGCCTTAAACAACAGAGCCATATAGTTCAGATAAAGTTCAACTTGCTATCTTACAATTTTAACTACTTATTTTACTTTCAAATAATAAAAAATTTTAAGCACAGTGGTACTCAGTGGAAAGACAGGACATAGTGGGTGCAAACTGAAGTACAGGGAATTCTAATTAAATATAGAAAATGTTTTTTCACCCTGAGAGTGATAAAATACTGGCACAAATTGCTCAGAGAGGTTGTGGACTCTCCATCCTTGGAGATATTTGGAACCTGACTGGATGTGGCCCTGAGCAACCTGCTCTAGGTGTCCTGGCTTTGAGCAGGGGCCTTGGGCTACACAATCTCCCAAAGGTCTCTTCCATCCTCAACTATTCTGCAATTCTGTGATACTCTGACTATGTGGATTTACCCTCATAAATGAGGAACCCATGCTGTGCAGATAAAGTGAGAAAACACATAGGTTGTGTTAAAGACAGATTAAAAGATAAAGCAAAAGCTCACAAGGAAAGCAAAACTGGGAATTCATTCAGCGCTTCCCAAAGACAGGCAGGTGTTCTGCCATCTCAGGAGAGCAGGGCTCCATCCCACATAATGGTGATTTAGGAAGACCAACCCATCACTCCAAAAGCCCCCTTCTTCCTCAGCCAAAACCAGAATACAAATTAGTTGCTTAATAAAACAAAAGACCTATCATGTATATGCACAAGTGTATACTTGAACAATTTTCAAGATTTTGTTCTAAAATTTGTTTCATATTGGTTGTCTGGAAGTGAAAGGTGAGTCAATGAGGAAAAATCAGCTCTAGATAATAGAGAAGTGTCAGATATGATGAAACAAACACATAAATGACAAGGGACCTGTTTATCTGTCCTATTCCTTAAGTTGTGAGAAATCAGTCATGGGTTGAAAAAAAGAAGTGCTTTGAGAAGGGCTAAGGGCAAAATGATTTTTAATTAGACAACCAAAACAAAGATCAGCATGTACCTCCTGTGAGGAGTAAATGGGCAATAAATATGATTTTGATATTGCTACATCTGTTCTTCTATTTATTCTACTTGTATTTGAATAGAGAGACAATCTCCTATTTAAGTAGTTTTATTTCTTGATAAAAAATTTGACAAAGATTTCTTGTTTACATGTTCTGAGTCTTTTCTGCCTTGTGTTTCATAATTTTTTCATCTTAATTGAGTTTTAGTGATTTGTACACCTGTAACAGTTTTTGGTTTTTAACCTTTTTTTTGTTGTTGTTCATTTTCAGTAGCTTCAGTTGTCTTGAGCTTCCTAACAGGGCTTTTGCTGAAGATTTCTTCGGTTTTTCTACTGTTTTTTTAAATCCCATTTACTTCTTTTCTTGTTGGATCTTTTCCAAACTGTTCCATTCTTACTGACAAATCTGAAACATTTGTAGACACTGATGATTTCAGTTTCCAGGTGGCTTGTGAGGTCCCATTTACAGTTGCTGCAGTCTTTATGCATTTTACAGCTCAGAATCTCCCTAGAAGCAGCGAATCAAAGCATTGCCTATACTGTCTTGCCTTCTACTGTCCTGGGGAGGAACATTGCGAATTTAAGACTTCAGGAGTTTTTACTTTGTAGTCATCTTCTCTGTCTTTTCTTCTTCATGCTTTTATGATATTTTTATGAGTATCTTTCACAAATCAGTGTGCTGTGAAGAAGATGGACAACTCTCTAGTGGTGTTGCCCCTGCATGGGGAGATATTTCCATTGCTGGAAACTGTCACATATACACAGTTGTGGTGGTTAATAGCATGGACTCCACAAGATGGTGATAAGCGAAGACATTTTACTGCACAAATCCAGGGTTCTTAAACTGTTACTTTGTTATGAGTTTACATACTTGTGAGGCACAACAAAGGTGTTTAACCAACCACCATAAACCACGATGGGAACACGCATCACGGGTAACCAACCACCAACCCCACGGTGTGAGCACTTATTGGTTCTAACAATTGTTTTCCAGTTATGTAACTTGTTTTTCACCTCTAGTTTAGCTGAATCATTCCCAGAATGCTTCCTGGTTAGCCAAAGTCGCAGAAGTGAGCAAGGATTTTACAAGGGCAACAAGGCCCTCACTTTGCAAGGCCTTTATGCTCTACAACACTCAGTTGGGAGACTTTTTTACGGTGAAGGGAGAGCACTCTGCAAGCATAAAAAAAGAATCTTGTAGCATGATCAGAGACAAACAAGTTGGGAAAAGAGTTTGGCCAAAGATTTTAATAGTCTGACATGTCTTAAGAGCAGGGTCTGCTTAGTAAGGATAACAGTGGCTTAACTGGAGTTTTGCTTACAAGATCCATTTTGACTGAACCCATTTACTTGTTTGTTTTCTCTTTCAGGAGTTCATTCTATGGAGTTCTATTCTGATAATAACTAGGTCTCTAGATTTAAAGCCCCTGTGGCGATGTTCTGTATTTCTCATTAATTTCTAAGTCCAATCTTTGTCTCTGTACAACTTGCTGTAATGATACATAGTATTACAATTTCCTGGTTCTGTGATTCAGTTAAAAGGTGCATATTGGTAACAACAGAGTTATTTAATAAACATATAGGTCCAGCAATACGAAACATTTGGTCTCCCTGACAGAACAGAAAATACGGTGTAGGATCAGAATTTTTTTTAACTAACATTTCAAACGAATGGTGAACTACAGATAAAAATTCAATCAATCAATCAGTCAATCCTATTGATTCCATGTTATTTTTACATCTTTATTTTATATCTAGCTTTTCTCCTCTGTTTTGGCTCAGTGAATCTAGTCACACAAAACCTGGAGAAACTCACACTCTCCCTAGTACTGCTTATTAAATACAGACTTTTAAGTCTGTGAGACTCTGATGACATCATTACTTTGGAAAGCACATTCTTGCAAGATGCCAAGTAGTCGGTCAATCTCAGAACAATTCAGTGTTTTAATCACTGCAACTGTGACGTGGTCTGTGAAGAGATATTTAAGAAAGGGCAAAACCACCAGAGAACAGTGAGGAGAAAAATGAGAGAACTGTCTTTGAGACACTGGACTATTAATCACTAATGACTCAAAACTTTTGCCTATTTGTGGAGGCGCCAGGGTGCTTTGCTGAGGCCAGGTTTGCATCCCTCGAGGGAGGGGGTGAGTTTTTGGGTGTGTAATGGCTAGTACAGAGAGGATGAACTAACACTGCTTGGAGGCTACAGACAGGGCTTTGAGGCTGATAAGAAGCAAATCCTGCAAGGTGAGTTGGTGTTTCTTATCATACACAACTTGCTCAGTTGTAAAACTTGCCCCTTCTGCCCCAGGGAAAGTCTGCTGTGGCATTATTGGCTCAACTGCGCTGACATGAGGGGCAGCTGAGAAGGGATGATAAACCATCTAAGAGCCCCAAAGTGCCCCTGGATTCATTTCTGAGGCCTTCCTCTAGAGGACTGAAAGCTTCCCCCACCCAAGGGAGGTACCTGGGCACTCCCACCTAGCCCGAGTCTATTTTAACCCATCAGACTTTGTGTTTTGCAGGCTTCTTCCTGCACCTCCAATGGATCAACACCATCAGTTTGACCAGTGGCTATCTAATTGCAACTTGTCCAAAGTTGAGCCTGTTTTGCTTGCAATAGAAATTAGTAAGTGATCTCCGTGTCATTCTCTTCATCCATGATCTTTCTCATCCTGTTTTCCCTGCCCATTTGTTGGGGACTGAGGGAGAGGTTGGGTGGGTGTGTGGCTGTTAGTCAGGACTAACCCCCCAGCAGTGCACGCACTACCATCAGCCCTGCAGACAGAAACCCAGGGTGGTTAAAGAAGCAAGTCAGCATAGAGCTCTGTGGTAAGCAAATTTTGAACTGGATTGATATATTTGATCTATATCATGGAACAGTTTAGACTTTTAATCTGGAAGAGTTCAAAGGAAATATGACTATGCACTATCTTACAAAGATGATAAACTCACACATGATCAGCATGACACGTGAAACGTCTAGTACTGACTAGTGCATATTTTGTTTATAGAGATATTAAAATGTCAAGTTTGGGGAATCTCTTAGACAGAGGAGGTATCTGCTTAGTTATGTTTCTATTCAATATAACTTGAAATACAAGTTTGCTTCACACATTAAAAGTGTAAACCAGTACCTGCCTATTATAAATAATGTTTTGCCCAGGTATCTTTAATAATTTGTATTTTTTCCAATCTCATCCTTTTCAAGGCCACACAAGAGTATTTATAAGAGCATGTAGTCACAAATTTACCGGAATGAACAAGAATTCCCCTCCCAGACTAACTTTTCTTTTTTAAACTCAGTTAAGATACTTTGTATTAATTTTTTTTTTTTCTGTCTGGTCACACATCTAGTAGTCATAGGAGACAATATTTGGAAACTACTCCTGGCACTAAAAAAGGAAATTTACTCCATCCACGAGTACATTTATGAATTCATATTCAGATACTTCCATAATCATTAGAGAAAACTCAATCAGAATTTGTGTGGCTGTTATCTGGTTGTTCTTCATTACTTAGTGCTGAGTTAAACATGGATTTACATTTTTACCTATATCAAGCTATCTCACTCTGCATTTGACAGAAATAATTTGAAAACAGGCTAAGACAGATATAAACGGACCAAACCACGCATTTTGCACTGGGAGGAACTTTATTTTCTGGCTGACTTGTATCAGAAAACTGTTTTGTACATGTTCTATGGCTTGTATAAAATGCACAAAGTAATGAGGCTCATCATTTCCATGCTATTGTCATTTCAAAGCATTGAAATGAAAAATTAGCATTATCATTAGTTCCACAAGTTTTTTTTCCACATAACGAAAACAATTAATCAGTATAAACTGAATGTTTCAAGTCACTAGTGAGGAATGAATTCATAGACTCCTTGCAAGCAGTACTTGCACATTTTTTTTTACTTTCTCCATTATGCATGTATGAAGGTATTAGATGTCTGTTCTGGTGTCCGGGCATAGAAAATGAAGGGAAAATAGAGCTTATTCAAGTCATTTGCTTACCCTAAGGCAGGATCAACTATATCTTCATCAGTCCAGATTAGAACAAATGTATACTTTTTTTTTTTTATTTATTGATTTAAATAGCTCTGGAGAATCATACCTTCTCTGAGATTATGTGTTTTTATGTTACTTTTGTTAGACCTATTTGACTCTCTATGGGTTTGGGAGCAGTTTATCCACTTATTCTTGAAAGTTCATGATGTTATTTCCTCATTCTTCACCCTAAGCTTAGCAGGCATCAGCTATTCAAGCTTTCATTAATGCTGATGCCTTTCGAAGCCTCCAATCATTCATGTTTCTGTCCTGTGATTACCTCCAGCTTATGCACAAAACTCAGTGCAGCTCTCTAAACAAGGTTTATTAATGTGAGAGAAAAATATTACTTATGTTGCAAACATAGAATGAGATCTCCCTCCTGTGCAAAATGACATTTCAAGTTCTGTTCAGTTTATATGTGTGAAATTCCCAGGTTGTCCCTGGGAACTGTCACTGCGTGGCTGGTTACTCTCCACTGTATGAGCAATTTATTTATTTTTCTGAGGTGTGGTGTGTTGTAAATGAGCTCTGCACTGTTTCATTCTCACTTGCCACTCCTCTGTCTGATCTGTCTTGGACTCTCTATTCTAGTCCCTTTTCCTAGTGCTCCCCAGGGCTTCATTTCATGTGCCACATGTATAAATATTCCCTTTTTTCTACCATTCACAAAAGTAATAATAAAAATAGGTCATTTTCTTGCAGAACAACTCTTGATAGAGACCTCCATTCTGACAGGGAACTACTAATAACGACTTTCCAAGTACAATTTTTCTACTGGTTTACACCCTTTCATCTGCATCATGCTTTTCTAGCTTGTTTATCAGAATGTCACATCAAAAGAACTAGGAAAGGGAAGTTATGACATCTGCTGCTTTTCCTCTCTTTTTAGGGTCTCATAACATGTCAGACAGGGTGATTAGATTGGTTGACAGTATGTGCTCATGATAAATCCATGATGACTTCTCATCTCCTTCTGTTTCTCCATGTACTTAAGTGAGTTTATTCCAGTTTTATTACTGCAGTCAAGAAGTCTACAAATATACACACTTGGTTCTTACCTTTTAAATAAGATAAGTATGTTTCCACGTTTATTTTTTGAAATCAAATGTACTTTAAAATTTTTCCAATTTCTAAAGGCAATTGCTAAAGGCTCCCACTTTATACCAGCTATAAGACTAAGAAGTACCTTACCTACTCAACTGCTCTCTAAACTACTGCTTTCTTCTTCTTGCCTATTCTTACTGCTTGGTATTAATTTTTTTTTTTTAAGTTTATGAGTGAAATGTTCATAAATAAAAATATAGCCATATTATGCAAAGACAGTCTCATCACAGTTGTTTTTCTGAGCTTTCATGTACTTTATTTCAGCTTTCCTATGTATAGGCTCTTCTTCAAATGAATATGATTTACAGAGAATGATAAACTATTATGGAGTTTATAGAATAAGCTTATGAAGGCATTTAGTCACATGAAAATTGCATAGCATGTTACTGTTTTCTTGAACTGTAGTAACTGTTTGCACAAGAGTTAAGACTGGTTTAAGATTTGCATCATCCACCTGTTGTTTGGGTGACGGATGCATATTTCTAAAGCTATTAAGTTTATATTAGATAGGAACTGCTTATTGTTTGCTAGGTAGTTTAATCTCTTTTTGAAGAAGTTATAGTCTCTAGATAAAAAACAGTCATGAATTTAAGGTGAGACATTCTCTAATTCAGGCTTTTCATATGCAACAAACAAATATTACATCCAATTCACGATTTTAAATAAGTAAAAATGTTTTCTGAGAGACTCATATAAAAATAGGAACCTCACAGTTACATCCCAGATCACATTATCAAACTGTATCCTGTATTTATACAAAGTTAGGTGTTTAAAGAATACAGTATTATAGGAAGGTAGTCTGGTTTCTTACTAGAGGCAATGTGATTTTTTAAAAGAGCATTGAGGTAACATTTCTCTATTGTGTATGAGTTTGAGAAAGTGAGAGCTATGAGTTCTTTATATATTTAGAAGTATAGGAAATTGATTGCCTTCTTGGAGCTGTAAGAATAAATTATATTTCATCTGAAGATATAAAACAAGGAATCATTTCATACAAAGTTAGAATATTCATCTGAGTGTGGACCAAAACAAAATCAAGACGTCTTTTAATCCCTGATTGTGGGAGAATTGTTTGAACCCTAGTTACAGAAGCAAATGTTGGTATTTACTGTATGCTAACTTAAGATTTATGTACTTTATCATTTACAAATATGTTTTTAACCACTTTTGCAGCAGCAGTCTCTCTGAAAATACTAGATGTGTGTACCTCTGGGGTATTTGAGTACTTAAGGCCTAAGCTCAAGTATCTTCATCTAAGATATGAGCTGAGTCAAATGGAGGGACCTATATTCAAATTCACAGATTCAAATGGTAAGTTCCACTTCAAGAATAATAAATAAGTATTTTCTCCTCCCACACACCTCCCGCTACTTTGATTCATCTCTCCTGCTCCTCCAGAGTAACTACTAAGCCATACACAGTAAGGCTTGTCTGGAGTGATGGTCCGGTGGGTTAGGCATAGCTGAAACTGCTGGTTTAAAGCATGGTACAGGTTCAGAATCATATGGAGTTCCAGAGTTTTGTATTCAAAGCAGTTTATTAGCAGCTCATGCTCCAATTATATTTGAACTTATTGTGCATTTCAGGTAGGGGTTAACTTACTCCCACACACATTGCTGACCAGATCTGGTGGTCTATTCAGAGGTGTGAACCAGTGCATAGCACTGAAAGATGACAAATCGATTCATAGAAATGCGTCATTTCTGAGTCTTCTACCTATGTGTTCTATTGTCCCGTGAATTCTCATCTAAGTGAAGGTAACAAAAGATTTTTTTCTCTCTAAACTCTTCTAAAATGCTCTTCAGCTAAGACCTGTCAGCTTGCTTACTCCAGTGATTTTGCACCACACCTTTATTTAGTCAATACAAATGCATCCCTTGGCCCTTAATCCTAGAGACATCCATTCAGCTGCATTTGGTAGTGACAGGCATTGATAATGGAACTGCATATAATAACTATAAACTAGGTATATAGAGAATATAAGTGTTATGAAAATAAATTTAATGATAATGTAATTGAAAGCACAAGGGATATCTAATCCTTTTAAAAATTGTTTTATTAAACCTGCCAATGAGAAATGTTCAAATTGCCATATGGTTGTTGCTATAAATTATATATTTCTATCCTATCTAAATATATATTTAGAATTATAGAGTCTTGTGTCTTGGTCTTCACAGGTCATGTAGTTCAAAGCAGTTGTACTGTAAAGCAGTTGGAGCAGGCTTATGATTTTGATGTTATTTTACCTATCAAGTTAACCCACTGGCAGTTTACTTATTCCTCTTATTTTGCACCTGGCTTAGACATTGTAGAGAGGTTTAAGAGGAAAAAGAATATGAGAATTTAAATGGAGAAAATTTCTGAAAACTAGGCTTTTTTATTACATTTTGTATCTTAGAATGGTTTTCTCTAATTTAGTAGTTAGGGGTACCTGCACACTCCCCCCTTCTTTTTCCCCAACCCATTCCTGAATGTCTCATTAACTGATTGCTTGTTATGAAATCTAAAATAAACTGCTTCTGTCCTGGTTTGATTAAAAACACAAGGATTGAGCATCTTTTCCTGCGACAGGTAGCAATCAGTGCTTTTCTGTGTGCTTGAGCAGATACCTGTGCACAATTCCATTTGCTGCAAAGGCAGAGCAAGTGGCAGGAGCATGAGGTGGTGATGGTTGTCACAAGCTGTGTGAGTTTTGTTGGGGAATGCTCTGGTGAGCCTTAAGTTTAATGAGATCCGGTGGAGTGTGCCTCACCCCAAAGTGGCAGGCCACTGAATACAATTTCTATTAGTAGTTTCATTGCTCCTTAGTACAGTGGACAGTGCCTGTAAATAAACAAGTATACAATTTGCAAGGTAGAGGCATTTAATAGATTTAATGGAATTTAATGTCCCAAGGGTGGTGAGCAGGACAATACCAGAATTACATCTCTGGACTTCAGAAGTGCATATTTCAACCTGCACTGAGAGCTGTGTGGCATGATCTCATGGGAAACTGTCCTGGAGTTCAAAAGGGTCACGGGCAACTGGCTAATCTTTAAGCACACCTCTTCAGGGCATGAGAATTGTCCCTTCCTCACAAGCAGGCAAGGCAGAAGGCAAGTGTGAATGAACATGGAGCTCCTGACTGAGCTCAGACATGAAAAGAAGATAAACAGATAGTGGAAGCAGAAATAGCCATCATGGAAGAAATACAAAGACATTGGTAACTCAGGTAGAAATGAAATAAGGAAGGCCAAAGCTCAGCTGGCTTTGATCATCTTGGGGACTTTTTAAAACCTAAATGATTCTATGACTCGATCTTTCTGGGCACTGAGGTGAGACTGACTGGCTGTAGTTCCTCAGGTCTTTTTGCTTGTTCTATTTTCAAGAATGGGTGTTATATTTCCCCTTTTCCAGTCTGCAGGAACCTCAGTAGACTGCTACTACTTTTCAAATAAGATGGATAGTGGCTTAGCCACTTCATCTGCCAGTTCTATCACAACCCATGGCTGCACATCTCATCAGGTCCTGTGTACTTGTTCACCTTCAAATTGTCTCAAACCTGTACTGCTCCTATGGCAGGAGGTTCTTCACTCTCCCAGTCCCTGCATTTGTCTTCTGAGACTTGGGAAGTATGGCTGGAACACTTGCTGCTGAAGCTTCGGTCTCCCATTTTCTTTAGAAGAGGATTTTCCCTAGTCTTCCTTTTTATCACTGAGGTCCCTGTAGAACCTTTTCTTGCTGCCCTTCATATCCCCAGTCAGATTTAATTCTATCAGGGCTTTAGCCTTCCTAACCTGACCTCAGCTGTTCAGAAAAGTTGACCTTGTGTTGGTAGCATGCTCTTGCAGCCAAGAAGACTAAATGCATCCTGGTCTGTGTTGGCAAGAGTGTAGTCAGCAGAACCAAGGAAATGATCCCACCCTCTATCTGGCGCTTGTAAGACCTTATCTGGAGTACTGCATCCAGTTGTAGGGCTCCCTGATGCAAGAAGGATATTTATGTTCTGGACTAAGTCCAGGAACAGACACCAAGAAGGCTGAAGGCTGGAGCACAGGGTATATGTGGGTTGGGGAACTGGATTTGTTCAGTACTGAGAAAAGAAGATCACATTAAACTTTTTTGCTGCCTATTGCTATCTCACTGGAGGATACAGATGAGATGGAGCCAGACTCCTCCCAGAGTGCACAGTGATAGGACAAAAAGCTATGGGTGTCCGTGGGAATGTAGGAAATTCTAATTAAATGATAGAATATAGCTGGTTGGAGCATGGTCTTAATAACGCCAAGCTCACAGGTTTGATCCCCATATGGACCATTGTTATAGTTTCTTTTCCACTTTCTCGAGCCACACGTTGGGACGCCAATTATGTCATGGTTTGAGCCCGGCCAAATGCCAGGTACCCCCAAATTAACACACCCACACTCAGGGCTCATGAGTTGAGATAAGGAAACTCGGGAGAAGACGCACTTAGAATAGGCAAAACAGGACTAACTTAGGTTGCAAAGTGATCTAATTTATTACTAACAGAGTCAGAGGAGTAAATGAGAGGTAAAATAAACCCTTCAAGGCCACCGTTTCTTCGCTCACCCCCCTCCCTCCTTCCCAGCAGCTGCACAAGGGAACAAGGTATGGGGGGAGGGTTAGGTCAGTTCATCAACCAGATCTTCTTCCCCTGCCCGGGCAGAGGCTCTTTTCCTCTGCATAGCCATGGGTCTCACCGTCGGCAGCCCGCCCGACACTGCTACAGTGACGCTGGTCCCCACACAGGCAAGCAGTCTCCCCAA